>CP136061.1:274250941-274725941 GCA_032622095.1 Siphonodentalium dalli
ATGCTATGAATTATCATCAGAAATCAATACTGTGCCAGAGAAAATTCAATTTTATCAACAAAAAACTTTGAAAATTGGATGTCCCATTCGCTTTTTTTTTGGTGGTATTTATAGTGGAAATTTGTAAATTGGTCGGTTCCGTTGAGAAAATATCTAGCATATATATTCAGAATATTATTCTGCAACTTATAAAACAGCGCCCGATAATTAATGTACCCCTTTCACAAAACAATATCTTAATTGGTCAATTTCAGTTATCTGCGAGCGTTTATGGGGGGAGGGTTAAGTTTTTGGATACTGAGTAGGTACCTGCAGGATAATTACGGTTATGTCACATATTTTCTGAAATCGAGATATCTCAGGAAGTTTTTGGTTTTTGTATCATCTGAATAACTTATCAAGCGTCCGATATATTGTCATTAGTTCGCGGGACAAAAAACGAAAATTGAGTGATTTTTTTTAGATTTTTTCTCAAAATACCCGAAAAGTTGACTTTATGTTATATATTTCATAACTGTTTCGACAAACATTTGAATATGTTGATATTACTGTTCGAAAAATGTCACATTCGTCGGCGTTTATTGAAAACTGGTATTCTCCTAAGATATATTTATTTTTAAGAATTTTCGGGCTCAGAAACTCACAAAAGTCAATATTTTTCATAGCAGCCAATCCAGAATCAAAAATCGCACACCCATGGCATATGTACCAAAGGTAGTTTAACAACCTGGGACATGATTTTCTCGAGGGCTCGGAAGTGCGGGGTATCTAAAAACTAGAGGCTTTCTGAGAATCTCGTACTGGTCTAACAACGAAGAATCTGTTTTATCAAGAAACACGTTATCAGTATAAAACGTTCTCAAATTCGGACACAACATGATTTATCAATGCTGATATATAATGCAGACCCAAGTGAGCCGATTGTCAACGAACATTTGACTAATTATTCAACAGGAATATGTAACACCACAATCCATTCAATTAACTTTTAATTTAATGGTAATTAATAGGTAATCGTCGAATAGAAGAATGTGTCTCAATTGTGTTTGCCTTGGGGTGTGAACCGTTTTATAAATATGTCATAACCCCCTTGGGTATCTGTACAAGAAATATAGACCGCGCCGCTTCGCGGCTTGGTCTATATTTCTTGTACAGATACCCAAGGGGGTTATAACCTATACGTGTCTTTCGCTACATTACATTGTCTGCCTGGTTTATACCTGTATGCACGTCTTTGAAATTTGCATACATGTATCTTTTTTATCTTGATTCCATCATCTCCTCATTTCTGATGATTGGTTGGTGATTATCACAATACGCCAAGGGCAGGGGAACACTGTGTGCATACTTTACTAGTAACTATCAGAAGTATAACATACTGTGGGAAGTAGGGTTGAAACGATTAATTGACTAGCTGTAGTCGACACTGAAATATCAGAACGTCGACTCTGAATTTTGCCGTCGGTTTGTCGGAACATAGTGTATTAGTTATATGTATACTATTAACATTTTCAAGATCGATTCCAGCATAAACGGTGTTAACTGCGCGTAAGTTACGCTAAGACTAAGTATAACGTTTGGTGGAACCCGGAATTGACAGTGTTACTAGTATAGGCACACACGGTGACCAGACTATTAATTGAGAGAATGAAATTGACAACACAATGTCTCACTCTTCATTTGAGGTCAAAGATATCACTGCGACATGATGGCAATGATTGACGCGGCTTTATCGTTTGTCGGAGACCGCTTTGATCTAGACACTGTGTATATTTCAATTGATCTCGCACCGTCGGGTTATGATGCGACGATGTGTGAAGGTCGCTTAAGGTGACGTCATTGGTGTTACCGTACCGGTATATAAATGATACTGATATTAAGAACTGGTTATCGTATTCTACAACGCAGACTTTTCTATCGGGCATATTTAGCTCGAACAGTAACATTTTATAGTGACACCGCTCGGCACCGGTTTATTGGTGATCACGTGACTAAACAAAATCTCGAACGCCGATATTAAATTTAAAACATGTGTAAATGATCGTGTTTCTAATCATTATCCACCACATGTCTAGTTATATAATTACATTCAGTATGTAGGATAAATATCAAGATGTTTACTGTATTATTTCCCAAATAATTTGGGGTCTATGCAGGGAAATGCAATAGACCGTAAGTGCATCAGTTGACTTCATCAGTGTACGCCATGTACGATGAATTTTCCGTACCATGTTTGAAAGTTTTATATCGGGTGCTGACTAGTCGACGCAACGCGACTTTTGGGCATCGATTTTGAAATTCACTAGTCGTTTCAACACTAGTGGGAACAACTTATCTACTAGTAGTCTAGATATCTTGGACACAGTCGTTGGATGCAACGTCAAGCTCGGTTAGTCCTTGGATGGGTGACTGGCTTGGGATTCTGGGCGATGCCAATGTTCGGCACGACTCACGTACCGTACTTCTCACTCTCTCGTTATGTTACACCGGGGGCTCGTCTGGCCATCAGAGGACGACCTCTTGGGCTCAGCCATTAGACGCTTTGTCTGATCACCGAAGTTAAGTAACATCAAGCTCGGTTAGTGCTTGGATGGGTGACAGCATGGGATTACGGGTGCTGCTACATTTCAGTGCGACTCACACACTTCTTGCTCTCAGTCTCAGTTTCATTCTGTTACAATCGTCATGGCTCATGCTGTTTTGAATGTTTATCATGCAATTCAGCATGCGAAATATTACATTATATTTTAATTATAATTTTGTTTGCGGTCATTTGTGAAATACGCACGGCCACAACATGTGGTAAATACATTTTTTTATTTCAATTTGAGCTCGAAGATTGTCCTTTTGTTTCACTGTGACATGATGATGGTCTGATGGTGACTGTGTTTTGTTTTATTTCGTTTCCGTCTGCAATATTTCGCCAGTCAGTGTGGACTTTGCCTTTCAGTTTAACAGATCTATTCTTAAAATGGAGTATGTACACACTGCTTACATCAGTTGTGTTCATAGTAGTATGTGTTAAGTTATTTTAACAGATTTGTTGAACAGCGAAACAGATGTCTGCACATGGACATTTTTATGTGTGCGTACTAACACAAACTTATCAAGCAACAAACTCATATTTCCCTTTCTCATTGTGAATAGAAATAGGCCTACGTGATTTACAAGACGTCATCAATAACATGCTTGGATTGGTTCGCACCATCAACGAATCAAATAAATGACTTCAAATAGTTAATAAGTTTGGAACTATATTATGTCTACCCAATTTTGTCAATTTGATTTGGGACACACTAAAATTGTATGATGAGTTCGATAAATTTAAAAGGACTAGAGCTGCGATCTTTCAATAGGAACTTTCCGTTTGTCGGCTTTGCACTTTGAGAATATTCCATTAAACTTTTAGGCGGAAACACCGATAGAAAATTGAAGAAAATATCTAAACACCCAGTGAGGCCTCTAGAATCCTCTTTCGGGGCAAATATTTGTAATATTTTTATATAATATGTAAACAAAATTTGTTCCTGCAATTTTTGTTAAACTTCAGTGCTCAAATTCGCAATTTTTAATACCTTTGGCTTGTAAGACATAATTTGCAAATATATAATGAAGTACATGTATAACGAACATGTGCCGACAATAATTATTTATCAAAGTTTTTGCTCTTGGACATTTTGATAAATTACACTATCTTCGCTGCCGATCGAGGTGGGAATTAATCAATACAAAATGGCGGCCGTTGTCAACAATATAATTTTGGACTCCGCTGAGCCTGGCTGACCCTTCAGTTATGAATAAATTATCCTATTTTAGGTGATTTCAATTTATTTTTAGATTGGACCGAAAAAGTCGATTAGTAGAGACCGTTCGCAAAACTCACGTTTACGATTACGGATAGGGTACTACGTCGCCAACATTTGTGTACTTTCTAATCGTTGTCGTATTTTACTATCCGTAATAACGGTTACGATTTCATGGTTTCTAATAAGCTCAAATAACACCTGAAATTTGTTTTCTGCAATATATCACTTTACTCCGTTCGAGACTGTATATGTATATCATGTAAACCATCCAATTATATTGAGCTACGACCTCGATGTGCTGTTAAGATTGGCAATCACTCTACTCGTCGTCGTGAATCTCGAGCTTCCCGCGAAATAAGATCGCTATTCACAACGGATAGTCATCACTGGCTGCGACACAGCACCAGTAATAGAAGTGCACTATGAAACCAGTCGCCAAAAAATACACGGCTGACATGGATTTGGTGTTACTAAAGGAATATATGGCACACCCACCGATATCACCAGAGCTCAGCAGTCTCTGTTATGTTTGTTCTTTGCATTTATTTAAAATTTAAAAAACCCAACTCGCACAAATGCGGCATTTAAAGGTACTCAATCGGATTAGACGTCCCCATATCATCAAATTCCAACAACAATTTTTTTTTTAAATGCCGCTTCTGTAATCATAATCTAGTAATTGCCCAAAATTAATGCTAACAACAGTCAACCATAGTATAAAATTGCCCAAAACCTGTTATTTATCAACATTTTGTTTAACGAAATTTTGCCGGTTTGTCAAATATCTGACACAAAAAAGCCACCTGATGCACATCGCTTCAACCGTGTCGACTGTTTCGATTTGGTAGTACCAAATCAGAAGTGACGCACATAAGCGAGCACATCGACCTTATGTCAGATTTCCTTAACCCAAAGAGGTGATAGGCTTGTGAAGCCGAAATCGCATTGAAATCAAATTGCGGACTGGAAGGGTCTTGAAGTGGTGGCGTCGTGGTTGATGTGAGGTCCAAATTCAGGAACCCCTCATCCTCCATCAGCATAACGTCTATATTAGGTCATCAATGATAACAACGAACTGAATTTCTACCACATTTGACCTGGCATTTATACCTGTATTTCCACAATCAATGTATGACGAGAATCAATGTATGACGAGAATCCCGGGTCGTACGTTGTGACTGGTCGAATTATTGACAATAAACAGGTCATGATTATCGCATTCTTGCAAATGAGACGATAAGGGAAGTATTAAGGGACTGTATACCAAACACACGCTTTGAGTTGTAAAAGTTGTACGAAATAATGATGGTACATTTTCGTCAAAACTCTTACGCGTAGTCGTTTTGCGAAAGGACTTTTTGGCCATACGGATAGAGTCCCCATAGACTTACGACTACGAATAGCTATCCGTATTCGTAATCGTAAACGTGAGGATGCGAAAGGTCTCTAGTATCTCATATTCGCATACGTATACCCTGATCGCTTCGCTTCCGCTGCTTCGCGGGCGCTAATATGATCATGTACGTAAACGTAATTTGCGCCCGCTTGTTACTGTTCAAGGGTTATCGGATGAATTGTTATCTGTATAGAAGGATTTGATGATAAACCCTAAGGGTGGATACACACATGCATGTAATCTCTGTAATTATCGTGTATTTGGCGTTTTACATGGATCATACAGACGATGTAATATGTGTCCACTGACAACCCAATCATTGCCTACGTGTTGAACGCACTGAGTTCTAGTTCCAATTAAGTCGGAATGTAGATAATCCGTTATCTTGGACCGAGTCGCCAGGCCACTTAAAATAATTGTTCGTGGTACTTCTTATGGTAGACTTTATATTTAAATAATTACCAGTCCTCTCTTATTTATAGCAGTGGTGGATTAGGATTTCCCCGACGCATGCAGGGGCTATATATGACCCCGAAGCTACCAGAGCTATTTAAGTAAAACATATCATATTGTACCTTCTTGCCCAGATTATTCCGACCGATAAATTCAACAAAGTCCCTTAGCGATTTGAAGCTTTCGAGACCCCACCCAAACAAGCATCATGGTTGAAAATGTTCTACATCAAGTCTGTATATGCCAGACGTATGGCTTCTTGTGTTCGTGCATTAATAAAATGCCAGATATCACACAGACTTGACTAATTTCCGCATCCGTAGGATAAGACATGTTTTGGACTGGCCTTAAATGTACTGATAGAAGACAATTTGACTTCACTTAGCACTACTCACGTGTATGGCCTGTTAACAATGAACCGCTCGCGCGCAGGTGATTAATGTTGTCAATTATTGGTGTGGCCATGTCAAATACATGTATTTACATACATAAATTACACGCATGTGTGTATCCACCCGTATAATGGGACACAAGAAAATGATATATACAATGTATGTAAATAATCACATATGACGTAAATGTGGATATTTAGCCTGCCATGTAATACGAGTCTCAGCTGTCTGGCCATCGACGCAGTCCTGTCTGGAATCTTGCGCACCGGTGTAGGTAGTGACGTCATGATGTACGTCTTGATGTCATAACGCCTTTACTGGTTTCCCAAGAAGCAATCTTAAAATGACTCTGTGATCTTTCAATCGGAACTTAAAGTTTCCGTTTGTCGGCCTTGAACTTTGAGAATATTTCATCAATCTTTTAGGCGGAAATACCGTTAGAAAATTGAAGATAATATGTAAACGGCCAGCAAGGTCGCTATATTCCTCTTTCGGGGTAAATATTTTTAATAATTTTATGAAATATGTAAACAAAACTTTTTCATGCAATTTAACTTTGTTGTTAACCAGAGCTTTTGTTTAATTTACATTCACTTTTTGAAAATATATTTGGCTTTAGGAGCATGATGTTACTACATATGATGAAGTATAGCTAACAGTTGCTGGATCAAATTTTTTTATTTTTGCCCTGGAGCATTTTGCCCAATTACACATTTCGAGGTGTCATTAATCAATACAAAATGGCGGCCGTCGCCAACAATCAATTTTGGACTCCGCTGACCTTTGAATTATGAATAAATTATTCTACTTTAGTTAATTTAATCTATTTTTAGAGTGGGCTGAAAAAGTCGATTAGTATATCTCATATTCGCATAGGTATACCCTAGGTCGCTTCGCTTCCGCGGCGTCGTCGCGGGAGAGCGAGCGCTAATACACTCTTAAAACTACTGTGTGGTAGAACCACACAGTTACCACACAGTTTGTGTAGCCACTTGATCGAGCACAACAGTGTGTGGTGAATTGTGTGGCAAATGATCACACATCTGTTGTGTGGCGGTGGCGAACAAACTGTGTGGATCGACCAAACAACTTGTTCTTTGTAGGCACACATTAAATGTGTGCTAAGATGCGCACAAGATTGTGTGGATGCAGATGAACAGTTTATGTGTGGTAACTGACCTACATAGTTGGGTAGTTGACACACATAAAGATGTTTGGGTCCAGCACATTTATTTGTTCGTTGAATGGACACAAATATGTTTGCACTAAGGAAACAATATGTTCACCACTACCACACAAGATTGTATTGTTATTGTACACAATGTTGTTGGGCGAGACTACACATATGTGTTAATCACATGCGTACACATTTGTGTGGTTGATCCAAACAATAGTGTTCACCGCCATTAAACTATTTGTATTGTTCTTGTACACAATGCTGTTGGGCAAGACAACACATATGTGTTAATTACATGTGTACAAATTTGTGTGGTCGATCCAAACAATAGGCTGCTAATCCTGCAAAAAAAAAATCATATTCAACGATGAGTGTTTACACCGATATTTATTGGCCATACATATAGTTCGGCTATCGTTGGACGTTTTTTTTCCCTGCCATACATATGAAATGTTATAGTCTACTGATGCTTGACGTGCGGCGCTGGACGTTTTCGAATATTAACTTATCAAACAGCAAACATGCATATCCCGGGGGTCCGCGGCCTTCTTTTGTGTACACAGCAGAAATCGTGATTGTCGAATGATATAGTATAGCTATAGTCTTTAATTTCAATAATACAACGACACAAAACAAAACAGCCGTTTAACACATTCACATAATATTTTGGTCATCCGACGAGATTTCAAAGAAATTTTAAACTATAAGCGTGCGTGTTTCAGTTCCATCAATGGGTTTCACATCAATAACTAGAATTTTCCTCCAACTTGAATGTACATATATATGTATATTGCTATACTGGTTGGCTGTCTTACATCAGACTCACCCTCACGTGTGTAGAAGAACAAGCTCTAAAACTACCTGAAGCTTTCTGAGATCCCTTGAACTATACAAGAAAATTAAGGGCTCCAAAGAGGATAGTCTTTTTGAATGTATATATATCGGTGCAATTTCTGGGGAGAAATTTCGAGTTCACGAAGAATAGAAGTCATCGCCTCTTGCACAGAAACCAAATTACAGCACATGACATCGTCATATGTATACCAAAATCATTGATTGTGGAATTTGTGTCTAACTCATACATTCCACCGTGGTTCTTGGTTGGTTGACTAGAGTTTATCTGCGTCGTTGCCAAGGCAGTCATGTCCATATCTTGTTATTTACATCGACGTCGCACCGCGTGACCGCCATGATTTCACCGTTGAACCTGTAAGCAGAGAAGTTATTTTGTTTATAACATGCCATTGTGGGAATATTATTTACAGTGTATGTACAGCTATAACAGTATTATAATTCATACATTAAAGAGCGCATTTTAAGAAATGAATATAGTTTTTGAAACATGCTAAATATATACATACGAGTACTACTCATTATAGCTTCACATAATGAATGTTTGGACAATTTATAAATATATTTTACTTTATCTATATGGCCAGATCGATGCCCCATTAAGCACAATCTTGACACGGCAAATTTGCAATTTTACATGCGGAATTTTAGCTATATAACACAATACATTCATATATAAGGATTATAATATGAGAAACATGGCGAGTTTGAAAATAAGCCCCCCCCCTTTTATAGTATAAACGATAACTCTTCACCATGTACGTCACTTAATCCAAATGCTAATAATACTTTAATGACACATCTCACTATTCTGCAGTATTTATAATTTTAGATTATTTATAAGTTCATTATTTGCTATTATGACATTTATTGAATCACATAATATTCTTCACAATTTAAAGTTTTGGACACAAACCGTGGCTACATATGTATTAGATATACGACATCACCCCCACCCCCGGCCCTCCCTCGGTAACCGAATTTACGCAAGTTATACACAGCAGAGGAGCCAAAATATGCATGTTAATTTTTCACACCGTCTCGGTAAACCACCAATATAATGGACAAATAAATACCCCACCCACCCAACAATTTGTTTCACTTGGTACATTGATCGTCCATTGTGGTATTTCAAGGTGTATTGCAACAGTGATGCTCATGATCATCATATTCAAATGAAATTAATTTGAAACACCAATTCCACACATTGTGTGTGATTCCGGGTGCCACATATAGAACTTCGTAGTATACGACTAGGGCATTCCAGTGGCATCCACAAGTCGCATTCAGGGACGCGTCTCGATGGTCGCCGTTGGCGAGGGTGTCCACCTTCAAATGTCGAAGTGCACCCCACCCTCCCCTTGAACCATATTTGTAGAATTATATTTACACACCCCCTCTCGTTCTGAATTTCCCAATTGGTATCTCAAGCTTTCCAACTATTAGAATTTCCAACCAAATGGAAGTCTTCCACCCGATGGCCATTTGAGGCCATTTTTGTTTTACCAAAAGTAGAAAAATATGTTACTGTTTGTCTAAAAAAAAAAACAATAAATTTCCCACTAATTACTGGTTGAAAAATCAAACAAAGAGAACAATTTCAACCTATTATAATGCATGTGGTGTAAAACTTGCAACTTTGCGTCAGGCATGAAATTTCCAACTGTTGGAATTTTTAGTAAATTTTACCGAAGTTTGGGATAGGGATATAGACACACCCTTCCCAATATCCGCCCTGTCGCCACGTCACTGGTCTCAGTAGATATTTCCTCTCATCTGCATTCCATATAAACACAAAAAACGTCGTTACTTTATCAACATGAGAACCTTACCGTGCAAAATAATAAAATTGTGGTTCTGGTTTAAAGCACGCTGTATATAGTGTGTATGTGATGAACACACATTTGTTCAGTAAATGTCTTCACCACACAGTTGAATTTGTCAATTTACATAAAGACAATTTTCGAGCAGAACTAGGTTTTATGCTTCGGAAAGATGCGTATCATATAGACTATAGAAACAACAGATAAACCCAGATAAACGCACAACTCTAAAATGTAAATATATGACTATGCGATAGGGAATTGTTGAATCAGAAAATCCAAATCAAGTTTATTATTTCGTTCAATCATGTTATACACAATAGGAGGCCCCCACCCCCCTTTTCGTACGCCGTATTCCATGCCCTGTTATGATGTACGCCGTATTCTGGCCCCTCTATTAGGAGGTATTCGGTATTCCAAAAATACCGGTATTCGTACGCCGACCTTCCAAAAAATGAAGTTTTCATATATTTGTATGTATTCCATATGGCTGTTAACTGGTATTCCGTATTCCACCCTCTGTGTAAAGTGGTATTCCGTATTCCAGGGGGGTGTGGGAGGTGGGGGCCTCATCTATGTGAAGAAGTTATAATAAAGAAACTTTCCAGAGAAGATGAGGCCTAAGCAGAATGAGGTGCCAAGAAGGTGAATTTAGTGATGCTAGCCCGCTATGCGTGACAGCATAACTAAATGCACCCTCCGGGGACTTCATTCTGCTAATGACAGGCACACAAATCTCAGGCTTGGTGCAGAGAGGTGGCAGAGCAATTTCTGATCATGCATGTGTTTTGATTTCTGAGCTTACCAATTTTAACTTGGCCCATTTAACCCTTTCAGTGCCAATTCCGATTTTTGTATCAAACCATATTTCCTTGATCATTTTTAGAGCTCTTTCCATCAATGTATCACATTATTATAATCAATAAATTCGAATGATCAAGCAAAAATTGGACTTGGCACTGAAAGGGTTAAACCTCAAAATGATCTAGAAGTAATTTAATAGCATGGACAATATGTACCGGTAGGGTATATAACTATATATAACTAAACAAAACATCAAAAAGTTCCCACCCATATTTTGTAGTGGTGGAATATGATCTAGGTGCGTAGCTAGAGTAGAGATTCATGTCATGATCTACCAACCTCCCCTTGAAGAAACATTTGACACACCCCCAGGACAATATTTTACTCGCCCCCAGGACAATATTTGTCTCTGAAAACACCAAATTGCACACTAAATACGGTTGGAATAACAAATCTATGATATATATAGTACAAACTACAACCAGCTTTTGGTCTGAAAAAAATGTTGTGTCAGACATGCAATTTCCAAATGTTGAATATTTTGGCCAAGTTGGGGAGAGGGGTTGAGACCCCCACTCGACTCCCCTCCCCTGTCGCCACAACATTGAGTTGAAGAAAATACAGATTCTATGACTTTAATGAATCTTTCTGGTAGCATATAAAGTCCGTATTGCAGTGTCTCATGTATTTACTGCACTCCACCCCACCCTTGGATCAGACCAAACTCACAGGTTCGCAGAATTTCATCTCATTTAACAAAATATTAAAATTACTGAGTAAAAGCTGACCGTTGAAGCCGCAACAAGTACGGTTAATCTCCCGTGTATATATCGTACTGAAATGCCACAAACATTCTCCTCGACTGATATTGATCGGACAGTCTAACACCGGTCCGACGCACTGGTGCAATGGTTTGTTCTCCATTGATAAAAAACTTCATCAAATTGATCCAAATTTCCTGAAAACAAGCAAAGGTGGAAAATTATCATGCAGAGAAACTCCGAATTATGTATTTATATGTAAATCGATGGTAAAAATAAGATTGGTATCCTCCGAGTTTCTCGTATTGTTCCTTTAACCGCGACGCACTCGGGGGTTTAATTAAACTGCTTCCAGTATAATTAATGTAAGTTGTGTGTTGCATTGTTCTAATGTGCATGGTCAATATATCGTTAAACCTAGAACATAGTTCGAAAAAAATATATGCGCATCAAGCCGGGAGCGATTTCACCATCTGATGAAACAAAATAAATAAAAAGTCGCTGAAAACCTGGGAACTTTTTGACGTTTTGACATAAAGTCGAACAAATAACTCAGGGGAATATATTTCTTAGTTATTATCTGTTCCTTAATAATATACTTCACTGCATGTGAAAATCCCAACAAGAAATTGAATGTTTTTCTGTGACTTTTGTGAGCTGATATCGCAATAAACATTGAATTAATTACCGAGGAGAAATTCCATAATTGTACACGACGCAAAGCAAAATCGCTCACAAATTCACTTAAATCCAGGGGGGGTCTGCAAAAAAATTCCGTATATAGGGTCGGGGTGGGTTGGTGGTCCAGAGGCGGAAAAAATGGTGATTGTAATTTTTTTCCAAAATGGGTTTTTTTCAAACAATTTACAAGTACTGACCATGTAATGTTGTTTGTAAGCATGTTAGTACCATGCTTGTTGGTATAGGGCTATATAGGCAGCTAAAGTGACTCTTTAGCCTCAGATTTAGCAACATTCTGGATTTCACAGTATCCCGGACCACTTCATAGTGGACCACAGTATTAACGTTCAGGAAACTTATGATCAACGGAAGAAATATTTAGTAACAAAATTAATATATTACCCAGTTGTATTATCTGAATAAAAGTAATAAAGCAAAAAAACTCTATCACAAATTGGATACTACATGGTGAATACTCAATGATGACTACTAGTAGGTATAATTAACCTGATTGTTGCATAACATGAAATTGAAAAGGGTATCTCATAAATTTCTAATGTCTGAAATACTGTCTTGTTCTGGCATGTAATCAAATTCATTCCTTCTGGTTATTTCTCATCTTGAATGATTTCAAGTAATGTTAATTTGCAACAATTATCCAAATAAAACTGAATTGGTTATGATGAATGACATTACTGTTTACTGCTCAGACAA
Source organism: Siphonodentalium dalli (assembly GCA_032622095.1). Taxonomy (NCBI): domain Eukaryota; kingdom Metazoa; phylum Mollusca; class Scaphopoda; order Gadilida; family Siphonodentaliidae; genus Siphonodentalium; species Siphonodentalium dalli. Next base: position 274,263,801 of record CP136061.1, read on the forward strand.
TCCCAAATGAAGGTGACGCTATTCTCATTGAATTTCCGAACTTCATCTGGGAGCTTTACTGCTCAACAAGACGAAACTAAAATACTAATTGTATACTGTTATCACTTACAAATAGATGAACTGAAATAATGTGATGCATTCAGATGCATTGAGAAATGATATTCAATTCTTCATTCTGGTCTATCACCATACCAAACCACATCAAAATTTGACAACCGACACTTAACTTATACTGGTGGTCACAACCCGCGATATTATGCATATTCGTCCCCCATTTCTGGTCCGTCACCATGCCATAGGGCATCAAATATGACAACTGACTCTTGAGTTAAAATTCAAAATGTTTGTACGGACAGACGGCTCGAGACGTCAACTATATACCCGCCGACTAATATCGGGCAGTATAATAACCATATATCTATGTGTATACCTAACCAAAAAACAAATCCCCTCCCCACCCCATCCCGTTGGATAAGACTAAAGAGTTCTTTGATCATGCACATATAATTGTGGAACCCCTGACCTGTTTACCACTATTTACACTGGCCAGTGTTCTCTGTCAGACACAACACACTCGATATATTAAGGCTATAATGGGGTCTAGGGCAATTTGTGACATATAGTGTACCTACACAATGCTTAATTAATAGTGTTGTTAGATACTGAAAACACCAGGAAACACATGGAAATACAGTATATTTTTTCATTTTTCTGATCTGTGTTTACCAATTAGTAAGGCAGTTAACACAGTTATTGAAGAACGGCTAAAAAAAACCTCTGAAATTTTGATAAAAACATGAGAAACGGGGGGTGGGTCCCCAAATTTTGGAGGAAAAAAATATTTTTTTTGCAAAAATGGGGTGGTGGGTCCCTCGAGGTCGGAAAAACACTTTTTGGGCCCTATATATGCAATTTTTTTCCAGATCCCCCCCCTGTTAAATCGTGAAATTTCGAGTTTGGACCTTCACCTATACAGTGAAGTACATTATGAACGAACAGGTAATAACTAAGAAATATATTCCCCGCGTTATCTTTTCGACGTTATAAGGTTCTCTGTCAAAACTTCAAAAAGTTCCAAGGTTTTGTACTGGTGGAATATGATCTCTACGTGCGTATAGCTAATAGTAGAGATTCATGACATGATCTATAATGTGTCGAGAAAGGGCCAACAGCACTAAAATAAAAAAATTGAATATTTTATGTCGTAAAATGGCAATAAATCCACCAGAATGACTCCGACTGAACTCAAAGGGTCGCAAGTTTCCATGCTGGTTGACATCTGTGCGAATTTTTTTTTTAATTTACTGGAAAATGACGGAATACTACCTCGGACAAAAGATGCGTTCCAGGATGTAAGATTCTATGTCGAAAAAAAGGCAATAACTCCGCCAAAATAAGTCCGACCGAACTCAAAATCTCAGATGCGCAGGTTCACATGCTGATTGATATTTGTGCCAAGTTGAAAACAAATTTACCAAAAAATGACAGAATACATGCTTGGACAAAGTTCCGGACGGACGCACACACCGACGTACACATAGACGGACGGTGGTCATGACTATATAGTCCTCCGATGGAATGACGGGGGAGAATATATATATAGGGATGTATTACACATGAACGCAGTGCAAGCCAATGGTGTCTGTCATTTGCAGAATGAGATCCCCAGGTGATGAATGTACATCGGGCTAGCCTCATCAAATTCACCCTCCGGGGACATCATTCTGTTGAGACTTAGGATAAGATTGAAGTTCCCCAGTTGAAGTTGGTGATGTTCATGGGGTCCCCACCCCCCTTTTCGTACGCCGTATTCCATGCCCTGTTATGAGGTACGCCGTATTCCGGCCCCTCTGTTAGGAGGTATTCGGTATTCCAAAAATATGGGTATTCGTACGCCGACCTTCGACACCTTCCAAAAAATGATCATAATAATAATTTAAATGCGATTTTTGTCACAATAAATTAACAGTTTGACATATATACAGATCGTCGATCATCTTCATTTTAGATCATTTTAGATGTGGACACTGCGGGCTGAACGGCGTTCGTACGGCAATAGAACAGTTATCCGGAAAATTCCATATGGCTGTTAACTGGTATTCCGTATTCCACCCTCTGTGTTAAGTGGTATTCCGTATTCCAGGGGGGTGGGGGTGGGGGCCTGATATAGATACGGACATTCTCACAAAGGTGAATATCTTGCCAATTTAAATATAATCTTACCTTAACTATAGAAATAATCGAAGAGACCGCCCAATATATCGAATTTCGAGATCCACCACAATCAACAAGACTCCATGTGTACACTTTACGGCAGCCTGTGAGCCTGTACGAAACAACGACGCGCGCGTGACCACCACGTGAAATTTAAAAAACCGACGTCACACACAATTATGTGTGGTGATGTACACATATATGTGTGGATATTGGGTGATACACACATATGTGTGTATTATGTACACATTTATGTTCAGATAATGCCTCCACACAGTCATTGTGTGGAAGCTGCCACACAGTCCTTTTTACAGTGTACACTACTCCGACAATTGCCCGTATCGATGTGATATTTGTGGGAATTCATTCAACAGATCGAGCAAATTAATTATACACAAAATGATTCACACGGATGGTTAACCGTATCAGTGTGATATATGCGATAAAGTAGTCACGGACTCAAGCGAACTGACAAAACAAACAAAAATTGTTTTCGACCTCTGTGATATTTCTGGGAACTCGTCCAATTGATTAATCGGCATGACAGAAAGCAGAATCTGTTCTAATGAACGTTCATAACTTCATACCATTGTGATATTTGCGGGAAGTTATTTTCTACACCCGGCAAATTAACTGTACACACGAGGAGTCACACCGACGAATGTCCATACGAGTGCGATATACTTGGGAAAGCATTTAGCAATCAGGCAGTGTGGCAAGACATAAGCAAATCCACTCTGCGTATTGTCTGAACACAGGATAATACACACTGGAAATCGACCGTATCAATGCGATATCTGCGGAAAAACATCCAAGCAATCAAATGATTTAAAAAGTCGTCAGAGAATCCACTCCGGTCGTCTACCATATCGATTTGATAATTGTGGAAATTCATTCACAAGGTCAAGAAATTTGATTGCTCACAAAGGGGTTCACATCGGTGATCGCCCGTTCCATAGCGATATGAGCCAAAAAGCTTTCAAACAATCACAAAATTTAGAAAGTCATCAGAAAATCCTCTACGGCTATCCCTGTATCAATAGAGTGATATCCCCTGCACAAATCCTGACACCTCCCGCATAGATAGAGTGATCTTCCCTACACTACTCCGGCGATCGCCCGTATCGATAGAGTGATCTCCCCTAAACCACTACGGTGATCGCCCGTATCGATAGAGTGATCTCCTCTACAACACTCCGGCGATCGCCCGTATCGATAAAGTGATCTTCCCTACACTACTCCGGCGATCGCCCGTATAGATAGAGTTATCTCCCCTACACTACTCCGGTGATCGTGCGTATCGATATAGTATTCTCCCCTACACTGCTCCGACGATCGCCGGTATGGATAGAGTGATCTCCCCTACACCTCCCCGGTAATCGCCCGTATCGATACAGTGATCTCCCCTACACCACTCTGGCGATCGCCCGTATATATAGAGTGATCTCCCCTATACACCTCTCAGGTGATCACCTGTATCGATAGAGTGATCTCCGCTAATCTACTACAATCGCCCGTATCGATGTGATATTAGTGAGAAACCATTCAAAAGATCGAGCAAATTAATTATACACAAAATGATTCACACGGATGGTTGACCGTATCAGTGTGATATATGCGAGAAAGCAGTCACGGACTCAAGCGCACTGACAAAACTAACAAAAATTGTTTTCAACCTTTGTGATATTTCTGGGAACTCGTCCAATTGATTAATCGGCATGGCAGAAGGCAGAATCTGCTCTAACGAACGTTCATACCATTGTGTTATTTGCGGGAAGTTATTTTCTACACCCGGCAAATTAACTGTACACACGAGGAGTCACACCGAATGGCCATACGAGTGCGATATACGTGGGAAAGCATTTAAGCAATCAGGCAGTGTGGCAAGATATAAGTGAATCTACTCTGCGTATTGTATGTACACAAGATAATCCACACTGGAAATCGGCCGTATCAGTGTGATACATGTGAGACAGCATTCACGGACTCAAGCTCCATGACAACACAAACCGATTCACACCGGGGATCGACGGTATCAGTGCGATATCTGCGAAATAAATTGATTTAAAACGTCATCAGATAATCCTCTCCGGCGATCGCCCGTATCGGGTGATCTCCCATACACCACTACGGTGATCGCCCGTATCGATAGCGTGATCTCCTCTGCACCATTCCGGTGATCGCCGGTATCAATGTGATTTTTGTGGTAAATCATTCAACAAATCAAACAAATTTATTCACACGGATGGTTGACCGTATCTGTGTGATATATGGGAGAACAATCAATTGATCTAACAAGTCATAAAATAATACACTCCGCTGATCGACCCATGTGATGTTTGTCTGAAAGCATTCATCCGCTATAGATAGGGTAATCCCCCTACACTACGCCGGTGATCACAAGATAATTCACAGCAATATGTTATAGTTGTGAAAACGTTCATTGTAGCGAACACTTTGATAACATACAATAGTATCCTCACCGTGTTTGGTCGTATCGATTAGATATTTTTGGAAAATACCCCAATTTGACTATACAATGAAGATTCACTCCAGCGTTTGACAATATCTGTGCGTTGTATGCGAGGAACCATTCAACGGATTTAATCAGTCATAATATAGTTCACATTGGCGCTCGACCATTCACTACATCAAGCGATATGACGAGACATGACGATAATCGACCGTATCAGTGTGATATGACGAGACATGACAATAATCGACCGTATCAGTGTGATATGAGACATGACGATAATCGATCGTATCATTGCGATATGACGATACATGACGATAATCGAACGTATCAGTGTGATATGACGAGACATGACGGTAATCGACCGTATCAGTGTGATATGACGAGACGTGACGATAATCTACCGTATCAGTGTGATATGACGAACCATGACGATTATCGACCATATCAGTGATATGACGAGACATGATGGTAATCGCCCGCATCAGTGTGATATGACGAGACATGCCGACAATCGACCGTATCAGTGCGGTATGGCGAGACATGCCGATAATCGACCGTATCAGTGTGATATGACGAGACATGACGATAATCGACCGTATCAGTGTGATACGACGAGACATGACGATAATCGACCGTATCAGTGTGATATGACGAGACATGACGATAATAGACCGTATCAGTGTGATATGACGAGACATGACGTTAATCGACCGTATCAGTGCGATACTACGATACATGACGATAATCGACCGTATCAGTGTGATACGACGAGACATGACGATAATCGATCGAATCGGTGCGATACGACGAGACATGACGATAATCGACCGTATCAGTGTCATATGATGAGACATGACGATAATCGTTCGTATCAGTGTAATATGACGAGACACGACGATAATCGATCGTATTAGTGTGATATGACGAGACATGACGATAGTCTACCGTATCAGTGTGACATGACGAGACATGACGATAATCGATCGCATCAGTGCGATACGACGAGACATGACGATAATCGAACGCATCAGTGTCATATGGCGAGACATGACGATAATAGGCCGTATCAGTGTGATATGACGAGACATGACGATAATCGACCGTATCTGTGTGATATGACGAGACATGACGATAATCTACCGTATCAGTGTGATATGACGAGACATGACGATAATAGGCCGTATCAGTGTGATATGACGAGACATGACAATAATCGACCGTATATGTGTGATATGACGAGACATGACGATAATCGATCGTATCAGTGTGATACGACGAGACATGACGATAATCGAACGCATCAGTGCGATACGACGAGAGATGACGATAATCGACCGTATCAGTGTCATGTGATGAGACATGACGATAATCGATCGTATCAGTGTCATGTGATGAGACATGACGATAATCGATCGTATTAGTGTGACATGACGAGACATGACGGTAATCGACCGTACCAGTGTGATATGACGAGACATGACGATAATCTACCGTATCAGTGCGATATGACGAAACATCACGATAATCAATCGTATCAGTGTGATATGACGCGACATGACGATAATCTACCGTATCAGTGTCATATGACGAGACATGACGATAATCGACCGTATCTGTGTGATATGACGAGACATGACGATAATCGACCGTATCTGTGTGATATGACGAGACATGACGATAATCGACCGTATCAGTGTGATATGATGAGACATGACGATAATCGACCGTATCAGTGTGATATGACGAGACATGACGATAATCGACCGTATCAGAGACGATAATCGATCGTATCAGTGTGATGCGACGAGACATGCGGATAATCGACCGTATCAGAGCAATATGACGAGACATGACGATAATCGATCGCATCAGTGTGATATGACGAGACATGACGATAATCGATCGTATCAGTGTGACATGACGAGACATGACGATAATCAATCGTATCAGTGTGATATGAATATGCATGACGGTAATCGACCGCATCAGTGCCATATGACGAGACATGATGATAATCGACCGTATCAGTTTGATATGACGAGACATGTCGGTAATCGATCGTATCAGTGTGATATGATGAAACATGACGATAATCGACAGTATCAGTGTCATATGGCGAGACATGACGGTAATCGACCGTATCTGTGTGATATGACGAGACATGATGACAGTCGATCGTATCAGTGTGATATGACGAGACATGACGATAATCGACCGTATCAGTGTGATATGACGAGACATGACGATAATCGACCGTATCCGTGTGATATGACGAGACATGACGATAATCGACCGTATCATAGACGATAATCGGTCGTATCAGTGTGATGCGACGAGACATGCCGATAATCGACCGTATCAGTGCAATATGACGAGACAAGATGATAATCAATCGTATCAGTGTGATATGACGAGACATGACGATAATCGACCGTATCAGTGTGATATGACGAGATATGACGATAATCGGCCGTATCAGTGTGATATGAGACATAACGATAATCGATCGTATTAGTGTGATATGAGACATGACGTTAATCGACCGTATCAGTGTGATATGACAATACAAGCCGATAATCGACCGCATCAGTTTGATATGACGAGACATGTCGGTAATCGATCGTATCAGTGTGATATGATGAAACATGACGATAATCGACCGTATCAGTGTGATACGACGAGACATGACGATTATCGATCGAATCAGTGCGATACGACGAGACATGACGATAATCGACCGTATCAGTGTCATATGATGAGACATGACGATAATCGTTCGTATCAGTGTAATATGACGAGACACGACGATAATCGATCGTATTAGTGTGATATGACGAGACATGACGATAGTCTACCGTATCAGTGTGACATGACGAGACATGACGATAATCGATCGCATCAGTGCGATACGACGAGACATGACGATAATCGAACGCATCAGTGTCATATGGCGAGACATGACGATAATAGGCCGTATCAGTGTGATATGACGAGACATGACGATAATCGACCGTATCTGTGTGATATGACGAGACATGACGATAATCTACCGTATCAGTGTGATATGACGAGACATGACGATAATAGGCCGTATCAGTGTGATATGACGAGACATGACAATAATCGACCGTATCTGTGTGATATGACGAGACATGACGATAATCGATCGTATCAGTGTGATACGACGAGACATGACGATAATCGAACGCATCAGTGCGATACGACGAGAGATGACGATAATCGACCGTATCAGTGTCATGTGATGAGACATGACGATAATCGATCGTATCAGTGTCATGTGATGAGACATGACGATAATCGATCGTATTAGTGTGACATGACGAGACATGACGGTAATCGACCGTACCAGTGTGATATGACGAGACATGACGATAATCTACCGTATCAGTGCGATATGACGAAACATCACGATAATCAATCGTATCAGTGTGATATGACGAGACATGACGATAATCTACCGTATCAGTGTCATATGACGAGACATGACGATAATCGACCGTATCTGTGTGATATGACGAGACATGACGATAATCGACCGTATCTGTGTGATATGACGAGACATGACGACAATCGACCGTATCAGTTTGATATGATGAGACATGACGATAATCGACCGTATCAGTGTGATATGACGAGACATGACGATAATCGACCGTATCAGAGACGATAATCGATCGTATCAGTGTGATGCGACGAGACATGCCGATAATCGACCGTATCAGAGCAATATGACGAGACATGACGATAATCGATCGCATCAGTGTGATATGACGAGACATGACGATAATCGATCGTATCAGTGTGACATGACGAGACATGACGATAATCAATCGTATCAGTGTGATATGAATATGCATGACGGTAATCGACCGCATCAGTGCCATATGATGAGACATGATGATAATCGACCGTATCAGTTTGATATGACGAGACATGTCGGTAATCGATCGTATCAGTGTGATATGATGAAACATGACGATAATCGACAGTATCAGTGTCATATGGCGAGACATGACGATAATCGACCGTATCTGTGTGATATGACGAGACATGATGACAGTCGATCGTGTCAGTGTGATATGACGAGACATGACGATAATCGACCGTATCAGTGTGATATGACGAGACATGACGATAATCGACCGTATCAGTGTGATATGACGAGACATGACGATAATCGACCGTATCAGAAACGATAATCGGTCGTATCAGTGTGATGCGACGAGACATGCCGATAATCGACCGTATCAGTGCAATATGACGAGACATGATGATAATCAATCGTATCAGTGTGATATGACGAGACATGACGATAATCGACCGTATCAGTGTGATATGACGATATATGACGATAATCGGCCGTATCAGTGTGATATGAGACATAACGATAATCGATCGTATTAGTGTGATATGAGACATGACGTTAATCGACCGTATCAGTGTGATATGACAATACAAGCCGATAATCGACCGCATCAGTTTGATATGACGAGACATGTCGGTAATCGATCGTATCAGTGTGATATGATGAAACATGACGATAATCGACAGTTTCAGTGTCATATGACGAGACATGACGATAATCGACCGTATCTGTGTGATATGACGAGACATGATGACAGTCGATCGTATCAGTGTGACATGACGAGACATGACGATAATCGATCGCATCAGTGCGATACGACGAGACATGACGATAATCGAACGCATCAGTGTCATATGGCGAGACATGACGATAATAGGCCGTATCAGTGTGATATGACGAGACATGACGATAATCGACCGTATCTGTGTGATATGACGAGACATGACGATAATCGACCGTATCAGTGTGATATGATGAGACATGACGTTAATCGACCGTATCAGTGTGATATGACAATACAAGCCGATAATCGACCGCATCAGTTTGATATGACGAGACATGTCGGTAATCGATCGTATCAGTGTGATATGATGAAACATGACGATAATCGACAGTTTCAGTGTCATATGACGAGACACGACGATAATCGATCGTATTAGTGTGATATGACGAGACATGACGATAGTCTACCGTATCAGTGTGACATGACGAGACATGACGATAATCGATCGCATCAGTGCGATACGACGAGACATGACGATAATCGAACGCATCAGTGTCATATGGCGAGACATGACGATAATAGGCCGTATCAGTGTGATATGACGAGACATGACGATAATCGACCGTATCTGTGTGATATGACGAGACATGACGATAATCTACCGTATCAGTGTGATATGACGAGACATGACGATAATAGGCCGTATCAGTGTGATATGACGAGACATGACAATAATCGACCGTATATGTGTGATATGACGAGACATGACGATAATCGATCGTATCAGTGTGATACGACGAGACATGACGATAATCGAACGCATCAGTGCGATACGACGAGAGATGACGATAATCGACCGTATCAGTGTCATGTGATGAGACATGACGATAATCGATCGTATCAGTGTCATGTGATGAGACATGACGATAATCGATCGTATTAGTGTGACATGACGAGACATGACGGTAATCGACCGTACCAGTGTGATATGACGAGACATGACGATAATCTACCGTATCAGTGCGATATGACGAAACATCACGATAATCAATCGTATCAGTGTGATATGACGCGACATGACGATAATCTACCGTATCAGTGTCATATGACGAGACATGACGATAATCGACCGTATCTGTGTGATATGACGAGACATGACGATAATCGACCGTATCTGTGTGATATGACGAGACATGACGATAATCGACCGTATCAGTGTGATATGATGAGACATGACGATAATCGACCGTATCAGTGTGATATGACGAGACATGACGATAATCGACCGTATCAGAGACGATAATCGATCGTATCAGTGTGATGCGACGAGACATGCGGATAATCGACCGTATCAGAGCAATATGACGAGACATGACGATAATCGATCGCATCAGTGTGATATGACGAGACATGACGATAATCGATCGTATCAGTGTGACATGACGAGACATGACGATAATCAATCGTATCAGTGTGATATGAATATGCATGACGGTAATCGACCGCATCAGTGCCATATGACGAGACATGATGATAATCGACCGTATCAGTTTGATATGACGAGACATGTCGGTAATCGATCGTATCAGTGTGATATGATGAAACATGACGATAATCGACAGTATCAGTGTCATATGGCGAGACATGACGGTAATCGACCGTATCTGTGTGATATGACGAGACATGATGACAGTCGATCGTATCAGTGTGATATGACGAGACATGACGATAATCGACCGTATCAGTGTGATATGACGAGACATGACGATAATCGACCGTATCCGTGTGATATGACGAGACATGACGATAATCGACCGTATCATAGACGATAATCGGTCGTATCAGTGTGATGCGACGAGACATGCCGATAATCGACCGTATCAGTGCAATATGACGAGACAAGATGATAATCAATCGTATCAGTGTGATATGACGAGACATGACGATAATCGACCGTATCAGTGTGATATGACGAGATATGACGATAATCGGCCGTATCAGTGTGATATGAGACATAACGATAATCGATCGTATTAGTGTGATATGAGACATGACGTTAATCGACCGTATCAGTGTGATATGACAATACAAGCCGATAATCGACCGCATCAGTTTGATATGACGAGACATGTCGGTAATCGATCGTATCAGTGTGATATGATGAAACATGACGATAATCGACCGTATCAGTGTGATACGACGAGACATGACGATTATCGATCGAATCAGTGCGATACGACGAGACATGACGATAATCGACCGTATCAGTGTCATATGATGAGACATGACGATAATCGTTCGTATCAGTGTAATATGACGAGACACGACGATAATCGATCGTATTAGTGTGATATGACGAGACATGACGATAGTCTACCGTATCAGTGTGACATGACGAGACATGACGATAATCGATCGCATCAGTGCGATACGACGAGACATGACGATAATCGAACGCATCAGTGTCATATGGCGAGACATGACGATAATAGGCCGTATCAGTGTGATATGACGAGACATGACGATAATCGACCGTATCTGTGTGATATGACGAGACATGACGATAATCTACCGTATCAGTGTGATATGACGAGACATGACGATAATAGGCCGTATCAGTGTGATATGACGAGACATGACAATAATCGACCGTATCTGTGTGATATGACGAGACATGACGATAATCGATCGTATCAGTGTGATACGACGAGACATGACGATAATCGAACGCATCAGTGCGATACGACGAGAGATGACGATAATCGACCGTATCAGTGTCATGTGATGAGACATGACGATAATCGATCGTATCAGTGTCATGTGATGAGACATGACGATAATCGATCGTATTAGTGTGACATGACGAGACATGACGGTAATCGACCGTACCAGTGTGATATGACGAGACATGACGATAATCTACCGTATCAGTGCGATATGACGAAACATCACGATAATCAATCGTATCAGTGTGATATGACGAGACATGACGATAATCTACCGTATCAGTGTCATATGACGAGACATGACGATAATCGACCGTATCTGTGTGATATGACGAGACATGACGATAATCGACCGTATCTGTGTGATATGACGAGACATGACGACAATCGACCGTATCAGTTTGATATGATGAGACATGACGATAATCGACCGTATCAGTGTGATATGACGAGACATGACGATAATCGACCGTATCAGAGACGATAATCGATCGTATCAGTGTGATGCGACGAGACATGCCGATAATCGACCGTATCAGAGCAATATGACGAGACATGACGATAATCGATCGCATCAGTGTGATATGACGAGACATGACGATAATCGATCGTATCAGTGTGACATGACGAGACATGACGATAATCAATCGTATCAGTGTGATATGAATATGCATGACGGTAATCGACCGCATCAGTGCCATATGATGAGACATGATGATAATCGACCGTATCAGTTTGATATGACGAGACATGTCGGTAATCGATCGTATCAGTGTGATATGATGAAACATGACGATAATCGACAGTATCAGTGTCATATGGCGAGACATGACGATAATCGACCGTATCTGTGTGATATGACGAGACATGATGACAGTCGATCGTGTCAGTGTGATATGACGAGACATGACGATAATCGACCGTATCAGTGTGATATGACGAGACATGACGATAATCGACCGTATCAGTGTGATATGACGAGACATGACGATAATCGACCGTATCAGAGACGATAATCGGTCGTATCAGTGTGATGCGACGAGACATGCCGATAATCGACCGTATCAGTGCAATATGACGAGACATGATGATAATCAATCGTATCAGTGTGATATGACGAGACATGACGATAATCGACCGTATCAGTGTGATATGACGATATATGACGATAATCGGCCGTATCAGTGTGATATGAGACATAACGATAATCGATCGTATTAGTGTGATATGAGACATGACGTTAATCGACCGTATCAGTGTGATATGACAATACAAGCCGATAATCGACCGCATCAGTTTGATATGACGAGACATGTCGGTAATCGATCGTATCAGTGTGATATGATGAAACATGACGATAATCGACAGTTTCAGTGTCATATGACGAGACATGACGATAATCGACCGTATCTGTGTGATATGACGAGACATGATGACAGTCGATCGTATCAGTGTGATATGCCGAGACATAACGATAATCGACCGTATCAGTGTGATATGACGAGACATGACGATAATCGACCGTATCAGAGACGATAATCGATCGTATCAGAGACGATAATCGATCGTATCAGTGTGATATGACGAGAAATGACAATAATCGACCGTATCAGTGTGATATGACGAGATATGACGATAATCGGCCGTATCAGTGTGATATGAGACATAACGATACTCGATCGTATTAGTGTGATATGAGACATGACGTTAATCGACCGTATCAGTGTGATATGACAATACAAGCCGATAATCGATCGTATCAGTGTGATATGACGAGACATGACGGTAATCGACAGTATCATTGCGATATGACGAGACATGACGATAATCGACCGCATCAGTGTGATATGACGATACATGACGATAATCGACCGTATCAGTGTGATATGATGACACATGACGATAATCGACCGTATCTCAGAGACGATAACCGACCGTACCTGTGCGATATGACGAGACATGACGATAATCGACCGTATCAGTGCGATATGACGAGACATGATGTTAATCGACCGTATCAGTGCGATATGTGCACATTATGTGCGTTCACTAAATCAATCAGTCTAACGATATATAACATGTTTCACACCGGCGATGACACGAATCAATGTGATATTTAAAAACAATCTGTTCTCCATTGGGGAAATTTGACATCGCACAACAGGTAGACTAAGATTCTCGCCCACAACAGTTTGGGGTATCTGTTGGGTTGTTGCTTTGGTATCGGTTGTTGTGTTGTTGCTTGGGTGTCGGTTGTTTGGGGTTTTGCTTGGGGTATCTGTTGGGTTGTTGCTTTGGTATCGGTTGTTGTGTTGTTGCTTGGGTGTCGGTTGTTGGGGTTTTGCTTGGGGTATCGGTTGGGTTAATGCTTGTGGTGTCGGCTGTTGGGTTGTTGCTGTTTTACACGCCAGGATATTTGCCGGGGATCGATTGTGCGTCAGTGCATATATGTAATTTGCCTCATATACCACAAAGGAGCACGGCGGGTTAGTGTGATTGACAGCTCAAAAGAGCATTGCGCAAATGCCCTAAGGGAAAACACAATGGCGCATGGGCGTGGTTTACTCCTTTCACGCACAGAAGTCGTGCGGAATTGGATTGCATGTTGTCACAAACAGGCATTGGCGTGGTCTTCTAAGACGCGTGTTGGGAATTATGATTACATCGTGCGTGAATCGGATTAGGACCAGACAAATGGGCAGTGCCTAACTAAACATTTGCGCATGTGCCTAATAACACATTAACGCATGCCATAAAAACATTATACAGTGCGCAAATGTCCAGGCGTGAGTTTTGGATGAGTTTCTGTAAGTTTTCGGCATGCTGATGATGTATCTCTCGTTGTAATATGGTATTTTCCAGAACCTCTTATCAGTGGATGGTTTGGAAAGTATTCCATTTGACGGTGAACATTTGTCGGTTCTGGATAGCTGGTTTCATCTGGAATGTTATATCCATAAGTGTTGTCAATAGAAGACAACATTTCGCCCAACAGTGCTCTCACATTTGGAGCTATTGTCTTACAGTTCAGGAGATCTTTCAACAATGGACACGTTTTAATGACTAAACCGAAATCACTTTGCTATTTTTTCACCGCAATCGAATGGGTTGCGCAATATTTAATTACCTGTCATAAATAAAGCGATGTTCTACTCAAATTCATAATAGACTTTGTCGAATGGGCGCCAAACACATTAGCATATAAAACCAGCATCCCGAAGCCATATTAAGAAAGCTGAATAGAAGCCTCATTTATGCCTGGTGAAAGTTAAACATCACTTAACAACTCGCCTAATACTCTCACCTAACGCGTGGAATGTCATATACAGATTAAATAGTTGGCGTCGAGTTAAACCGGAATTATTGGCTGCTCCTAATCCATGTTGTGTATATATGGCCTTGTATCACGATAGGGGTTCATAACAAATCGCAATATTCACATACATCACACAAACAATGACAATAAAATTATATATTCATTTGCAAAAACGTTTGTCTTGTCCTTTTTATATACGACATTATAACACAAAATAGCCATGTGCAATTTGTTGGTTTATGAGACATGTTGATTGTCATGCGCAATTTCCACTCTGCGCATGTGTTGGTTTATGAGGCATGCGTGTGTGTGGATATCCGCAGCCTCAGTAGAACTGTCAGCGCCTGCGGGTTTGTCAATACAGGGATCACGTTACCGCAGCGCCACACAATGCTCCTTTGTCGGCTTAACTACAGCAAACCCGCCGTGCGCCTTTGTGTTAATCCCGCTAAATTACATACCTCGTCAGTGCGATAAATCATTCGAACATTCAAATAATGTAATAAGGCATACACTATTTCACACCGGCGATCGACCGTATCAGTTTAGTAATGCGCGAGAAAGCATTCACTAAATCAATTGAGTGATCTGACGAGTAATGAAATATTTCACTGCGGCATCACACTCATTAGTGTGATATTTGTCGGAAATAATTTACTCTATTTGCTTGTACATAATATAAATCACAACGTTGATAGGCCGTATCAGTGCGATATATGATATACAGCATTCACTAAAGCAAGCAACATGACACGTAGCATCGACTCCAGCGATCGCCCGTATCCATGTGATATGTGTGGGTAATCGTGCACTGTGTCGTCCGATGTTCTTATCGACTCCGGCGACCGCCCGTATCCATGTTATATTTGTGGCTAATCGTGCACTGTGTCGTCTGATGTTCTTTTAAAAAGTCGCCCAAGTACGACATAATAACGTTTAATGAAAGAGCTACATTTGTCACACAAACGCTGTAACACGGACGGCGTTATTGATAAAAGTGTCATATCGTCAGCTTGTGTTGGAGCGGCACAGAATGTGGAACCCAATCGCAAGCCACTTTGATTCCTTTGAAGTTCATGTATCAGATCTTCTATGTATATCATATAGAAGAGAGGGGAGAGAAATTACCTGAAATGTTCCCTGGTGTATACCTTCTAGACGTGAGATGGATCCATTAAAACCTACAGAACATTGCAACGTAACAGTGATTTAATTGTGTGCCAAAGTTTTCCGTGAAATCCATGCTGGTATAGCTAATACAGAAGAACGTTTATCCAAACTGTGTCAAATGATTTATGGACACCCTTGAAGCAAGCGAACAGCGGACTATGGTTTTCTTCTGTAAATGAAATACCCTCGTGTATTATATAGGATGAAGTAAGGCAACTTATTCCTTTTTTGGAAACCACGTTGTAGCGAGTGAACTTTCATTAAATGTGGACAATTGGTTTCCAGACGAGTGAGGGAAATCTTTTCAAATATTGTATAGAGTATTGGAAGCAGGGTTATGGTACACCCATATGAGTGATTAGTAAAGAAAGTGGCAACAGTTTCTTCACAATGCAGTGAAACACGTAGCGTAACATATTATAGTCAGTATTAAATTACGCCGCCTCAAATGTGTAACAATGTATATTTAATGTTATGTGAGGTTTGTCAACACACTATAGTTCAACTACCATAGGACACAATATCCCGCCACACCTTATGTAATAGTGTTCATTATTCCCAACAGCAGAATAGAAATATCGCATGTTAGAAGATATATTTTAATCGAGAAACACAAACACATATGAACTAACAGTGGAATATTCTTGAAATAACATTATCACAGTCGCAGTGAACAAAACATATGTGAACAAACATGAGTTTCTTCTGGTAGTGACTGACTGCCTGGTGTCGTTAAAGTGGGAGTGTACACTACATCCGTTCATTTGTGGGACAATCTCCTATTATATTCAACAGAATATATACAACAAATGCATGAATTTGAGTCAGGGATGAGTGCAAAATGCACACGTGTACTCGATGTAAACAACATGGTTATTATAATGAAAATGAGTTCATGGCTCGAGATATTTACTAATTTTCGTTACAATTATCAGGTTGTTATACGTGGTTCTTAGTGTACGTGAGCTAACATAATTCTCAATCAACCCTGCTAGTATGAAATATAATCTGAAATTTTCACAGCTTGCAACGCGTGAAAACTTCAGATTATATGTGACCCGCCATATCAAATCCAGTAGTAAGTCGGGATGTGTTTACCCTGTGCCAATGCATTCTCTTATATATGCGAGTCGACCATAGGTCGCCTCGCATATATATAAGAGAATGCATTGGCCTAACAATTTGTTATCATTTTTTTTAAATAAATGTTTCTTACAATTTTTAGGACATAAAATAAAGAAACACCATTACCCTGCAGGGAGCCCCACACATATATAGAAGCATATAGAAGAGTATCGTCTGCTCATGTTTGTCTGGGGCTCTGTATGGGTGAAATTATAAAATTGTTAAAGAATACAAGAAAAAATTATGTTATTGGATATGTTTGAGTAAAGAAGGAGATGACCCCATAAATGACTGGATGTAGGTAAAGTCCCCATTTAAGGAAAATTACAATTTTATAAGGCATTTTATTTTTTAGTACTTGGTTTACGGATTTATTTAGCTCAAAGGTAGGGGAGATGGGAGAGAAACAAATCAATATAATTCTTTTTTAAATTGAAATGGTAAAAAAAATAGAGTTGGGAGAAATAAAATATTTGCTGTATAATAATTTCAGGCAAATATATTTTCGATTTGGATGTTTCATTAAAGCATGACACGGATAGATGAAAACTATCGCCAATACCAGTGTCCGCCATGTTGGCGTTAAAATTCAATACCATAAATATCACCGGGAGCCTTCGTTGGTAAATCGATGTTGTTGTATATTTTACGTAAACTTATACTTTTTTTCAAATTGGTTTATGTCTGGTATAATATTCCTATTGGCGGAAATAAAAAAAAATCGAAAACTACAATTTTATTTTAATTGACAAACAGCTTTATTTTGGGTAGGCAAATCCGTCAACCAGGTAATAAAAGATTATTATTTTATATAACTGAATCCATAGTGAAAATGCAGGGAAGATATCAAATATTGGAAATCGTGAAAATGTTCTATCAGCTGGAAATCTCATGCACATGTACGTCGCGACAGGGGGTGGAATCGTTGTCTTACCCCACCCCCCCCAAATTTGTTCAACGTGTTCAACAGTTGGGAATTTCATACCTGACATAAAGCTAGTTGGAAATATCACAACAATAGGTTGAAATTATTTTAGTAATTTGATTTTCCAACAAATTATTAGTGGGCAATGTGTTGGTTTAGACTAACATCTGCATATGTTCCTACTTTGGTCAAAAGTTTGGATTGAAATGGCCATCAGATAACTTGTCCAACCTCAGAGGGGCGTTTCAGGTGGAAAATTTCCAACACTTGGGAAGTTTAATGCCAGTCCAAAAGCTAGGATTGTGCAAGTTACATGTTCAGTTTAAAAACAATTCACACACATGGAGGGGTGAATGTCATATGAGATAGACCACTATATGTTAGTATTGGCAATTTGCAGGTTCAGATCACAATATTTTCTCACATATAGTCGGCCCAGTGGATCCTGTCCGGATGTGGGGTGCAAGTTGGGGTAATCGAAGCTCAATTGGGTGGGTATAGATTAAATGAGTCTCTGGGACCAAGCCCTATATGTAACCACGTCTCTGATAAACGTTGGTGATTCCCTGTCAAAACTTAAAAAGTTCCAAGGTTTTGTAGTGGTGGAAAATGATATTTACGTGCGTAGCTAAGAGTATAAAGATTCATGGCATGATCTATAAACAAACATAATACATCTTTATTATATCCAACCAAATGAAATAATCAACAAAGGCGTACATAACTCATCTGAACAATATCAAAAGCAACTAAGAATGCTCTACCATCCAAGTCATTAACATACCAATCTACGTAACTAGAGGGGGTATCGGTTAGCAGCGATCAGCGTCCAATAAAGGGTGTGTATGAGACGGACAATTTATTATTCGAGATTAAAGTGCTCCCAAACCTGAGTTTAGTGTGCCTGTCATTTGCAGAATGATGTCCATACAGGGTGAATCAAGTGATGCTATGTCGCATAGCGGGCTAGCATCACCACATTATCCCTCTATGGACCTCATTCTGTATGGCATCATCTGCTATGGAAGATATAGACTCAGACTGAAGTCACCAAATGGTGAATCAAGTGACTCAATCCCACACAGTGGGCTAGTATCACCAAATTCACTCCCTGGGACCTCATTCTGCATGGCCTCATCTGCTATGGGAGACATAGACTCAGGTTGAAGTTTCCGAATGGCCAATACTGCGATGCACATCCATTGAGAACCTCGAATATGCAATGTGTCGTCTGTCAATTTGAGAATATAGAACATCTAAACTAAAAAAAGAAATAGAATCAATGTGAAGAAGTTTCTATAGATATTTGATAACACAAAGACTTTCCAGAGAAGTTGAGACCTAAGCAGAATGATGTTCCTAGATGGTGAGTTTAGTAATACTATCCCGCAATGCGGAATACCGTCACTAAATTAATGCTCTGGGGACCTCCTTCTGCAATTGACAAGCTAACTGTGAAATCCTTTGTATTTTATTGCTCGTAATGTGTATGATGTTACTGTATGCATGCGTTTAAACAGACATGGATCGTTTGAACTCCAATTGTTTGGATACATAATTTTGTAAAACATACCTACGCGGATGAATTACCAACAAACTCGTCGATATTGAGATGAACAATGTGCTTTGTGACTTTTATTATACGCTCAGCAGTGAATGAACAAACCGGCATAAATGACTGACACAAACAAAACACATCATAACATGTGTTTCATATTGTATATAGCATTGTCTAATAACCAAGCCGGCATTTATGAGACAATTTAAGTTTAAGGCAAACAAACAACAGTCACAAACGTGTGTAATATTGTATAAAACATAGCCTAATCCAAAAGAGGCGTGAATAAGATTGTGATAGATTGTATAAATTGGTGTAATAAAAACAGTCTAATATAACAAAGCACGAACAAAATGTCAAGAAAGAATGTTAAATTGTCTAAAAATGTATAACAAGGCACGAACATAATGTCAGGAGAATGTTAAATTGTCGAAAATACGTCTAATATAACAAGGCATGGATATAATGTCAAGAAGAATGTTAAATTGTTTAAAAAGTGTCTATTATAACAAGGCATGGACATAATGTCAAGGAGAATGTTAAATTGCCTAAGAAGTGTCTAATAAATTGTCTTTTAAATGTCTAATATAACAAGGCACGAACATATGTCAAGGAGAGTGTTTAAATTGTCTAAAAATGTCTAATGTAACAAGGCATGGACATAATGTCAAGGATAATGTTAAATTGTATTTTAAATGTCTACTATAACAAGGCACGAACATATGTCAAGGATAATGTTAAATTGTCTTTTAAATGTCTAATATATCAAGGCACGAACATATGTCAAGGAGAATGTTAAATTGTCTAAAAATGTCTAATATAACAAGCCACGAAGATATGTCAAGGAGAATGATAAATTTTCTAAAAATGTCTAATATAACAAGTCACGAAGATATGTCAAGGATAATGTTAAATTGTCTAAAAATGTCTAATATAACAAGTCACGAAGATATGTCAAGGATAATGTTAAATTTTCTAAAAATATCTAATATAACAAGTCACGAAGATATGTCAAGGATAATGTTAAATTGTCTAAAAATGTCTAATATAACAAGTCACGAAGATATGTCAAGGATAATGTTAAATTGTCTATAAATGTCTAATGTAACATGGCACGAACATATGTCAAGGAGAATGTTTAAATTGTCTAAAATTGTCTAATAAAACAAGGCACGAACATATGTCAAGGAGAATGTTTAAATTGTCTAAAAATGTCTAATGTAACATGGCACGAACATATGTCAAGGAGAATGTTTAAATTGTCTAAAAATGTCTAATGTAACAAGGCATGAACATAATGTCAAGGATAATGTTAAATTGTATTTTAAATGTCTACTATAACAAGGCACGAACATATGTCAAGGATAATGTTAAATTGTCTTTTAAATGTCTAATATATCAAGGCACGAACATATGTCAAGGAGAATGTTAAATTGTCTAAAAATGTCTAATATAACAAGCCACGAAGATATGTCAAGGAGAATGATAAATTTTCTAAAAATGTCTAATATAACAAGTCACGAAGATATGTCAAGGATAATGTTAAATTGTCTAAAAATGTGTAATATAACAAGTCACGAAGATATGTCAAGGATAATGTTAAATTTTCTAAAAATATCTAATATAACAAGTCACGAAGATATGTCAAGGATAATGTTAAATTGTCTAAAAATGTCTAATATAACAAGTCACGAAGATATGTCAAGGATAATGTTAAATTGTCTAAAAATGTATAATATAACAAGTCTCGAAGATATGTCAAGGAGAATGTTAAATAGTCTAAAAAATGTGTAATAAAACAAGTCAGGAACATATGTCAGCACAGTGGGTCGAACACTCTCTCATAATCAAATTAGATAGCATTCGTCGACAAGACGTTGCCTGTAACATTCATCCACAAATGAGATAGCATTCGTCGACAATACGTTCCCTGTAACATTCATCCACAAAGAGGAATGCATAACAACGTTGAATAACCAAGCCAGTGTACACACATACTGCAACATGCACCCACAAAGAGGAATGCATAACAACGTTGACTAACCAATCCGGTGTCCACACATACTGTGTATCAGCGTCTCCCGCTTTGTCAAATATACAAGAAAACGTCATTGTGTGCCACATTGTCTCTCATTAACACGGCACTTGCGTGCCAGTTTGTTACATTGTCCATAAATCAAGCCGACATGAAACATGCATTTCTGGCATAGTCTTTCGTACTGCCAAAAGAACAAACATGCATGAAATAGTGTGTAGCACAGTGTCTTTTATATTGTCGAATAAACCAGCCGATACGAAAAGTGTGTACCTCTTACATGCCAGTTGAAAATGCCTACATGATACATGGATTTGACGCCATTGTCTCTCATTATCGAACAAACAAGCCGGTACGGACACATTTGGACAATTGATTCATCTTATCTCGTGTACATCGTCGATTAGGAAACATGTATTTGAGTCACTGTCTCCCACATTATAGAATAAAGGAACATGTATTTGAGTCACTGTCTCTTTGAGTTTGTCTCCCACATTGTCGAATAAAGGAACATGCATTTGAATTATTGTCTCCCACATTGTCGAATAAAGGAGCATGTATTTGAGTCGTTGTGTCCCACATTGTCGAATAAAGGAACATGCATTTGAATCATTGTCTCCCACATTGTCGAATAAAGGAACTTGTATTTGAGTCGTTGTGTCCCACATTGTCGAATAAAGGAACATGTATTTTGAATTATTGTCTTCCACAGTGTCGAATAAAGGAACATGTATTTGAGTCATTGTCTCCCACATTGTCGAATAAAGGAACATGTATTTGAGTCATTGTCTCCAACATTGTAGAATAAAGGAACATGTATTTGCATCACTGTCTCCCACATTGTCGAATAAAGGAACATGTATTTGGGTCATTGTCTCCCATATTGTCGAATAAAGGAACATGTATTTGAGTCATTGTCTCTCACATTGTCGAATAACGGAACATGTATTTGAGTCACTGTCTCCCAAATTGTCGAATAAAGGAACATATATTTCAGTCAGTGTCTCCCACAATGTCGAATAAAGGAACGTGTATTTGAGTCACTGTCTCCCACAATGTCGAATAAAGGAACGTGTATTTGAGTCATTGTTTCCCACATTGTATAATACAGGAACATGTATTTGAGTCACTGTCTCCCACATTGCCGAATAAACGAACATATATTTGAGTCAGTGTCTCCCACATTGTCGAATAAAGGAACGTGTATTTGAGTCACTGTCTCCCACATTGTCGAATAAAGGAACATTTATTTGAGTCATTGTCTCTCACATTGTCGAATAAAGGAACATGTATTTGAGTCAGTGTCTCCCACAATGTCGAATAAAGGAGCATGTATTTGAGTCATTGTCTCCCACATTGTCGAATAAAGGAACATGTATTTGAGTCATTGTCTCCAACATTGTCGAATAAAGGAACATGTATTTGAGTCATTGTCTCCCACATTGTCGAATAAAGGAACATGTATTTGAGTCATTGTCTCTCACAATGTCGAATAAAGGAACATGTATTTGAGTCATTGTCTCTCACATTGTCGAATAAAGGAACATGTATTTGAGTCGTTGCCTCCCATATTATCGAATTAAGGAACATGTATTTGAATCATTGTCTCCCACAGTGTCGAATAAAGGAACATGTTTAAATACACAAGACTTCAGCAGGGGTATCCACCAGACTGGTTTATTGTATAAACTAAGCGTTTTGAGTTGCAAAACGGCGGCGCTTGCTATAATCTTTGTCGGCTGCGGTGGTTACACACATTATGGCGGCGCTAGCTATAATATATGTTGGCTGCGGTTGTTACACACATTATGGCGGCGCTAGCTATAATATGTGTAGTCTGCGGTCGTTACACACATTATGGCGGCGCTCGCTATAATCTGTGTTGGCTGCGGTGGTTACACACATTATGGCGACGCTAGCTGTAATCTTTGGTGACTGTGGTCGTTACACACATTATGGTGGTCCTAGCTGTAATCTTTGTTGGTTGCGGTCGTTACACACATTATGGTGGCCCTAGCTGTAATATTTGTTGACTGTGGTCGTTACACACATTATGGTGGCCCTAGCTGTAATCTTTATTGGGCGCGGTCGTTACACACATTATGGCGGCGCTAGCTGTAATCTGTGGTGGCTGCGTTGGTTACACACATTATGGCGGCGCTTGCTGTAATCTGTGTTGGCTGTGGTGGTTACACACATTATGGCGGCGCTAGCTATAATATTTGTTGTCTGCGGTTGTTACACACATTATGGCCGCGCTAGCTATAATATGTGTAGTCTGTGGTCGTTACACACATTATGGCGGCGCTCGCTATAATCTCTGTTGGCTGCGGTGGTTACACACATTATGGCGGCGCTAGCTGTAATCTTTGTTGACTGTGGTCGTTACACACATTATGGTGGTCCTAGCTGTAATCTTTGTTGGTTGCGGTCGTTACACACATTATGGTGGCCCTAGCTGTAATCTGTGGTGGCTGCGTTGGTTACACACATTATGGCGGCGTTTGCTGTAATCTGTGTTGGCTGCAGTGGTTACACACATTATGGTGGCGCTAGCTGTAATCTGTGTTGGCTGCGGTCGTTACACACATTATGGCGGCGCTAGTTGTAATCTGTGTTGGTTGCGGTGGTTACAAACATTATGGCGGCGCTAGATGTAATCTGTGTTGGCTGCGGTCGTTTCATACATTGTCGCCATTGTTACCAACACTTCTTACCAACAATCTTCTATATTAAAGCGGGCAGTGATTCTGTTGGTTTCCCTCAATCGGTATAACACCACATGGATTATATATATAAACCAGACCGGTGGATATGAGCCCTGTGCTGTGGTATCTCAGAGTAAATGTTCCTAATCTGTCCTAACTACCTTCACGTTCTCTGTCCCTAGGTATGCTGTGATCTCCAGTCCCAGTCCCTGCGTCGATCCACCGGATCCTGTTGCTTTCTCGATCGCTTCATAAAACGTTGGTCCTGGAACGGCGAAGACAAAGTGAGTTATAAACGGCGAAGACAAAGTGAGTTATAAACGCAGCTTCATATGGTCATGGACTACTTGGACCTCCAATTTGAACCTACAATTATGCAGCATGCAACCTATTTAGATGCTGGGGTACGATATGCCAGCATGCAACCTATTTCGATGCTGGGGTACGATATGCCGACAACTATCTCACAAATCGATATGCTGGTTTATGTACAGTGCCAACAATGTGTAAAAACATAAACATTTTCAGCATGAAAGTGAGACCACAACATTTCCAAATTTCTACAAACCGCTCCTGGGTCATGCACATTTTTTATCACGATGTGCGAGGAAACATGTACCTGTACAAATTGGGCAACATAACAATAAATTATCTTTAATACGTCTTACAGCTACGTTCCTTTTCCATCGTGATATGCATGCACCTATTATGTACACATATCACGTGAAAAATTACATGTATGACGACAGAATGATCATCCAATTTACTATCCTGATAATCCTGTATCCTTGGTTGACTTGTAGATAGCCGAGGGGCCACTCTCTGTTACCAGTCGACCCTTCATACTAGTATTTTTCTGCTATTCCGAGAGGGGGCAGTGTGGTGCTACGTACCCAGTTTGAAGTTATTAGGTCTGACATCCACTTTGCCACGCTGGCATAAACCATAAAACCATATGGTTCTTCACACAGTCAGTGTATGGCGGTGATTTATATAGAATCGTGCCACTTGGTTCCGTGACGTTTTAATGACAGTATATAATTATACAATGAAAGGAAAGTGTCAAGTCAGCGTTTAGTGTACCTGTCATTTGCAGAATAAGGTCTGCAGAGGGTGACTTTAGTGACGCTGTCCCGCATAGAGGGCTAGCATCACAAAATTTACCATATGGGGACCTCAACCTGCATGACCTCATATGCTATGGGAGACACAGACTAAGACTGAAGTTCCCAAATGGTGAATATTGTGATGTACACCCATTGGGATTCTCGATTATGCAATGTGTTGCCTGCAATTTGGGGATATAGAGAAACTAAACTAAAAAAATAGAATCTAAGTCAAGAAGTTTCTATAGAAATTTGATATTAAAGAACTTTCCAGAGAAGATGAGGTCTAAGCAGAATGAGATCCTCAGAGGGTGAATTTAGTGATGCTAGCCCGCTATGCGGGATAACGTCACTAAATTCACCCTCTGTGGACCTCATTCTGTAAATGTCAGACACACTAAACAAATGCTTGTAAAGTGTCAATAATAACCAATCAAACTGACAAGGATATAAATCTCGACAGGGCCTCGGTTCGGTGATGTTTTTGGTTCCTGGGTACAGTGATATAAATCTCGACAGGGCCTTGGTTCTGTGACGTTTTTGGTTCCTGGGTACAGGGATAAATCTCTACAGGGTCTTGGTTCTGTGACGTTTTTGGTTCCTGTGTACAGGGATATAATTCTCTACAGGGCCTTGGTTCTGTGACGTTTTTGGTTCCTGGGTACAAGTATATAAATCTCGACAGGGCCTTGGTTCTGTGACGTTTTTGGTTCCTGGGTACATTGATATAAATCTCGACAGGGCCTTGGTTCTGTGACGTTTTTGGTTCCTGTGTACAGGGATAAATCTCTACAGGGTCTTGGTTCTGTGACGTTTTTGGTTCCTGGTACAGGGATAAATCTCTACAGGGCCTTGGTTCTGTGACGTTTTTGGTTCCTGGTACAAGGATATAAATTTCTACAGGGCCTTGGTTTTGTGACGTTTTTGGTTCCTGGGTACAAAGATATAAATTTCTACAGGGCCTTGGTTCTGTGACGGTTCTGGTTCCTGGGTACAGGGATAAATCTCTACAGGGCCTTGGTTCTGTGACGTTTTTGGTTTCTGTGTACAAGGATATAATTCTCTACATGGCCTTGGTTCTGTGACGTTTATGGTTACTGGGTACAGGGATATAAATTTCTACAGGGCCTTGGTTCTGTGACGTTTTTGGTTCCTGGGTACAGTGATATAAATCTCCACATGGCCTTGGTTCTGTGACATTTTTGGTTCCTGGGTACAATGATATAATTCTCTACAGGGCCTTGGTTCTGTGACGTTTATGGTTCCTGGGGACAAGGCTATAAATTGCTACAGGGCCTTGGTTCTGTGACGTTTTCGGTTCCTGGGTACAATAATATAAATCCTTACAGGGCCTTGGTTCTGTGACGTTTTTGGTTCCTGTGTACAGGGATATAGTTATCTACAGGGCCTTGGTTCTGCGACGTTTATGGTTCCTGTGTACATCTGAAACCAAGTTATGTGCTTGTTAATTTGGTTCTGTGGTTTGAAACCAACAGGTTGTAAACGGCTCCTTGTTGATAACCAAATCAACAAGACAGCGGATTGGTTCCAAATGTCTCCAGAAAACAAAACGCCACTTATTCCCAGTCTTGTTTAGTTCAGACTCATCTGAAAATTAATGAATATTTGTCTTCAAATTATGGCAGGCATGTCACATATAAACTAAATAAACATATTTTCTTTCTTTAATGTCCTGTGTGCGCAATATTGAGTTGTTTCATTCCAACGGGCGTTCTTTATTACGCCATCGAATGGTGGTTTCTCAGCCCGTGATTATTGGCATCTAGTGGTGGCATGGATGCTTTATTTATGGACGTGGGGATTTTTGGGACACACTGAAAATTGTAGATGTAAATGTCAGACACACTAAACAAATGCTTGTAAAGTGTCAATAATAACCAATCAAACTGACAAGGATATAAATCTCGACAGGGCCTCGGTTCGGTGATGTTTTTGGTTCCTGGGTACAGTGATATAAATCTCGACGGGCCTTGGTTCTGTGACGTTTTTGGTTCCTGGGTACAGGGATAAATCTCTACAGGGTCTTGGTTCTGTGACGTTTTTGGTTCCTGTGTACAGGGATATAATTCTCTACAGGGCCTTGGTTCTGTGACGTTTTTGGTTCCTGGGTACAAGTATATAAATCTCGACAGGGCCTTGGTTCTGTGACGTTTTTGGTTCCTGGGTACATTGATATAAATCTCGACAGGGCCTTGGTTCTGTGACGTTTTTGGTTCCTGTGTACAGGGATAAATCTCTACAGGGTCTTGGTTCTGTGACGTTTTTGGTTCCTGGTACAGGGATAAATCTCTACAGGGCCTTGGTTCTGTGACGTTTTTGGTTCCTGGTACAAGGATATAAATTTCTACAGGGCCTTGGTTTTGTGACGTTTTTGGTTCCTGGGTACAAAGATATAAATTTCTACAGGGCCTTGGTTCTGTGACGGTTCTGGTTCCTGGGTACAGGGATAAATCTCTACAGGGCCTTGGTTCTGTGACGTTTTTGGTTTCTGTGTACAAGGATATAATTCTCTACATGGCCTTGGTTCTGTGACGTTTATGGTTACTGGGTACAGGGATATAAATTTCTACAGGGCCTTGGTTCTGTGACGTTTTTGGTTCCTGGGTACAGTGATATAAATCTCCACATGGCCTTGGTTCTGTGACATTTTTGGTTCCTGGGTACAATGATATAATTCTCTACAGGGCCTTGGTTCTGTGACGTTTATGGTTCCTGGGGACAAGGCTATAAATTGCTACAGGGCCTTGGTTCTGTGACGTTTTCGGTTCCTGGGTACAATAATATAAATCCTTACAGGGCCTTGGTTCTGTGACGTTTTTGGTTCCTGTGTACAGGGATATAGTTATCTACAGGGCCTTGGTTCTGCGACGTTTATGGTTCCTGTGTACATCTGAAACCAAGTTATGTGCTTGTTAATTTGGTTCTGTGGTTTGAAACCAACAGGTTGTAAACGGCTCCTTGTGGATAACCAAATCAACAAGACAGCGGATTGGTTCCAAATGTCTCCAGAAAACAAAACGCCACTTATTCCCAGTCTTGTTTAGTTCAGACTCATCTGAAAATTAATGAATATTTGTCTTCAAATTATGGCAGGCATGTCACATATAAACTAAATAAACATATTTTCTTTCTTTAATGTCCTGTGTGCGCAATATTGAGTTGTTTCATTCCAACGGGCGTTCTTTATTACGCCATCGAATGGTGGTTTCTCAGCCCGTGATTATTGGCATCTAGTGGTGGCATGGATGCTTTATTTATGGACGTGGGGATTTTTGGGACACACTGAAAATTGTAGTGCGACCCCGAGCCCGGTAAATGGTGTAGTTGGGAATTTCAATTTCGTTTATTGTCGTTTACATTATGTCAATAATGTTGATTGTTTTGGTTTGTAATAAGCTATATATGCCAATTACAAATAAAAATAAATGAAAAATATAATTTCTAAGTATCATATTTCAACTTTAATCGACAGTTTTCTTTCCGCAGCTTATGTTGGCGGCTCAAATCAATGGATGTTTTAGTTTCGACGCAAGTGTATGAAACAGTTAGTGAATTATACTCAAAGTAGTGTTTATAAAGTTGTTTTACAAGTAAGATCATATCATGCACAGGAATGTGTTATGTTAGAGATGTCGCAGCTGATTGTATAGGCATATAGGGGATAATTAACGAACCGGCGGCTGAATCGGCTGTCTCCGATTACAACGTTTAGCCGATACAAGTTGAAATAAAACATTTACAAAATAGCATATTTCTTTAATTTTTAATTGACAAAGCTTATACCAAAAGCTAACATTATTGGCCTTATAATAACGACACATAAACGAAATTGAAATTTGCAACTACACCTTGTACCGGGCTCGGGCTCGAACTGCAACTTTTAATGATTTTTAATGTTCTACTACGCCAACACCGCTGAGCATGTAGTTCATTGGTAAACGTATCAGAAAACGAGGTAGACATTAGTAGGATTACAATCTTGTCATTATGTAAATAATATATATATATTAAAAAACACTTTTAAAAATAATTCCACATTTTATTTCAGGTGTTATTAATGTTTTTAAAGTTTATGATTATACTTTTTGGGCAAAACATTGGGGAATGAGGTTTAATGCCAAAAATAAAAATAAATACTACCGGTACCTATTGAGCATTAAATTAAATTAAATCAAATTAAATTAAATCTTCAGGATCTAAAATTCAACCGTTGCTGTGACTAAAAGTGTACTAGCAATTTCCGTACGGGTTACAATTTTGCAGGATGGATATATTCGCCGATGTATCTTCGCCGATGTCTGATTGTTGCAGTATGTAAAGTTTACGAGAGCGTAATTGCTTTCGATATTTTGGTGTGAAAAATGGCTGTACGACTCTTGAAGAGTTTTTTGCGGGAATACAATGCATAACATAATGTCCAGGTAACTTTCCTGTACCGTAACATGAGGTGACTTTGGAAAGTGAGGTTACTTCGGACAGTATGAATCTCTAAGAGTACAAACATCTAACGCTTTCTTATGACACATGCTTTTATATATCCACTTCTGTCAGTCAACCATGACCTTCATTTTAAATGTTGTTTGAGCTCGAATACGTTCCAGATATTACCAAAATGATATGTAACGCATTTGAAAGTTTTTCTTGTTTTGTTTAATGGTAGTTAAAACTTGACGCCCTGACAATTGCATTAATTGAATGACATATTGAAACCAAATTATGACCGAGACACATTGATTTTGAATCATGTGGTCTAAAATGAGACAAATAATCAAAATCAACCTTTTGGATTTCTCACATTGGAAACACCCTTCTGTGGGCCTTTAAAATTCCTTTGGGGTGATTTCGGATTTCCCAGGGTAAGCATCTTTCGCCAAGACCACTAACAAAGCCTATATATTCTATTTCACTATAAAGGAAATGTGTCCAGACTTGTAATTATGTTTAAATATCTGTATTATTCGTAATCCAACATATCGATTTTATATTTGTTTTTATTAGCCCTTGGTGGTGTCGGAAATAACCACGACAACTCAACAATGTGATCATATGTCTTCGTTGGAATATAGACTAACGGTCGTATTGCGAAGTATCCGAGGTGTATTTAATCCGATTACTAGATTTTTGGTCCGCATTTAGAGGTTTTCTGGTGTGGTCAATGAGATACTTTCAGTGATTAGCCGCAGTTCTAATGATTTGACGTATTAGTTGTTTAACGGAATTCCGAGGTGGTGCTTTCGTGAAACCTTGAAGGCATTATGATTAGTTAGTCTCCATATTCGGTGGTGAATGAAACCTTATCGGAAATTATTTCATAATGACTCTCGAGATTGTTTGTAAATCATTCAGTGTTCAACATCCGTATATTCGCTTCTGTCACTCAATTGCAGACCTCTATTTCGATATAAATTAGAACAAATATCAAAGAAAATATACATGCCAACGGAAAACAATTATAATGTCATAAAAGAGAACCGAGAAAATAACAGTTTAGTGTATTTGCCGTGAGTTGCCAACACGTCAACATAATAACATGTCAATCGTCAAGACGTTTGTCATTTTGTTGGCAATGGGTGTTTGAATATGACCAGTAATATATTGGTGTATCAATGTAATGGCCGTTCGATGTTTGGCGATGAACCGTTCAACCAATCGGAACGTATGCGCCCTTTGTGAACACACCATACGTGAGTACATATTTCATAATTATCGTAACTTTAGTTTGGCACGTCCGATTAAAACAAAAATTATTGTTATCCTCCTCTCTATTTTCCACCCTTCTGATTGGCCCATGTCCTGTCACGTGCCGGGCGACAAATCACAGTGTCGCCCGCTGAGCCGGGAGACATTGTTTTTGTCGCCCGCCTGATGTTATATTGCAAGAATATCTCCAAACACACACTGCAGTAACTGATCTATTTCACATCACTATACGTACCAAAAAATCATAGATCTTATATACCCCACGGATTCGCAATACACGCCAGTTGTGGTGTTTGCTAATTTGCATATATTTAGTGAACACTAATATTCGAACTTTTAAGTATATATTTTTATCGGACAAGCGTTATTATTTACTTTTTACATCGAAACATCTCGGTGAATCAATGTGTTCATGTCGACATTATGATGCAAGATTGAAAGAGAGGATCCCTTGAGGTTGGTTGGTTATAAATGTTAGCTGGTAGACAACGTAATGCATACGTTTGTCGCGAATGAATGGTACTGTACGCTTATCCTCCGCGATGTCTGCAATGTGATCACAGAAGTATGTTATGTGAGGATCGCCATGAGCACTGACACATATGAATGTACATTAATGAAATTGACAACTTCCCAATAGCTTTTGGTGAAGACCGTTATGAAATGAACATCGCGAGTAAATTGCGCGCACAAGACGACATTGATTAATAATGCCACATTACATAAGACGAGAACATACATATATGGCTTATTGGTTTATATTGCATGGACCGATATTGACGATGTAACCACCAAATTGATCGTAAATAAACGCGGATTATCAAACGCTTAACAGCTTGACTATCGTTTATGGAACAGAAATGCTATGGGACGATATGTTTTATTGACAATATACATAATCGGGAAAGAAAGCATACGTGACTCAGTGCAACATTGTGCGTGTGGATGGCAAGGATTTTATTCTGTGGTATAATCGGATAACAAAACAGTTGTTGCCCTTCTTCTCGGGAGACAATGAGATTTGTCACCCGCTCGAGCGGGTGACAAATCTCAATGTCTCCCTCGACAACGGGCGACAACTGTATAATGTGCTTTCTCATCAAGCACATACTATACACGTATACACAACAATACATATAATCAACAATATATACATAGCCATTACCTATATAGACGTTTTTCAAAATCACTACATTAAAGCTCCAATATATGTTATATATGCGTAAACATATGATCCAGATGGCGTTACCATTTCTGACTATGATTTTCTTGTAAGTAAATGAGCTTGAGCGCTTCAGACTTGCCTCAGGCTGCCCGGGACAGATGTGAACAAGATGGTTGGGTCCCAATCAAAATCGTGTCATTGGTATTCCATGGAATACCGGAATCGGAACGGAATATCCTGATCGAGAATCCAATTACGAATGGACCGCGATATTTCATCTAACCCAATAATGACGCCACCTGATCAGCATCGTACCATGATCGTTGACAATACCAACCCTACAATACAATGTACCCAATTAGTTAAATAAAAGTCATGTTTTCTTAAATATGTATCACTAATACTGACCTCCTTTCGTTGCGACAATAGACCAGTTATCTCTCCATGCTAACCCGTGAATGAGTGTGGAGCCGTAGTTGTCCCTCATGTAGTCTCTGAATGTTGTTCCAAGACGTGTTGATGCGTCATCCTATAGTAAAGCACACAACAATATTATCACCACACACAGTAACGAGTCGAAACGTAATGTGATTTGTTCTCAGTATGGCATATAGTCAGCAAACTGCAACTGATGATGATCTTATCCAAACATTTTGACATTTTTTCAACTCATTGGGAGTAATTTAAAAAAAAAATTAAATTCTACTTTTGGTATAAAGTAAAATCTTGTTTTTGTGGGGTACGTTCTACAACAGTCACTGTTTCCAAAATTCCATTAAACCGCTCCAGGATCCGGCTTCCACCTCAAAATTAATGTCATTAGGTCGAGGAGCAATTTGTCTGCGAGAAATTGGGTCCTGGATAACCATTATAATTAGCCTCGACTCTTCTTTAATATGCCCAGCAGACATCATCCCCTTTCTGTTGACATCCATACATTTATGTACCACGTTCATTGTGTGGGGAAATTATATTCTGACATTTTATTGTCATTCCGGATGGCTAGGTGTCATTTTCATTGACGCGGACAGTGTGTCACCTTGCCAGACAGCCATTTACCTGTATTGGTTAACCTATACAAATATCACGACACTGACACTAATCACGATGCATGACAATCATTATACGTTCTGCCGCTTGTCAATGGTAAAATCTAAATTTATTCCGCAAAAATTACATAATATTAATTTGACAAATAATTTGCCAATCGCATTTTTTATTACGTGATATTAATGATCTAGTCTGGAAACACCACCAAATGAGGATCGAATGCGACTAGCGCAGTATGACGTCCATATGGCAACAAGCGAAAATCGACAGCATGATGTCTTCAATGCACGATATGGCGAGTCGAGTAAGCTAACCATTGGATCATAGCGTCAATACAACTGACAAAACGAAGTCATGTGCCATCGACGAAAAAAGTTAAACAATGACAATCAGTAAAAGCGAACGATGTAAAGTTTGCATTGAGGCTGGCATACTTAATTCGACGAGAGAGTATGTCACTTTG
Organism: Siphonodentalium dalli; assembly: GCA_032622095.1. Lineage (NCBI taxonomy): Eukaryota > Metazoa > Mollusca > Scaphopoda > Gadilida > Siphonodentaliidae > Siphonodentalium > Siphonodentalium dalli. Next base: position 274,298,169 of record CP136061.1, read on the forward strand.
CACGAATTGACAGCAGATAATTATCAAATCACGGTCATTATAACAATACCTATTGTATATTATATATTATATTGTATTCCACGTATGTGCTGTTTTATGACCAGCCAGTGTAAGGCAATAGTTTAATCAGCCGAATGTGAATGCGGGAGAGCGGGCGCTATTATATTGTATTCCACGTATGTGCTGTTTTATGACCAGCCAGTGTAACGCAATAGCTTAATCAACCGAATGTGAATGCGGTCGTGTTAAATGCTCGCTATATATCTCAATCACCGATATAGTTGGTTAATGCTTGGGTTAGGGGTAGTCTCTAAATGTTATCTGAAAGATAGGTTTAATCTCTGAAGGGTATCTGAAAGATAGGTTTAATCTCTGAAGGGTATCTGAAAGTTAATGCAACAGGCTAATCAGCCGAACATGAATGGTTACCGATTACATTTTGGCTCTGTTTCAACAACACATATAGTTGGTTAGGGTTAGGGTTAGGATTAGTCTCTCAATGTTATCTGAGCAGATAACGCAATAAGATAATCAGCCGAGTGTGAATGCCAACGGATTAATTGTTCACTGTTTGTTTCAACAACACATATAGTTGGTTAGGGTTAGGATTAGTCTCTCAATGTTATCTGAGCAGATAACGCAATAAGTTAATCAGCCAAGTGTGAATGCCAACGGATTAATTGTTCACTGTTTGTTTCAACAACACATATAGTTGGTTAGCGTTAGGGTATGGGTTATGATCAGTCTCTGAATGTTATCTGACATATAATGAAATAGGTTAATCAGCCGACTGTGAATGCCGACGGATTACATGTTCACTGTTTGTATCAAACACAGATATAGTTGGTTAGAGTTAGTCACTGAATGTTATCTGAAATATAAAGCAATAGGTTAATCAGCCGAATGCGAATGCTGACGGATTACAAGTTCACTTATTGTCCCAATCACCGATATAGTTGGTTAGGGTTAGGGTTTGGGTTAGGGTTAAACCCTGAATGTTATCTGAACAGATAAGGCAGTAAAGTAATCATCCGAGTGTGAATGCCGACGGATTAAATGTTCACTCTTTGTCCCAATCACCGATATAGTTGGTTAGGGTTAGGGTTTGGGTTAGGGTTAGTATCTGTATGCTATCTGAGATATAATGCAATAGATTAATCAGCCGAATGTGAATGGCGACAGCGTAAACCTTTGCTCTTTGTCTCAAACCCAGATATATTTGAAATAATATGCGTGTTTTGGTGACATCTACTTTTATTCGAAAACCGTGTAGTATATTTCCGGGTGTCAATCAGCAATATCTCCTCGTGCAAATAGGTTCATATTGGAATTAAATATTTAAATAGGTTCATATTGGACTTATTTAATTGTGAAATAAGCCCATAGTGATCTTATACCCGTCATTCCGTTAAATGTCGCGGACCGCAGTCACCGCAGTGAAAACACATTATACAGAGCGTTGATCTATTAAATGTCGCGGACCGCAGTCACCACAGTGAAAACACATTATACAGAGCGTTGATCTGTTAAATATCGCGGACCGCAGTCACCACAGTGAAAACACATTATACAGAGCGTTGATCTGTTAAATGTCATGGACCGCAGTCACCGCAGTGAAAACACATTATACAGAGCGTTGATCTGGTTAAATGTCGCGGACCGCAGTCATCACAGTGAAAACACATTATACAGAGCGTTGATCTGGTTAAATGTCGCGGACCGCAGTCATCACAGTGAAAACACATTATTCAGAGCGTTGATCTGGTTAAATGTCGCGGACCGCAGTCACCACAGTGAAAACACATTATACAGAGCGTTGATCTGTTAAATGTCGTGGACCACAGTCACCACAGTGAAAACACATTATACAGAGCGGTGATCTGGTTAAATGTCGCGGACAGCAGTCACCACAGTGGAAACACATTATACAGAGCGTTGATCTGTTAAACGCCGTGGACCGCAGTCACCGCAGTGAAAACACATTATACAGAGCGTTGATCTGGTTAAATGTCACGGACCGCATTCACCGCAGTAAAAACACATTATACAGAGCGTTGATCTGGTTAAATGTCGCGGACCGCAGTCATCACAGTGAAAATACATTATACAGAGCGTTGATCTGGTTAAATGTCGCGGACCGCAGTCACCACAGTGAAAACACATTACACAGAGCGTTGATCTGGTTAAATGTCGCGGACCGCAGTCACCACAGTGACAACACATTATACAGAGCGTTGATATGTTAAATGTCACGGACCGCAGTCACCACAGTGGAAACACATTATACAGAGCGTTTATCTGGTTAAATGTCGCGGACCGCAGTCACCACAGTGAAAACACATTATACAGAGCGTAGATCTGTTAAATTTCACGGACCGCAGTCACCGCAGTGAAAACACATTATACAGAGCGTTGATCCGTTAAATGACGTGGACCACAGTCACCACAGTGAAAACACATTATACAGAGCGTTGATCTGTTAAATGTCGCAGACCGCAGTCACCGCAGTGAAAACACATTATACAGAGCGTTGATCTGGATAAATTTCGCAGACCACAGTCACCACAGTGAAAACACATTATAGAGAGCGTAGATCTGTTAAATGTCGCGGACCGCCTACACAGCAGTGAAAACACATTATACAGAGCGTTGATCTGTTAAATGTCGCGGACTACAGTCACCGCAGTCACCGCAGTGAAAACACATTATACAGAGCGTTGATCTGTTAAATGTCGCGGACCGCAGTCACCGCAGTGAAAACACATTATACAGAGCTTTGATCTGGTTAAATGTCGTGGACCTCAGTCCCCACAGTGAAAACACATATTACAGAGCTTTGATCTGTTAAATATCGCGGACCGCAGTCATTGCTGTGAAAACACATTATACAGGGTGTTTATCTGGTTAAATGTCGCGGACCGCAGTCACCGCAGTGAAAACACATTATACAGAGCGTTGATCTGTTAAATGGCGCGGACCGCAATCATCACAGTGAAAACACATTATACAGAGCGTTGATCTGTTAAATGGCGCGGACCGCAATCATCACAGTGAAAACACATTATACAGTGCGTTGATCTGGTTAAATGTCGCGGACCGCAGTCACCACAGTGAAAACACATTATACAGAACGTTGATCTGGCTAAATGTCGCGGACCGCAGTCCCCACAGTGGAAACACATTATACAGAGCGTTGATCTGTTAAATGTCGCGAACCGCAGTCACCACAGTGAAAACACATTATACGGAGCGTTGATCTCTTAAATGTCGCGGACCGCAGTCACCGCAGTCACCGCAGTGAAAACACATTATACAGAGCTTTGATCTGGTTAAATGTCGTGGACCGCAGTCACCACAGTGAAATCACATTATACAGAGCTTTGATCTGTTAAATATCGCGGACCGCAGTCATTGCTGTGAAAACACATTATACAGAGCGTTTATCTGGTTAAATGTCGCGGACCGCAGTCACCGCAGTGAAAACACATTATACAGAGCGTTGTCTGTTAAATGGCGCGGACAGCAATCATCACAGTGAAAACACATTATACAGAGCGTTCATCTGTTAAATTTCATGGCCCGCAGTCACCGGCAGTGAAAACACATTGTACAGAGCGTTGATCTGTTAAATCTCGCGGACCGCATACACCGCAGTGAAAACACATTATACAGAGCGTTGATCTGTTAAATGTCGCGGACCGCAGTCACCGCAGTGAAAACACATTATAGAGAGCGTTGATCTGTTAAATGTCGCGGACCGCAGTCACCACATTGAAAACACATTATAGAGAGCGTTGATCTGTTACATGTCGCGGACCGCATACACCGCAGTGAAAACACATTATACAGAGCGTTTATCTGTTAAATGTCGCGGACCGCAGTCACCACAGTGAAAACACATTATACAGAGCGTTCATCTGTTAAATTTCATGGCCCGCAGTCACCGGCAGTGAAAACACATTGTACAGAGCGTTGATCTGTTAAATCTCGCGGACCGCATACACCGCAGTGAAAACACATTATACAGAGCGTTGATCTGTTAAATGTCGCGGACCGCAGTCACCACAGTGAAAACACATTATACAGAGCGTTGATCTGTCAAATGTTGCGGACCGCAGTCACCGCTGTGAAAACACAATATACAGAGCTTTGATCTATATATATCCTTTATTTCCTCCGTTAACGAAGAGCTGTTACAATATATTTTAAATGTTTACACAATTGCAATGAACAAATTAACGAATACAAAAAAAAAAGGAATATGTAAGTAAACAAACATTAATGTGTGTAGTAGACAGATAAGCCAGCCACACACTGGACGAGGCATCCATGCTCAAACAGCAATAGAGGTCGGTAAGCAGACTGTTTGTCATGCATACAACAGGCCGTGCGTGCATACAGACATACATACTTACACACATACGTACATACATATATGCATAAACACACACATACCAACATACATACTTTCATGCATACACACATACATTCATATATACATACGTACATACACACATACATACGTATATACATACATACATACATACATACATAAACACATGCACCCGGGGTATTGGCAGGCAATCCAGTAGGCAATCAGACATAAACAAGCATATAATCAGACGATGCATGGATATATATATAGAGAGAGAGACTTGCAAGAGAACATCATGCACGCATGAAGCCTTCAGACGAGTCACTCAAAATTAAACAAAACTGTATAATGTACATATCTCAATTTGAAAGAGGGTGTTTTATTTTGATTCTCAGTAACTCTAACTTCGAAGAGAGGTATTTGCATGCATGTTGATTGGGAAGACCCTGTTAGCATACCAGCCAATGCCTCACTTGGAAGTTGTTATGGTAGTTTAGATGTTATTATTCCGTTTTCAGAGTTAGCGATGCTGACCCAGAGCATGTTGATATGTTTTACCGAATATGCCGAATAAGCAATAGCGTTAAATGGCGCGGACAGCAATCATCACAGTGAAAACACATTATACAGAGCGTTGATCTGTTAAATGTCATGGCCCGCAGTCACCGGCAGTGAAAACACATTATACAGAGCGTTGATCTGTTAAATCTCGCGGACCGCATACACCGCAGTGAAAACACATTATACAGAGCGTTGATCTGTTAAATCTCGCGGACCGCATACACCGCAGTGAAAACACATTATACAGAGCGTTGATCTGTTAAATCTCGCGGACCGCATACACCACAGTGAAAACACATTATACAGAGTGTTGATTTGTTAAATGTCGAGGACCGCAGTCACCGCAGTGAAAACACATTATACAGAGCGTTGATCTGGTTAAATGTCGCGGACCGCAGTCATCACAGTGAAAACACATTATACAGAGCGTTGATCTGTTAAATGTCGCGGACCGCAGTCACCACAGTGAAAACACATTATACAGAGCGTTGATCTGTCAAATGTTGCGAACCGCAGTCACCGCTGTGAAAACACAATATACAGAGCTTTGATCTGGTTAAATGTCGTGGACCGCAGTCACCACAGTGAAAACACATTATACAGAGCTTTGATCTGCTAAATGCCGCGGACCGCAGTCATTGCTGTGAAAACACATTATACAGAGTCTTTATCTGGTTAAATGTTGCGGACCGCAGTCACCGCAGTGAAAACACATTATACAGGGCGTTGATCTGTTGAATGGCGCGGACCGCAATCGTCACAGTGAAAACACATTAAACAGAGCGTTCATCTGGTAAGTCGTGTCAATGAAAAAGGTAAACTAAATAATGCCAATGTGGACTTATTCCCAGACAGGACTGTTTTAAAACCTACGTTTTTTGTCCATATAGAGCGTATATTGAAGTTAAAAATGCCAGTACGATCTTATTTCGTTGACTGAAATAAGTCTGTTACGTGTATGTGCTTATTTGCACGTGAACAGGCTGCAATAAAAGATTTATCACACAACTGTCACTTTGGCATTAATATCACAAGCTTCGAGAAAGCATGAATTTGGTGTGTATGTGTTAAAATATGTACTCGGTCTCTATATGTTACATGTATTAGGTGCGTATATGTTACATGATTTATGTGTGTATATGTTGGGGGAATTATTGGGAAATACATCTGCATGTACGATGTACAGTTTCTGACATAATGTCAACTAAAAAACCCACATCTGGGCACGTTCCCTCTCAAAGTCAGCAATAACAATGTAATGAGATTCATTACATAATAAACGTATCAAGTTATTAGTCGCGACATTTGTCCTGATTCATCTCATAAAATTATCAAATGATTTGTCGCGACATATCTCCAGGATCGACGAGTTTTTCTTTCTATATATTAATATATATAATTCAGGCAAAGCTGTCACAAATATGGGATGTGCCAAAACCTTTGTTTAGCTTTGCAACCTGTGTATAGCTATGAAACCTGTGTATAGCTATGAAACATGTGTATAGCTATGAAACCTGTGTAAAGCTATGAAAACTGTGTATAGCTATGAAACCTGTGTATAGCTATGAAACCTTTGTATAGCTATGTACATATATATACAATGTGTACATAGCATAACTAAAGAATGGATATATCTTACAATGTGCTTATTGCAATATACTATAAATAAAAATAAACTATTCACAAAAAAACTTTCACATCCAACAAAAGAACATATAGACAAATGCAAAGCTTTTTGCTGAATATTTGACCAAGTGAAAAGGAAATGCAAAAATGATTACTACAAAACAAGACTTGACGAAAGCAAAAACAACATGAGGCGAACATGGACTATTTTAAAAGACCCACTTAAAGTGTCATCTTCTCTGCACAAACTTCCAAAAAATGTAAAATATCAAAATAAAACATATTCAGATCCGGCTGCAATTGCACAATCGTTCAACAAATACTTCGCCACAATAGGTCAGAATACCGCTGCCAAGGTTAAACAAATTCAGAACATACATCCCCTTAACTATATGAAAGAAAAAATCTAAAACACTTTTTTCTCTCCGAAACATCAACTGCTGAAATTGTATCAACATGTGCTAAGTTCTCAAAAAAAGTTGCGTCGATTTTTCAAATATATTTATGAAACTGGTGAAATTTACTATAAACGAAACGGCTTTCGTATTTACACACATAAACTTATCATTCAAAGAAGGAATAGTGCCCACGAAAATGAAAATTTCTAGAGTTATTCCAATATATAAAAATAATACGCGCGATAATATCGAAAACTATAGACCAATCAGCATCTTGCCAACTTTCTAAAAAATTATCGAAAAACTAACGCACAATCGTCTAAATTCTCTCTTAACATAATTTGATATACTACATAACACACAATTCGGATTCAGAGAAAATCACTCGACAACACAGCCCGTAATGCATCTGTTAAATCATGTTGCTGAAAACAACAACAAAAAGACCAGAGACTCGACTCTGGCAATTTTTATCGACCTGTCCGAAGTATTTGGCACCATTAGCCATGAGTTACTGCTCCAAAAACTTGACCACTTCGACATTAGAGGAATTACTAAAAACCCGGTTCAAGAGCTATTTAGAGGGGAGGAAACAATATGTTGAAATCGAAAATAAAAAATCAAATATGCTCGATATCACATGTGGTGTGACTCCAGGATCGATACTAGGACACATTCTAATTCTTATATATGTCAATGATATGCCCAATAGCACATGTTTAAATCTCCTCTCTTTTACATATGATACGACTCTTCGTATATCCGGCCACAACTATCGGCAAACTGAAAAGCAAGTTAATTCGGAATTGATAAAAATCCACCATTTGGTGTTGTAGCAACAAATTAGCAATTAATCCATCCTAAAGTAAATACATGTTATTACATCCATCCCACCAGTAATGATTACATGTTATTACATCCATCCCACCAGTAATGATTACATGTTATTACATCCATCCCACCAGTAATGATTACATGTTATTACATCCATCCCACCAGTAATGATTACATGTTATTACATCCATCCCACCAGTAATGATTACATGTTATTACATCCATCCCACCAGTAATGATTACATGTTATTACATCCATCCCACCAGTAATGATTACATGTTATTACATCCATCCCACCAGTAATGATTACATGTTATTACATCCATCCCACCAGTAATGATTACATGTTATTACATCCATCCCACCAGTAATGATTACATGTTATTACATCCATCCCACCAGTAATGATTACATGTTATTACATCCATCCCACCAGTAATGATTACATGTTATTACATCCATCCCACCAGTAATGATTACATGTTATTACATCCATCCCACCAGTAATGATTACATGTTATTACATCCATCCCACCAGTAATGATTACATGTTATTACATCCATCCCACCAGTAATGATTACATGTTATTACATCCATCCCACCAGTAATGATTACATGTTATTACATCCATCCCACCAGTAATGATTACATGTTATTACATCCATCCCACCAGTAATAAAGTAAATACATGTTATTACATCCATCCCACCAGTAATGATTACATGTTATTACATCCATCCCACCAGTAATGATTACATGTTATTACATCCATCCCACCAGTAATGATTACATGTTATTACATCCATCCCACCAGTAATGATTACATGTTATTACATCCATCCCACCAGTAATGATTACATGTTATTACATCCATCCCACCAGTAATGATTACATGTTATTACATCCATCCCACCAGTAATGATTACATGTTATTACATCCATCCCACCAGTAATGATTACATGTTATTACATCCATCCCACCAGTAATAAAGTAAATACATGTTATTACATCCATCCCACCAGTAAATACATGTTATTACATCCATCCCACCAGTAATGATTACATGTTATTACATCCATCCCACCAGTAATGATTACATGTTATTACATCCATCCCACCAGTAATGATTACATGTTATTACATCCATCCCACCAGTAATGATTACATGTTATTACATCCATCCCACCAGTAATGATTACATGTTATTACATCCATCCCACCAGTATTGATTACATGTTGTTACATCCATCCCACCAGTAATGATTACATGTTATTACATCCATCCCAACAGTAATGATTACATGTTATTACATCCATCCCACCAGTAATGATTACATGTTATTACATCCATCCCACCAGTAATGATTACATGTTATTACATCCATCCCACCAGTAATGATTACATGTTATTACATCCATCCCACCAGTAATGATTACATGTTATTACATCCATCCCACCAGTAATGCTTACATGTTATTACATCCATCCCACCAGTAATGATTACATGTTATTACATCCATCCCACCAGTAATGATTACATGTTATTACATCCATCCCACCAGTAATTATTTCAATACACCCATCCCACCAGTAATGATTTCAATACACCCATCCCACCAGTAATGATTTCAATACACCCATCCCACCAGTAATGATTTCAAATGGAATAAATTTAAAATAAAATTAAATGACAAGCCCTTAACGCGAGTAGGCATTGCAAGATCTGAACAATCTCTTAAATGTCTTGGTATTATAATTGACGAAAATCTCACATTTAAAAATCACATAGCTATGCTAAGTAAAAACATATTCAATGCATTATATTCCATAAATAAGGTAAATCGAATGCTACCCAAGATCTGCCTGACAACATACTTCTCTCTAACCCAGTCATCTCATCTATGATATGTCATTTGGGGTCATGCCGACGCAGGAGGCACTATCTTTAAACAACAGAACAAAGCAATCGGAATTATATGCAATACATAATATAGAAGTCATACAGAACTCATTTTTCTGTCTGAAAATATTTTGAAATTTCAGGACTTATATCAACTACAAGCTGCAACGTTAATTTTTGACTGGAAAAGAGGAAATCTTCCCAAATCTTGCAATGAATCATTTGATTATACAACTGCTAATACCCGACAGGCAGGCAATCTAAAATCACCAACTCCTAGAACTGCTTTTAGTTCTGTGTTACCTAAGCACACATTCCCTGTCATATGGAACTCATTGGATAAAAATAACAAGAACATAACCTTTCGAAATAGATTTTAAAAGTCATTGACAAAAAGTTATATATCGCGATACTCGTCACAAATTAAATGCAACAATTCATTTTGTCGAGAATGCACAGATACGTCAAATGCACGACACGAGCCCCGCCATTAACATATATAGTTGCTATTAAAAACACTGGTATGTTGACCTTAGATTTTGGCTGGAAGATACGCAAAATTAGTTTTTACAATCAAATGAGTACGAACAAAATGATGAACAGCAACCTTAAAATACTCTTTCTCTGGTCCTGTCTAAAGACATCATACTTCAGACAGACTCTGCACCTATGATAAAGTAATATTGAGCCCAGTGCATGGTACAACCCTCATGCATGTACACAATGCAATTATTTTTGATACACCATTCCGTCATTTCAAAATATTATCCAATTTCAAGTTGTCGTTTTATGACTTGATTTACAGTTATATATAGGGCGACAGGAAGACGGCCCATTTGGCCATGCCGATCCTGTACACTATACCTATGTTCCCTTTTGAATATTGTACTGTTACTATATGTCCATATATATTGTACACATAAATACTACTTACTAAACTAACTAATGGACTAATGGACATCTTACAATGCATAACTAAAATATCTATTCAACGGATACCTCTTACAATTCATACATAAAATAACCAACGAACGGATACCTCTTACAATGTGTACATACAATATTTAATGAACGGATATATCTTACAGTGTATACATAACATAACTGATGGACGGATACCTCATTATTAAAATGTGCCTATAACGTAACTAATGAACGAATACCTGTTGTTACATTGTGTATAACAAATAACTAATGGACAGATACCTCCTACAAATCTTAAAATATACCACCTTGTATGATAGAAACTCACATGTGTTATCACAAACACTAGATTTCCGTTCGGAACGGTTTCCAAGAATGCAATCAGTCTGTCAGTTCCGCTGCTACTAGCATACGTGTCCTCGCATCTCGAATTTGTTACTTCACCCTGAAAGTGCATTGTAACAGGGATTAAGCAGGGGTTTGGACACACAACGGTAGAGCAGTGTATTATAACGGAGATTAAACAGGGGATTGGACACCCAATAGTGAAACAATGAATTATACCGGATATTAAACAGGGGATTGGACACATAACATTGAAACAGTGAATTATAACGGAGATTAAACAGGGGATTGGACACCCAATAGTGAAACAGTGAATTATACCGGATATTAAACAGGGGATTGGACACCCAATAGTAAAACAATGAATTATACCGGATATTAAACAGGGGATTGGACACACAATAGTGAATCAGTGAATTATAACGGATATTTGAACAGGGTTTTGGACACCCAATAGTGAAACGGTGAATTAAAACGGAGATTAAACAGGGGATTGGACACACAACAGTGAAACAGTGAATGATAACGGCGATTAAGCAGGGGATTGGACACACAACAGTGAAACCACTGAAATGTAATGCCTGAAGCAACAAAATTTGGACATTTCAGACCAAAGCCAGGTTGTAATTGTTCAATTATATTAAATAATATGGATTATGTTCTTAATATGACCATACGCTAGCGTAATTAACGAACACAGATAGAACACATACATAATCTAGGATAAATAAATAAATAAATAAATCGTAAAAATAACTTCATAGATGCGTATTCCCATCAATTAAGATTAACTAAGGACTTATATCGTGGTGTGATTATGATATATAACACTCCATACACGCACAAGGCTTCATCGACAGAGTTGGTTCTATTGCAATTTCGTGTATCAATTAGGTCAGTCATATCATACATCAAAGCATGTGAGAAATCAGAGATTAACAATGCAAACAGACTACGACTAAAAACCTAAAAAAAAAAGTTTTAAAAGCCATTCCTTTTAAACACATTATTATACAATGTAAACTACCAACATCAAACTGAAAGTATTCAAAAGTCAAGACTGTTTGTTGTTGTCTGGGTGGGAGTATATTACTGAAATTAGCCATTATATTATTGACGCTTCATATGTGCACAATCCGAGTGAGATGTGTACTATACTAAGAAGCTTGTCGATTTCATCATGTCCATTTCATTCATAAAAATGTCATCATGTCCATTTCAACGAAACCCGACGAGCAACGTCATCATGTAGCTTTCACCATCGACCGAATTTGCGATAACCTGAATGTATCTTCTGCTTTGTTCATAAGTTTGTGTTTCTTGTAGATTCAAGAACATAGAAGTATATCTGAGGATTATCAGATTCACGTATGTACTCGGTAATATTATGATAATTTAAACGCGATATAATTACGTTTGCTTGCATCACGAATTTCGATTTCGGTTCAAGTATTGTCCCCAGCCCAGCCAGAGTGATTGAGATTTTCCCATTGCACGCGACATTTATATTTTAGGCCACTCCAATGCAAATATTTGACAGTCCATAATGTTATAATTATGTTCTCAATCAAATGAAAACCGCGGCTACGAATGAACTTCACTGTGTATAATTCAGATAGTAACTCCCCTCAATTTGGAACGAACACGTTTATTCAGATTACGACATTAATGCTTTAAGCCCACCAATCTACTGTGCGACAAAAGCGCTCGCAAAAATTCAAAACAGCAGTGTTGTATTAGATAATAATTGGTGACGTCACAAAATCAGATATTGTCTATATACGACCAAAGCGTCCGGCTTTGGTTCGTTATAACACGGTTTATGCTGTTTGCTTGGTATACATCGGAAACGCTTCTATCGATTAATATGTAATAATCTATTTCGGATATTTCCCATATAAATAGGTGTGATCGTTCATCTAGCGACCAATAGTGGTTACTGCGTTAACAGAGTTAATAAATTGTACTGTGTAATACTTTCATAAATAAACCGGGGCCAGGCTTGTTGTAGAAAACGAATTTCTTTTGAAAGTCACGTGTGTGTATCATCCATCGTCGATTTGAACATAGTCACCAGTGATTCCATTATTTTAACTTTCATGTTCGTGGACCACAATAATATAATTCTTCTCTCAAACAAATTTGATCTCAGCTTGTTCTACAGTACCTCGGGTTTGGGTATCTCTAAAACCAGAGCTCTCTCTCAATCGGCCCATAACATTAACGCATGTATTGCTAACCACGCCCCAAGGTGTGTGGCAATCTGATCCGAAAAACGGTGGGGTCTGCACTGCCAAAAATAATTTCTTAATAAGATAAAATATCTTGAAACAAGAAAAACTATTTCCTGAAACAGGAAAATAAATCTTATTTTGGGAAATATACCCCCCAAGTCTGCTACATCAAGAAAATTTAAGAAACTCCCACCAGAAAAGAGATAGTTTTCTCAAAAAAGATAGATTTTAGTCTTGAAACAAGAAACAATTTCCTTACTAAGAAAATGGCTTCAAAAATTAAATATACATTTCTTGTTTCAAGATTTTTCTAAGTTAAGAAATACTTAAAGAAAATATTGAAAATATTTCTAAACCAAGAATGAATTGTTATGTACAAATTACTGCTGTATTGGAATAACTGTTAAAGTCCAACGAGAGCAAAATTGTGATAAAAATTTTATGGTGAACATTGAAAAAGGTCCAACCTGTTGATTAAATATTCTGAAATTCATATTCATACTTAAATATTTGAACTACATGTAATACTACAGCTATAGGATTATATAATTGTTGACAAGTCACTCACTGTAACAGTTTTGTTACATAACATTGGAAAAGGTCCAAACTGTTGATTAAATATTCTGAAAATGTTATTCATAGTTAAATATTTGAACTAATAATATAGCTAGAATTATATATTTGTTGACAAATCACTGTAACAGTTCTGTTTACATAACAATAGTTTCAACAGATGTAATTTTGTTATTGTCAATCTGTCAGTAAGTGTTTTTATCTATTTCCCAATGCTCTTAGGGCATGCTGACCTTTATACAATTTTAATAAAATTTTGTTTGCACAATATAGTGGGTCGCCATTGAGGAGGCCTCCCTTGAAATCTCCAGTTGGCTGTTTGCCACACCATCCCGAACTAGACAAACCTCTCTGGTGGCCCCTTGCATTGAACCTATTACTTAAACCGGTACTTCAAGCTGGTATATACCCCTCTTATATAAGGATGGAAGATGCTACCAATTTCAAACCGATGGTATTTCTTCAGAGTTGACTCTCTTGTATTATTTAAGCAAACCCAATGAGGCCATGCACCTATTGTATGTTTATAACACACAACAGATTATATCTTAGCAGAATGCATGTCTCTGATGATACAAACAATAAAATATCCAATTTATCCATAGTGAATTTCATTTGGCTATATAGGAATGCATACAATGTGGCTTTTATGTAGTTTCCACAAAGTATTTTAAGTAAAATATCCATCAAGTGATGTATTCTGCCTTGTCCTATATATTAAAATGCATGCAATGGCCATGAGAAATGCTTAATGTATTGGTAGAGATGTCCATCTGATAAGAAATACTGACATTTTAGGTTTGATACACCATTTCAGCTGGCTTGGCATCTTTTAAATTTGAAACCTAAGGGAATTTATACAGCTTTGACTCTCTAAATTATAGAAGAAAGCCCAAATGAAGCCACTATTTGCATGTCAATAACATGTATAAGGCTATATCTCAACAGAATACATGTCTCTGATAAAATGCACAATAACATATCCATAGTTCAATTGCATTTGGCTATAGAGGGATGCATACACTATTGCCTTTATGTAGTTTCCACAGACTATTTAAAGTAAAATATCCATCAAATGATGTTTTCTACATAGCCTTGTATATTAAAATGCATGTAATGACCATGGGAAATGTTTAATTTATTAGTTGATATGTCCATCTGATAAGAAATACTGACATTTGAGGTTTAAAAAACCATTTCATGAGATTATGGGATCATAAATATCAAACTAAGGGAATTTCTTCAGATTTGACTCACTAAATAATGGAAGAAAGCCCAAATGAAGCCACTATTTGCATGTTAATGACATGTATAAGGCTATATCTCAACAGAATACATGTCTCTGATAAAACACACAATAAAATATCCATAGTTTAATTGCATTTGGCTATAGAGGGATGCATACAATATTGCTTTTATGTAGTTTCCACAGACTATTTTAAGTAATATATCCATCAAATAATGTTTTCTACCTTGCCCTATATATCATAATGCATGCAGTGACCATGAGAAATGTTTAACTTATTGGGAGAGATGTCCATCTGATAAGAAATACTGACATTTGAGGTTTGATACACCATTTCAGCTGGCTTGGCATCTTACAAATTTAAAATAAGGGAATCTCTTCAGGTTTGACTCTCTAAATTATGGAAGCAAGCCCAAATGAAGCCACTATTTGCATGTTTATAACATATATAAGGCTATATCTCAACAGAATGCATGTCTCTGATGAAATCAACAATAAAATATCCATAGCTTAATTTGTTTTGGCTATACAGGGATGCATACAACATGGCTTTTAGGTTGTTTCCACAGACTATTTTAAGTCAAATATCCATCAAATGATGTTTTCTGCCGCGTCCTGTATATTAAAATGCATGCAATGACCATGAAAAATGTTTAATTTATTGGTAGAGATGTCCATCTGATAAGAAATACTGCCATTTGAGGTTTGATACACCTTTTCAGCTGGCTTGGCATCTTACAAGTTTGAAATAAGGGAATTTATTCAGCTTTGCCCCTCTAAATTATGGACAAAAAGCCTAAATGAGGCCATTATTTGCATGTTTATAACATATATAAGGCTATATCTGAACAGAATACATGTCTCAGAAGAAATAAACAATACAATATCCATAGTTTAATTTGATTTGGCTATACAGGGATGAATACAATATTGCTTTTATGTAGTTTCCACTGACTATTTTAAGTAAAATATCCATCAAATGATGTTTTCTACATTACCTTGTATATTAAAATGCATGTAATGACCATGAGAAATGTTTAATTTATTAGTTGATATGTCCATCTGATAGGAAATACTGACATTTGAGGTTTTAAATACCATTTCATGGGATTATGGGATCATAAATATCAAACTAAGGGAATTTCTTCAGATTTGACTCTCTAAATGATGGAAGAAAGGCCAAATGTAGCCACTATTTGCATGTTTATAACATGTATAAGGCCATATCTTTGCACAATGCTTTTCTCTGATAATAAAACATATAACATATCTATAGTTCATAGTTTAGTTGTCAAAACAGGGTGCATAACATGTGGTTTTAAAGTAGTTTCACAGACTATTTTAACTAGAATATCAATTGAATGATGTAATCTAACTTGCCCTGTGTTTTAGAATGCATACACTGACCATGATAAATGTTTATTACAAACAGCGTCCTTAATGCTGCACCAGCCTAACTCCCGTTATGAAAGGGTTAAATTAATAAACAAAGGTTACACAGACACACCCCCCCCCCCCCTTCAACAGCGCGGTGAGTGTGTTTTTTTATGTAATATATGTCATACCGGGTATAAGAGGCCCCCACCCCCCCCATTTCGTACACCGTATTCCATGCCCTGTTATGAGGTACGCCGTATTCCGGCCCCTCTGTTAGGAGGTATTCGGTATTCCAAAAATACCGTTATTCGTATACCAACATTAAAAAAAAATGATCATAAGAATAATATAAATGCGATGTTTGTCACAATTTATGCACGGTTTGACATACAGATCGTCGATCATCAATTTATATCATTTTAGACATTGACACTGTGGGATGACCGGCGTTCGTACGGCAATAGAGAATTTATCCATGTGGCTGTTAACTGGTATTTCGTATTCCACCCTCTGTGTTAAGTGGTATTCCCTATTCCAGGGGGTGGGGGTGCTCTTATATGGTGTGAAGTTTACAACTAATGTGGCAGTCATGAAATTTTTAATTATTAGAACTGTTTGGGATATATACACCCCAATCACCCTGTCATCACGCTCCTGCTGGTGGTGTCCTTATCAATATATTGCTTCGTTGAACTTTTATTATTACAAATTTGAGGTAATAGTTCTTGATGTGTGTAATTTCGTTCCACTTTACAACAGCGGCACAAGCATTCCTATTGTTTTACCTACCGGCGCATATCGGGGACTCGTGGATCAATAACGACGTCCATCTTACGTTTTCATAGGATACAAATTGATCGGATTTTAGGTAAGTAAAACTAATTAGTAATCAATTGAAGTGATTTCTCATTATTAACAGACTGTTACTAGTAAAATACTTAATCGAACTACAATTAAAAGTGCATGACTTATCCATTTTATTCAAATGAAATTTGATAGTAAATCGGCCTAAATTTTGTTTCCGTGAAATATTTCAGAAAATGAAATCCGTCATTGATAAATGAACATATTTTTGGTCAAAATAGTAACTTCTGATGGACTATGATTATACGGCATTTATTATTCATATATCAAGGTAGCCCTACACAATATTCCCAACTGTATTGCCAACTGCCAAAACGATTTTTAATGAATTATAAATTGTGCCTAAATTGTATGCTACATAAAAGTAAATATTATCCGGGAATGGCTATTTTCGTCTGCAAAATCAAATTCTGCCATAAATGTAGTGTATTATCGGTCGACATTAATATGACAATAGTTGGAAAATAAAGAGGTCCAATGTATTGAAAATATACATGTAGCTTATAAGGAAATTGTCAGTTATGATCAGTTATACTTCATACCATTATTCTAACAAATGTCAACCTGATAGAATTCCCACAATCTCTTTAATATTGTCATGCCATGGCCAATTTATCACTAAGTGAACGTTCAGATTACCACGATACAATCGTAAGTGGAAATATTTCCGTCGTAGGAAGTAACCGCTGAACTGTGCATGCTCACCTCAAAATCGTAGATAAAAAATAATATCATGCACTGTTTGATTTAAAAGCGAAATTGTGGCGTATCCTTGGTTACCCCCATTTGCGAAGTAATCACTAATCAGTCACGTGTATGTAAAAATTGTGGCCTGAAGGATAGCATGGTAGTCAATCACATGCTTTACAAAAAAACTGTGATTTCATCATGTACGACATCGTAATCGCGTGAACAAACTATCCACGATCTCGTCGATTCCGGTTCCTCCACTTAAGATTGTATCTTTCATCTGTACGTTCACTGAGTGAACATTCATGATTCATATGACTACGATTCAATTGTAAGTGGACAGATTCCCATCTTGGGTAATAACCGATAGTAGGACTGCGCATGCTCGCCACATGATCACGAGTTATATCAACTCATCAAGCAATGTTTGATTTTAGATGCAAAATTGTGACGTATCCTTGGTTACCTTCTCTTGGTGAAATTTGCGTGTACGTAAAAATCGTACAAAGTAAATGGAAATATCATAGGATAGTTACATGTAATCACGTGGTTAACCACCGATATTAAATATACTCATATGCGATGAAATCGTAACAAACTATCCATGATTTTGTCAGGCCCGATTCCTCCACTAACGATTGAATTATGGTCTTCTGACATCTGAATCGCCGAAAATGCTAATATTGTTGGAAGAATGAACTTTACACTTGGTTTTTGAATATGTTTGCAAATTATGAAAATACATGCATCCATATCACTAGTCCAAGTCTTCTCGTACTAAAGCCGGCTAAGATATTGAGATGGAGGTGCCGGTCTTTAGTCCGAGTTCCAGGCCCATGCATTCCTTTGACACGAGTTAAGCGTTAGTGACCCGCTCAAATAAAACCACAATTATATGAAATAAAATATCACAATTGCGACAATAAACGGATATGTTCCGCAGAAGACATGCTATTTGATCTGAAACCCACATCAGTTGTGAATTGAAAGCGGTAATTTAATGCGAAAAGAGACATTTACCGCAATGTTTACAAATTTTTAAAAGTATGCGAACTCAATTGACCTCGCGAACTGTGTTCGGCATTTTCCGTTGAAAATATTCCGTAGATTTTCGACTGACAATGCAAATTACGATGAATTCTCCATTGTAATCGTAATTATGTGTGTCAATAAATAAAAAATAAATAGATTAATTAAACATTGAAGATATAAATGTAATACATTAAATAAATTACGGGGAATTACAACCCTCTCAAAGTTTAAAACAGTGTAAACACAACGATCATTAGAATAAATAATATGGTGCTACATTTCCCACATTTGGTGGACTTCAGCGAAATTAAGATATATACTAAGCGAACAGAGCAATATAATGCTCTTGTTAAGCACACAAAAAATCAAACAAAATTTGTATAAATTTTTAACCTTAAGTTTGAAAAGTCCCACTAAAACGGAAGAACTATATTTCGAAACTGTGTGATTCGGTTCTCCGATTATTTTATCAACACAAAGGTCAAAATGCACATGGATGAAAATCACACGCATGGCAAGTTAGACACAAGAGTTCTAATTTGCTCCAATTTTGACAAGTTGCTTGCGAAAATTGTCAACAAAACTACCTTTCTGATGCTCCATTATGTCATTAAGTTTTTAGTGCGGGAATTGTTCTCAAAGCACATTGGAAACTGGACTTTGCGGCGATCGGTTTTCTCCATTTTGTTCGGAAAACCCCGCGCTATATATAGAAACGGAAACTAGAATACTCAGAACAAACACCGGACAATGCCGAAGTTCTTCGGAACCTGACTTCGGCTTTCAGTAATGTAAACAAAATATAAAAAACAGCGATGTTGGTGACAATCAACCGGAATATTCTATGCGTAATTTAACATGAAAGTTAGATTATTATACACCATTATGACCATAAGATATCTCTCTTTCCGATGTATATAGCATCATGTATTGATTCATTAGGTAAATCGAGTAAAATACACCACAGAATCCCGCCACAGATCGTGGGCGTAAGTCGTGTCAAAGGATTGGTATAGCAGCGGGCTTGGACTAAAGACCGGCACCTCCATCCCAATATCTTAGCCGGCTTTAGTACGAGAAGACTTGGACTACCATATCACATACATATATATGCAGCATACATGTGTTTTTTCTTCAATTACAGAAATGCCAGATTCATTAGCCATGGTGAATGCGGCATCATGCCCTCTCATCTTCAACATCTGAAGATTGATTTCGCCCATGATTAGTCTAAGCGTAGGTCCTGTCTAGCTAGACACGTGGCAATGAACAAATGACAGGTGAAATATTACTGGAAGTCTGTTCGCCAAAATACCAGTGGTGAGTTTATAATCTATAGCTACCATGCAGATGAACATTTGTACATTGTCACCAATACATGTATATACCGCTATCCTCAAAATTATGGACCTTAAAAATGGGGGGGGGATACCTGGTAATGATCGCAGTATATACCGGCAGTATATGATATCCACCACGGTATCAAGTCGATTACTGATGTGGAGCACCATGCGGTTATGATACACCAAAAAATATCACACCAAAAGTTGAAAATTAAAACAGCCACATGGATCTTGTTCAACGAACTTATATATGGATGAATAAGATGAATCACTTAATTATCTTTTCATGCTTGTTTGTGTAATGCCAATCAATGCAGCCTGACAACATGGATGGGTGGAGTTTATAAATTGACAGCCGAAACAATGTTGGCAACTTCAAAGTTCATTTTGTGCTACATTTAACCCCCGTATATACAATACAATTTTTCTATCAGCGTTCCCATGTCCTATATTTGGAGTACTATATACATGTACATGTAACGAAGGCCATCCGTTCCACAGATATGAGGAAAAACACTGCATATTATTTTCATGCATGCGAAACATGACAACTTGCATATGGGGTGTAACATGACAACATGCATATGGGGTGTAACTGCGGTACATGCAGCGTTGAAACTGTACTAGTATCCATAATGAGGTGTTGGAGGTTACTGTGCTTTATAACTTTAATACTGCAGTATTAACGGGGGGCACTATACTAAGAGGTGGCCAATTACTTTGAGTATACATGTAGCCATATCTCACACATGGAACAGGGCTTGACTTATTCTTAGGTACATGGAAAAATAGATACGCGGAGCGATACATAACACCTAGTCTGCTTAGTATATTTTCCATAAATATCAACCGATTTTGTGCAGTGTTGAAGCGGTAACCTTTCTAGTACTGCTGTGTTAGATGTTTCTGGTGTGAGACCACACAAGCCATATTTCTGAATAAATCCTGAAAAATTACCCACAATCCTGAGGTTAAGTGGTCACTTACTTTGGGCATTACTGTAATTCCCTGACATTCCCCCAATATATGACTAAAGAAAATTCACCCTTTTGATATCGTTTGACCATGAAATGGCCCGAAAAAGATGTTTTTATGAGATTTACGTTTGTTTTTTATTTAATTTTGTTTGTTCAAGTAACATATCAAATATCAGAGTAAAATTTTATTTTATTCATTCATGTGGGTATATTTAAGGGGAGGTATCCTGTTACACCGGTATATGCTACTAGTACATGTACATAAGTATTAACTGTCATGTGGACTGTTTTTATGGAGATGTAACCGTGAGGTAAGTGGACATAACTTGTGTAAAACCCGAAGGGTTTTACATAGGTTTTACATACAAGTTATGACCACTTACCTCACGGTTACATGTACAGCACCATAACAATAGTCCACATGACAGTTAATCCTTATATTTATATACATTTAGCAAAAAAGCCACTTTTGTAAATGTATTTAAATCGAATAGTGTATCGTGACAAAAACATCCCAACATACCCAATAGCACCCTTGGCAAAAGTTAATAGGAACAATTTCCCTTCATATTGAAACCAGATGATCCTGCGCGAGTCCAAATGCGCCCAAAATATTACGCGTTCGTCTTTCCAAACCCAATGACGTATGGATGGTGTTATGAGCTTGGTGTTATGATCCATTGCGCATTCACCGAGAAATAACTGCAACTAGCCACGTGGGCGCCGACCAATCAGTATGCTGAATTTAGTGATGACAACACTTAGTATGTAAATATATGTATTTGTAGCTGATTCTGACCAACATGCAGCGTTTGAATGGATAACATTACTGTTATAACTGGCCCCCGGGGTGATTAATTTGGACCGTACATCTTAATAATATGTACATGATTAGTCATTCCGCTTTTCTGATGTCATTACAAGCATTCAAATCTTATTTTTCAGACAGGAGGAGCTGCCTGACTGGATTGAGACATACAAATTTCATTCAAGGCCTGATATCTGATAACCAATCATAGAATCATGTTTCCTGAGTGTTTCTTGCAGATACTGATTACACTTGATACCAATATTATTATTTCTGTCCAAGACTGGATGAGGAAGGATTTCAAATGTTATTCGGTGTACATGTAACGGATACATGTACTCTAGAGTCTAGATGTTATCCGTATTTGTCCATGCATGACATAATGTGAGATGTTGCTTTGTGACAGTCCTGGCTATATACATGTACCATATGTATACCAACGGACGGTATGCACTGAATCCAGTACTGTGCAGCGAATGGGAGGCTTTAATATATAACCAAATGATGACCAATGTCTTCATCAAAGCCAAAAATTACACATCCATTCCTTCCTTGATGAAGACCGATCAGTGACGTCTACATTTTATCAGACTTAGTGGTGAAAATCTTGGCAATTGAAGTTAGTGAATTCAATTATACAACATACATGTACCTGTATGCTACTGTATGTACCTGTATGAGTCTCAGAAAATGTGCACTATGGCATACAATGTATGCATAACCTTTGTTATACTTCATACTACATTGACCAGAATTTGGAGGTGTACCAGTTTCATATCTCTACACAAAGCACAACAGTACCCATGGATCAGTCTCAAGCCTTGTTTCTGAGCTTGTCTGAAGGATATGAACTTTTAAAGATATATTATGCACTTGTTCTGGTGCGTGTAACTGATCAGTTAGTACCAAGGCGCTATGCCAACTGGAAGAAGGTAGCATTCTACTAACATTGCCGAAAATCGAAAGCAAATCAACCGTATCACTCCATAGAAAACTTTGTCTGAACTACGCTTAATTGTGAATATTTACTACTCGATTCGGGGCGCATCTATCGGCGATAATATAACGATAGTTCGATAGTTACTGCATTTAATTATGTATACGAATGATGGTGTGTGTTGTTAATTTGGATATAATATTTGTAAAAAGTACTACTTTGAACAAGATTATTCTCCATTTAAATGTTATCACCCTCCAGGAGTGTTTCACATCACTTTAAGTGACAAATTATTGCAGCATGTCAATATAATCAGATTCATGTACATGTACACACATACAGGCCTTAAAATCCATCACAGAATACAAATATTCTGATGTTCCTTTATCTTTGTCAACCTGCTGTATCACCAAGTAATCTGTACAAGGAGCTTAATGTGGCTTAGACATGTACCATACATGTACATTTAAAGATAGATAATCCGAGTTCACTCTCCTCAATTACCATTTCTTTGGCTTCAGGGGTAAAAATAATTGATTCGAGTTGAGGAACACACCCTTTAAAGTTCTGAGTTATAAAATATAATTTTTTGAAATCTGTTATTTTTCACCACTTGAATATTTCCCGGCCTAGCAAATATTCAATGAGTCGATTGACATAATCTTGATACCAAGTTTCGATGAACAAAATGTTGATTTATAACACGTTTTGGAAAATGTTACACTAGAGTTGACAGTAGTTACAGTAATTGCCAATGTAATCGACCACTTAACCACATCAGAATTAAATGGCTTGTTACCATTCATCGGAAAGCTCTTGGGGAGAGCTTTCCGATGAATGGCAACTATTCATATTTCCGACTAAATCCTGAAAAATTACCCATAATTCAGCTGTCGATTACTTTGGCCATTACTGTAGCATTATGTTTTGGTAATTAATTGATTAAGAGATGTTGTTCTTAGAATCTGATGATATGGAGACAATGGAGAGATTGTTCACCTTTAATTGTCCATGTTGACTTTAAAGCATACTAGTAACATATGTTATGTTTATTTGATGTATCCCTGCATAAAATGGGGTGATAAATTTATATTATACTCACATCTGGTCTTTCGATATTTTGTGAGTTAATTAATTTATATGAAAGAATGGCATTGCATACTAGCAATTATGATAAACATCACTGTTACAGTGACATTACCAACCAATGTTGAATAAGTCCAATAAGATGCCAAAGTTTAATAAAACTTAAACCTTCAATGACTGGAGATTCCTGAAATTTTGCTAAAAACCCTGCGCCAATGCATTCTCTAATATTTGCGAGTCTCCAAAATAGAGCCTCACATATATAAGAGAATACATGGCCTAACAATATTTACCTTGACTTTGTAATCCATTGCATTCGTTTATACATGTGATGCTCGCAATGTGAGACTTGTTTATTTTTAAGAATTCACTGGTACATTTTCTTTAATGGCTTTAATGCTGCACCAGCGCAGCTCCCATCATGAAAGGGTTAAACATTGCAAGGCCAAAGCATTTGAAAATATTCTGAAAATAATATTTAGACTAAAATAGTTTTAACCTTCTACGCGATTACTAGTAGCAATGTTTGTTGATAAATCACTGTAACAGTTTTGTTTACATAGTGATGGTTCCAACAGGAGAAAGTTCGTTATTGGAAAACTTTCAATAATTAATATAGGAACCAGTAATCATGTTTTTCTTAGTGGTGATGTTTTTATGAACTGTTGTATGTTATACATTATGTTTGGCATATTTACTACTCACTGTGAGTGCCTTGGGTCCCATTAAAATGATTTGAAACACTCAATGAAATATCTGCGGACCAGTAGATTATTGTGTAGGGATTTTAGTATGATGAGAGTCAGTATCATGATTCTTAGTTTGAGTCTGGTAAAAAGCAGCTGATTTGATGTAGAAATGCTATAGTTTGATTCTTGCAAAATTTAAAGGCCTGTTTTACATTCGCTTCTATCCATCAAAGGTGCTCCAGACACTTCATACCGCTATAATTGTAGTAGTATGTACATGTGCCTTTTTTTTACAAACTTTTATGTTATTTTGCATGACTGCACTTCCAAGTACTCAAAAGCCGCTCTTGCACTTAATTCATCAATTTCAAACAAGTACATGTACATGGAATTCTGCACTTTTATCCGCATTTTTATCACAAAAAGTCTGGGAGTACTAGTGCTATACTAACATGTAGACTATGCAATGAACTGTGAAAAAAACTTGATAAAGTCTCAATAAATTTAAGAGTTGTTTCCAGTAAAAGACAGACCAAAGCTCTTTAAGTTCCATATCATGGGCCAAATTCATTCCATTTGTTGCATATATTCTGTTGAGTATAAAAGGCGATGATCTCATAAATGGCCGGAATCAGTGTACCCTTTAATGCTTGTAATACATGCATGCACCAGTACCTGTTTAGACCCAAGTTTTCCCGGTCCACAACTTGTGGTATCGGTTGGGTTGATGCTGTTTTTGGCCGCATCCCATCCCGATGTTCTTATATAATGGACTTTACGCCCAGAATTTTGGGCTGAAGTTATCTTGATTATAGCACTACCAGTATTTCTTCAGATTAGGTCAAATTGATGCTTTTTTAAAAGAACATAGAGGGCAGCCTTTCCCATGATTTCAAACCCTCATATATGATTATTTCAAACCCGCATATACTAGAAGTAATTGACCATCTCTATCCTGGTGTTACCCCAGTAATGCTGCGGTATTACACTGTAGTAATTTCGAACACCATGGTAAGGTTACCGCTTGAACACAAAACAGTTGCACCATGATGGATGCGGTATGCAAATAAAATGCAGTGATTATCCTTATATCTTTGAAACTTAAAGGAATGGATGGCCTTCGTTATAGGTTATAATTTAAAAATAACATTTGCAAAAAGTTTCCCAAGAATAAACTAATAGTATATGATAATGTTCATATGAGTGCATTATTATCCACAAAACACACTTTGTGTGAGTCAATCGTTTGTTTATATACAGCACTTAAATAGTGAGCGATAAGCAAAACACTCAACATCGTCATGATTGTTTAATTGAGTGATTCATTGTGACCCTTTGAACACTGGAGAGGTTATAATATAGAAGAGTAGCCAGACAGGACTCGGTTCAAAACAGTTTCATGTACAGTAATGCTGTAAGTAATCGACTCCTTAACCACATCATAATTATGGCTAACTTTCCAGGATTTAGTCGGAAATATGGCTTGTTGCCATTCATCGGAAAGCTTTTGGGGAGAGCTTTCCAATGAATGACAACAAGCCATATTTCTGACTAAATCCTGAAAAGTTACGAATAATTCTACTGTGTTTAAAGATAGATAGATAGATATTTTTAATTTAACTCATAGAATAGACATAATTGAGACATAATTAGTACAGAATGTTCAATGCAGTAGAATGTTGCGCATGCGATACAATTTAAGTAGAGGGGGGGGCAGACTAACTCGAAATATATATAAACATATGGTAATATCGAGGGTGGGGTGGGTAGGGTGGTCAATTGCGGGGGTCGTTTGAGGTGGTAAAGAATTATGAGATAAGCCGGTAAATTTTGCGCGCAGGAAGCTTGCGATATTAGTTATCGTTTTTCTATTTGTTGTCGTGAAGAGTGCGTTTAATTTGTGTGTTGCTGAATTCCTAATATGGAACTAATAAAGAGCGTGTATATCATTTGTGTGTGATTAGCCACAATCATGCAGGCTCTTTCTTATGTGAACTATAGTACTAGTAGGTTTTAATGACATCATGCTCTTTACGCCATGGCCGTGGTATATATGAACGAAACTGTTTGTGTTTTTCTGTTTACGGTGATTGAAACAAATGTGAATATTTTCGACAACTATAAGGCCTCCCGTGCCTTTTAAGTCACATTATTGTCTATATTATACATATATATATATATATATATATATATATATATATATATATATATCTTAAAACACAATTGAAAAAATTCTATATTAATTGAAAATTAAATGTTTTCTTAATTAAGAATTGTTTTCTAATTATCTCTCCTAAATGGGGAAAATATTCCTACGTAAGAAAACTTGTTTTTCCTTACTTAGATTTATTTTCCTACTTGAGAAAATCTCGTTCTAGAAAAAATTGGCAACACTTAAGATAATATATCTTGACGCTATTTCTTACTTTAGAAAATATTATTTCTTGTTCTAGAATAATTGTGTGGCTTTCTTAAAAATTTCTAGCTATTCTCCCAAGATAATCGCAGTATCTTAAACTTATCTTATTTTAAGAAAAAATAACTTATGCGAGAAATACAATCTTTACTACAATAAGAAGAAAAAAATCTATACTAAGATTTTTTTACTAGGATTTTCTTACTAAGATTACTGTGTTTTCTTAAAAGAAATTTTCTCACCCTTTCATTTCTTGACCTAGAAAATATGTTGGTCTTATTTTTCTAGCTATTCTCCCAAGATAATATCTCATTTCAAGCGTTTTTTTCCCTGAATTGAGAATTTTTTTTGGCAGTGTGGGGACAGCGAACGATATTGAACGACGTCGAGTGATAGCAAATGTGTATTACTGTATACATTACTTACTGTATTCTGATCCGTTGTCACGATATGTGTGCCACGTTCAACTAACCCGCAGCTCCCTGGTTGTGGATAGGTAAACTGAAAATAGTCGACAACACAATAACAACTCCAAGGTCACCTGTGTCACCGCACCCTATCAGTGTATTAACTAATGTCAAATCAACCATTACTGGTGTTTAGGTTACTTCAGTGTGATATATATACATAAACAACTCCTGGACTCGTATTTACCAACTGGGTTTATGTAAACAAATAACTCCTGTACTCGTATTCACCAACTTGGTTTATTTAAACAAACAACTCCCAGACTCGTATTCACCAACTGCGTTTATTTAAACAGTTTACTTGGTAGCCGATGGAGGCACGGTTTCTCTTCGCGAGCGTCTACGGCACACAGTGTCGGTGCTATGAATGACCCAATCTAACCAATTTGTCAAGTTTTGACCTTTCTATACTAACAATTCATTGACGAGTAGTACCCTTCGGGCATATCCATATAATAAGTTCAACAAGCGACCATATGTTAAATGTTGAACTTAATATCTGGACATTTCCCATTAATGCGTAATTTTATGAATCCTTTTGTACTTGTTTTATCATTTCGTCTCTCTGTCATCTACTTGTATTATCTGACCCCTCCAATTGAATGATATACCATTCCAATGTATACTTTAATAATTGCTTGGAAGAATCCATTTAGTATTGAAAAGGTTAAAACACACCGCCTCGGGACTGAATCGCTAACACTCACGGGTACAGCATAACGTTGGTCGAGACTAAAACTGACTCTGGTATGTGTGTTTTGAAGATATTCCTTTTTGATGACATAATTCCTTTTTGATGATATAATTCCTTTCGCCGAATTAAAAGGTACCCTGATTATAGTCAGGGATAGATTTCTCGATGATGTTGAGAAAAGGGCCACAACTGCTCGACTAAAAGTAATTCGAACCAGTATATTCATGGAAGCTAGATTGTTTAGAGAGCTGGACGAGTATGAACTAAAGCAAAGATACCAAAGGTCGAGCGGAGTTCCGCGCGAAAGGAAACTGACGAGATATATATCAACTCATACATTACCTCCACGGCGGATCTCTTGACGACTTGCGTGACCTGATCACATCCACATCCACTGGGAAAACACAGAAAGCTACTGATATTCAGAGAGCGGATGTCAGAGAGACATATGGTGCGTGTACCGCTGAAAGGATGTCCACATTGGCAGTCGATATCACACTGTTGAAATCTGACAATTCGGATCTTAAACATTCTGCTTCCTCAACATCGGATCGCATCTCTGCGAGTCTCGACTCAGTTAAAGCAGAATTGAAGCTTCTTCGTGTGGATATCGATGCAATAAAGAAAACGAGTGCGAATAATTAAAAAAATATGGCCGCTCTCGAAGATAAAGTAGTTGACCCACCCACCAGCTCTCGCACTGAATCACTGACAGCCCTGATTGACATCGAGAAAGTGATAGACTCCGCTGAATCGGTTTGCAAGTCCACACTCAATAAACTAACGGACTTGAGCACAACCACGGCACGTCGAGATATGATTAGCGCTAGGTTGGACGCTTTGTATATTGAATTGCAGCGGTCGACCGACTCTACAATGTCTCCTTTGAACTCTGCTCAGGAGACATTTAACAATGTGTTCGAAATCTTCGCTGCTAACATGCATATCAAACATGAATCATTAGTGGCATACGTGAATGCATGTGTAATCTCCGACGACTATTCATCCAGTGAACAGTACATTCCGTTCCGACCCTGACCGTACTGTCACAACGCCAAACTCGGATCAATCAGCCGCTCATCCATGTTCAAAATAGGGAAGTAATAAGTTACGAACATACCGACTTTTCAAACTTAAGTACGAAATAGAACCTTATCTTCTTCACACAACATCTATAGAAAATAGAATCGTTTTCACTAGACTGCGAATAAGTAATCATAAATTGGCTATCGAAAGGGGACGCCACACACAACCGCCGACGGCAGTGGAACAAAGGTTTTGTATATTTTGTTCCGATAATGCTATTGAAGACGAAAAACATTTTCTTTTAGAGTGCAGCGCTTACCGCACACAACGTCTCGAGCTCAAAAACCGTATGAAGACACAGTTCTCAGACTTTGAAAGCATGACCCAAACTGAACAGCTTGTCAAAATCTTGTCCAACAATGTGTCAAATACATGCACTTCAATTTGTCATATGATCCGAAGATTATTCTCCGCACGTAATGAGCATCGTATCACAAATCAATGAACAAATACAGAATAGATTATCCATTGCACATTCAGCTTGACCTTATATTAATATCATTTATTATACTGTTCAATACACAATGTACAATTATATGTTATTATGTATGCATACTGTCCTTATAGGGATGTTTTTGCCAATTAAACTTATCTTATCTTATCCACGTAGCGGTAATTCCACAATAAGATCCGCTGATGTCAGTGGGAGTGAATCCAATCGATCACAACCGGCAGCTGGACCGTCACCAATTCATGCAGATAACGGACCTCGTGGTGAGCAATCGTCGAAGCGTCACACACCAGCTCAAACATCGCTTGTTTTAGCTGCGTCAACACTGTCGTTCTATTTAGGTGATTCGATAGAAATGAACCTCTCACAGCCGGAAAATACTGTTCCTCCCTCACATGTAAATCAATGGAAGTCTGTTGATTCTATGGGGCGTAAAACAGTAAGTTATTACGTCGGCGGTGTTCCAACACATGAAAAGCAATCGGACATAAACTATTTACAAAGTAACGGAATCCAACGAATGTCAAAGTGTTCAGCAGGAATAAACCCGACTGTCTCGCATCACTGTTCCGTCTAGTGCCACTGAGATGATAGAAGACAACTTTTGGCCATTCGGTCTATATTGTAGGCGATGGCGTAAGACAATTACCACACTTTCTCCAGAACCAAATCATTATGGCTGACTTTCATAATAATACAAATTGTCGCACAAAATTGTGCCCTAAACCAAATTTAAACTTATGCAGATGTAGCCACAGGTCAAACTGCAAGTTATCTATACCTGACTAGTCTTCTGAATATGATATAGTGGGTGTCTCAGAACACTGGTTGGGTGCAGATAACTTGTCGTTGCTCGACCAAATCCACGAAAATTATCACGCTGGTCATCCGTGTAACGAGGACCCGGATAAGTAACGACGGACGCGACTTCCATGTGAAGAAATTGTCTCGGGCTGGTCAAGAAAAACGGTGAGTAAATGCCTTTAAAATTAATCTACCTATGTGTTAGTGTGCGTAGTGTTTTGGGACAATATTAGTCTAAGTCGGTAGGTGGTAAATTGATGTCAAAGTGTCCACAATTAATGTATAAAGAGGAAAGTTATTGCAAAATCCTGAAATTGCACGCACATTTACCCAATATATAATGTTATCACGTGCAAATCTGAACAATTCATTACGTTCAGGTACCGCCGGTATCCCTGTCGTTGAAATATAAGCAACACAACCACCGCAAAGCAACCAGTTTCCAGCAATTCGAATATTTAGCATTATCAACGAGTAACGAGGACCCGTTATCCTGTAACGTTGGACGCGCTTTAGAAATCACATTGAGTAACCGCGGACGCGATTATTCCGACAAAAATTTATTTAGAAACATGAATGGTTTTGTATAAGGATTCACATTTGTATGTGTTTTACCATTATTTGTCACATTGTTAACCATCTGTTTCACAGCAAATTTTAAACAGACGAAACGTTGTCAGGAGACTTGGGTGCTTCCTCTCACCATTATTCTGTTTCACGTTACACAACTAAGAGAGTATATGAATGTTTGCTATCTATAGACACGTTGCTGGGTTGAATTCGGACCCTAGCCGTCGGCGAGATTTAACAATCAAGCTAATATGGGACCCTGATGCAAATTACACGTGTGTGGAGATCACTAACCCATGCCAGCAGGCATGTTGTGATACTGGAACAGTAAATTTGTTGTTGAACATTTCAGGCCTTATATAATGTCCAAACCATACAAGACTTGTTAAATTATCGATTTATTATAACCAGTGGGAGATTTGAGATATTAGATGGAAAATTCCAAGGGGTCGCAAATGAAATACAGTCTAACGCTTGCATTCTCTTATTCTACAGGAATGGACGAGATAACAGCTACCCCATTCCGATGTTACACCTGTAAACTGACATTCACCACTTTGGCTGACACGGTTGACCATGCCACCACATCACACCCGAACACGGGACTCAATCTCAACAATAAAACAGGAACGTTTGTATTTTTAAAAAATAAGCCACTCAGGAATAAACAGCAAAGAAATAATATTATCCAGCGACAATAACATCATTCGGCGACATAAAAATGCCATAAAGAAAAGAAAAATTACAACGAACAAACAATCTACGACCATAAGACCCCCAATAATAGCAGCACAAACAGCAGCAACAACATCGACAACGTCATTCGCCATGCACACTGCACCAGCTGCAACTCGGACAGTGCCGACATCACTGACATCAACAGTGGCAACAACACCAGCCCTGATAAAGAACCAGAGTAACTTGATTCCGATGTAACAATGTATCCAGGTGTGGATATACAAGCCGACAGTAACAATGTATCCAGGTATGGATATACAAGCCGACAGAAGCTTTCAGGAAAAGAGCGTTCCGTGTTAGTCTATTCCTGTTATAGTATACATAAAGAGCATTTATTTTAAAACAGTATTTGTCAGAGCGAATAAATGAGTTTTCTTCTCTGTTTGTGTTGTGTTCTTTGAATAATTATTGTCAATCATCTTGAACACGGCTTGTGACCAGTGGAAAGCACAACCTTGAATATGATACCCCGGAAAACGCTGTCCAATGGCTCGCCACATTCCAGCCTCGATCGAAGTCTAAGACAAATCGGTCGAGTCTAATGTTTGATGGTAATCGTTTGTCTATTGTCCGGAGCACTGAATAGTAGTCATCTCATCTGCTTGTCTCGGTACAGTGGACGTCGGTCGATAGAATCCATGGGCGTTGGCCTCTAGAAAGGCCGAACCGTCCAACAACCTGGGCCGAATCAACCAAATGCTGAAAATTCAGGTGCCGAAACGTCCAGAAAACCAGGTGCCGAAATGTCCAGGTGCCGAAACGTCCTGCACCCCTGTCATCGACTTCCAGGAATTCGCCTTCAATAGGCACTAATATTTCTCCGCCTGCAAATGAAAAATAGGAATTTATAAATAACAACACTGTTCTCATTCATGGCTAATTTTGAGAACTTTTAGGAGTGTTTGGTTTGATTCAAAGGGGTACAGTTGGAAAAATCGAGGTCGACATGCATCACCCGTATGGGGCGCCATCCCTGCAAATATTCGCCATTCGGATATATCTCCTTGGATACAAGCAGATATATGCTCGCATTATGGAGATATCTCCGCGGTGTCAAGGAGATATCTGCTTGGAATATGGAGATATCTCCTCGGAAATATTTTCAAGGAGATATATCCTTGAAACCGATGAGATATCCCCATAATGCGAGCAGATATCTGCTTGGATCCAAGGAGATATCTCCTTGGATCCAAGCAGATATCTGCTCGCATTATGGAGATATCTCCTTGAAATATGTTCAAGGTGATATCTCCTTGGATCCAAGCATATATCTGCTCGGATTATGGAGATATCTGCTTGAAAAAATAGTTCAAGGAGATATCTCCATATTCCGAGCAGATATCTGCCTGGATGTATTTTCAAGGAGATATCTGCTTGGAATATGGAGATATTTCCTTGGGTCCAAGGAGATATCTCGTTGAAAACTATGTCAAGGAGATATCTCCATAATCCGAGCAAATATCTGC
Organism: Siphonodentalium dalli; assembly: GCA_032622095.1. Lineage (NCBI taxonomy): Eukaryota > Metazoa > Mollusca > Scaphopoda > Gadilida > Siphonodentaliidae > Siphonodentalium > Siphonodentalium dalli. Next base: position 274,331,684 of record CP136061.1, read on the forward strand.
TTGGATCCAAGGATATATCTCCTTGGATCCGAGCAGATATCTGCTTGGATTATGGAGATATCTCCTCGGTTTCAAGCAGATATCTCGTTGGAAATATTTCAAGCAGATATCTCGTAGTTGCGAGGAGATATCTCATAGGATCCAAGGATGTATCTCCATAATCCAAGCAGATATCTCCTTGGATCATATTCCAAGCAGATATATGCTAGGAATTGCAATTCCAAGGATATATCTCCTCGAAACCGAGTCCAGTTACTTTCCCACATAAAATTCAACGGGTCCTCGTTACTACCAAAGTTGCTGGAAACGCGAATAAACGTAAATTTTACTTGCATCTATAGCAATCCTGAAATGTCTACGGTATGTTATATATGTGAACGGTACTCATATCATCCGGCATGACAACATATATTAGAGAGGAGGTTTCGTTTTTTCTGAATTTTCATTAATTATTTGAACATATTTTCTTCGATAAATCGAAACCTCATAGTTTAGTGTCACAAATGATGCTAAAATATCTAATCCAGCATGATATAACAAGTTGTAATTGGAGAACCAACTATTGTTAACGATAATAATAGAACAAAATCGTCTGCTGAAACCGACAAGGTATTATAATAACGATCTGTGTGTACCTACCTGAAGTCATCGCTCGTGGAAAGCATGAGGGTCTAGTTGCGTCCGTCGTTACTTATCCGGGTCCTCGTTACACGGATGCCCAGCGTGATTATGCCGACTTAGGGAAACCTGGTCGCATAATCACCACACAAACTGGAGCCCAATACATCAGAAATAGTAGTGTCGCCTTCATGGTCAACAGGAAGCATATCTTTAACGCATCTTCGGTGTCCATTGATCATGATAGAATCATTGGGGCGATGCTTCAGATTGAGCAGCGAATATGGTCATTTCTTCCAGGTATATCTCCCGAACACAAATTAGCCTGAACCAGATTTCCTAGCATGTCTGCATATCCTCGCTGATCTAGTGTCTGAATACTCGCCTCAGGGTCTTGTTATCATGGTGGGAGATTTCAATTCCCACATACAAGTAAAGCGGACGGAGACAATTATATTGAATCCAAAACGTGACCAGAGGTCCTCTTACTTCGAAAACTTCCTTGAATCAGATGGGCTGGTGTCACTCGTTACTTTGGATATACGCGAAGGCCCAGATCATACATATGTTCCATACAACAGCAGCGTTTCTGCATCCATCATTGATTACATTGTAACTCATAGGTGTAAATCAGACATGGTTAAACGTATCCATATACTGGATGACGAGTCTCTAAACGCACCCAACCATACTGAACCATAGACCAATTATGTGCTCAATGTCCCTTGATATATCAAGACTGCCCCGTGACGAGAATATAAATAGTATAGCATTTATTCCATGGTCAAAGCTAGATGTCAATGTTTACCAGTCGGCTGTAGAACACGAACTATGTCTGTTGAACACAACGATGTCCATTAAATCCGACATTGTTGCGTTATACACCAGGGTGATTGACATTCTCATCAATGCTGCAAAGAAAGCAAGTCCTAGAAGGACAAACAAATGCAACGTTAAATCATATTGAAATGCCGAATTGAAAGCTCTTCATAAACGTACGCGACAATGTAGGAGGTGCTGGATATCTAAAGGACGTCCAACAGATCTACCAAACCAATGTTTTCGTGCGTATAGGGATTCCAAACGTCAATTTCGTCGATGCCATCGAGCATCAGTTCAATCTCAGAAAAGAATTGAATATTATGCACAATATGATCATGCATCTTACTGGAAAGCCATCAAGAGCAATACAAAATATGGTATTAACCAAGGCTCTGAAATGAAATTCGGCGACCTCATATGCAGGGATCCTGAAGATATCATTACTGGCTGGAGCAGGGGGGGGGGGGTCGGAAAAAAATTTCAGGCACGTATGGCATTTTTTCCCTTTCGATCATTTTTTGTACCCACCCACCCCCACCGCCAATTTTTTTTCCGTTTTCGGCAGTTTTTTCCGACCATTTTTTGACACCCACCCCCCCTTTTAACACTAAAACAGAGATTTGCGGGGGGAAATTCACTGTAAACAGCTGTATATGAATTTCTGTGCATACTATTTATCATGGATGTTAACATGGACATGTAAATAGGAATGAGTCATTTTGAGGTCATTCGGCCAAAAAAACATGGCTGCCAGCGGCCATCTTGGATTTCAAAATTTGCAACAAAATACAACACGATAACTGCCTGCAGTCAGTTTACAGTTAGAATTACATTATTTCTCTCATTCAAAGTGGGTTTGAAGCCCAACTCATTGCCAAAACACTCAAAAACAAGCAGGAATTTTTTTTTTTAGTTGCGGAAAAAATTGCTTATTGGTGGCTTTGACCCACCCCGGCATACGTGCCGGAATTTTTTTTTTCACCCCCCCCCCCCCCCCTGGCTGGAGGGGCTATTTCCAAAATCTGTTTAAAAGCGGCAACCACGGTGATACCAAATTTGAAGCTTACATTGGAAACACTGTCAAACAGCTGAAAACTCCCACTACTGTGGACTTAGTATCTGATTTTGAATTATGTCACCCAGTATCTTCCAATGAAATTAGGTCCTGTATTCTCAAACTCAAAAAGCAGAAAGCTGGAGGTCTCACTCAGATCGCGAATGAGCATCTGATACACAGTCCGCCCAAATTATATGATGTCCTTGGAAAGTTATTTTCGTCCATACTGGACTTTGAGTTCATACCCCGGGGCATGAAAGTTGGGGTAATAGTCCCTATCTATAAAGGGTCCCGAAGCCTATCGAAAATCCGGATAGCTACAGGGCAGTCACATTGTTGCCTGTCACTTATAAATTATTTGAAACAATTCTCCTCGATAGGCTTCTGCACTCGGCGTTCTTTAAAAATTTCCCGAACAAACTTCGAAATGGCTTCCAGAAGGGTGTCGGATGCAATGTAACATCTTTCTTTTTGCAGGAAAGTATATAATTTGCACTCAGTAATAACTCTGTAGTATATGCCGCTTGTCTAGACTCACAAAAGGCTTTCGATCGCGTTTGGTACGATGGTTTGATATATAAATTGTACAGAAAAGGTCTCGGGGGACATATACTCAGAGTTATTGCTGATATGTACACCGACATGAAGAGTGTTGTGAGATACAACGGTCTTCATTCCGAATCACTAGATGTAGAACACGGGACTAGACAAGTTGCCACCATGTTACATTTTCTGTACCTTGTCTGTATCGATGACCTTTTAGCTACTTTATCCGACGCACCAGAAGGTCTCCACATCGACGCTGTCTCTTGCAGCTGCCCTACCACTGCCGATGATATATGTTTGTTATCTTATTCAAAAGGGGGCTTGAAGAACATGTCACACTACAGTATTGCCTGGATGTTCGAGTACTCATTTTCCAAAAGCGAGGTAGTTGTCTTCGGGCCAAAAACGTACCGCGCAAGGCAAGCACGAGACAGCTCTATTTGGAAACTCGGCGAAAACAAACTCAAAGAAGTGGAGAGCGTGAACTAATGCGTAAAACCCTTTTTGGTGCATGCAGGTCGGCCACCACAAAATATCTATCGCCAATATCTCAACTGATCACACTAAAGCATGTTGTACTCCCAAAAACTTTATATGGCTGTGAGGTATCAGCTATCAGAAGCAAATTTCCTGCAACTCGAACGATCTTACCGCATGTGTCTCAAAACAACTCAGTGTTTACCGACAAGGACCAGCACGGAATTGGTCCTGTCCCTTTTGGGTGTCAACCCACTGCGAGTAGAAATTGTGAAAAGGAAACTCTTGTTCATGGGTACCCTGATAAATTGACCATGCACCCATCGATAAGCTGTATAATCGGCCTCCTTTTGGATTTCTGGGAGATATTATCCCCATTCTGCGGAAACATAACTTGTATGAGTACCTGACCACATTTGTAGAAACGGGCTTCTTTCCCAACCAATCACAATGGAAGGCTACAGTGAAACAATACACGACGTCCTCGTCCGCAACATTACAAGTGGACAATGTCGCTGCTCTCGATGGCTAACATCCTCAACAGGACGACTTTTGACAACAATTCTCTTTGCAAACATTGCGGGCAACTTTAACATAATCAAGTAGATCATACATGTATGTTCTTGCACTGCTTCTCTCCGCATATCACATATCTCAAAAACCACTTCTGGTATTGAATAATCAATTTCTTCGATTTATCGACGTTCCTTCCGCCTATCGCCACAAGATTTCTTAATGTATTCATTTGGCTGCCAGTGTTTGAGCGGGTTGGATTCCTCAACAATAACCAACGAGGGTGAACGTTTTGTAGAATGTTTTTCATTCATATGCATTCATATGCACCACCTTGTCCGTGGAGTGAGAACAGCATTATTATTATTATATATCATGTTGTCCTGAATAGCAACACATCCTATTGTTTCTATATCATGTAATTGTATCTATTGTTGTATATAACGTCTCCCTTGAATGGAGGAATAAACAATCTCTCTCTCTCTGTATGTAACCGGCGATCAATTATTGTCAAATCACCCTTGGTTAGATAATCATTCGTCTCTCCGATCAACGGCCACGGATAGTTTGGACATCCCCCGGTGTAAACTACTTGTACTATATATAAACCCGGTTGGTGAATACTACCCCAGGTGTGTATGTATAACACGATATCGGTCATGTTCAAATAAAGCATTCGTTGTGTGCAGATTGACTTCCTTGCGATATCGTCACGTTCGATATCGGGTTCTGATCACCCATTTTACCTGTTACGACCCTTTGTTAGACTTTGAGCTTAAATTTCGTTTCCGGGTTATAACTGCAGTTGGTCTTGACTACGTGGAATGGAATATGGTATGCACGTTTAAAACCATAATGTACAGATAAGATTATATATTTCATCATGCGTAAAATTTTAGCAGAATTCTGAAACACAAGGGAGTGGCATTATTGAGCCGGGTTATTGAGCCGGTGTGGTCCGGAGCCCTGACACACTCATTTTCCGATGCTTGCAATTTTTATCATGATGGTGTACTACTGATTGTTTAGTAGTCTAAATAACACCCTTTTAGGAGGAGGATGAATATACGTGTTGTGCTAAGATGGGCGTTGCATATCGTCAGAGACATTCAATTTCCGTTAGGCATATTCGCATGAACTTGCACGTTGGGCGAAATTAGAAAAGCGAGCTAATCGCGTGAAACAGATCTGCCATATATCTTGATTCTGAGAAAATTGTTGGTATTCGACCATCCATTCCACCGATCACATACTCAGCAACCGTGTATACCAAAACGTGTTTTGGTGCCTAATAAAACACGAAGCTGTTGGCAGATGGATCGGTTTAGCCTGCCGGTGTAATACGAGTCTCAGCTGTCTGGACATCGACGCAATCATGTCTGGTGTTTTGCGCGCCCTATGGCGTCTTGATGTGCGTCATGACGCCATGGCGTCTTTATCGGTTTCCAGAAGGAAATCTTTTAATATTGTTCTTTTATGAACGATTTATTACCAAAATAAAACCAGATATCAATGCAATTTAAGTATATACGTGGATTTAATTTACAATTGGTGCAAACATTTCATATTAGCGCATGTGCATTCTTTACATTATGTACTTCCGGTATGACGTAACATATTCACGGAAGGACAGATAAACGTATTGTTGCCATGGTTGGTTGGTTGGTTGTAATTTCCTCCGTTGTCTTCGGAGAACCCTGTATTAAACAGGTACACAATATCGACTGCTGATCAGTTTCTGGTAAGAGGATTAGTTTCCAGCAGCAGTAGATAGTCAGAAGGAATGTAGGAAGAATTTTCCAAGAATAGCAGGAGAGAGTTCCGCAAGTATTACCGCACATACATGTATACTATATACCACTATTATATTAGATTGATAGAGGTTAGTATCGAGCATAGATTATGCACTATTTCAGAGAGTTAATGATTTGTAGTCGTTAGTGCTAGTAGTTAGTATAATCTTCAAATAAATCAAACAATGAAATTTGACTTGAGTCCATGATTAGATTTTGATTGCCTTGGTTGTCACCTTACGTCTGTTTGCTGATGGTAGCTGCTCGGAAATTATGCAGCTCGAAAATCATTGCTCGACTGATATCTTCGATCTTTTGAACCAGGTCCCAGTTATTACCGATTAGGTTGGAAATTCTAATATGGGTACAGTCGAGTAAGCAGTGCAGCATTAACTGTTCAGAACAACTAATCTCCTCTGCAACATCTGGACAGCAACCATTGGAAAGTAGATTCTTCATCGCCTTAATGTGATTACTTCGAACTTCTTCACTAGCTGAGCACTCAAGAAGAAAGTGCTCACGATTTTCTGGCTTTTCCTTACATAGCAGACAGGTTGGAGAGACTTCAAACTGGTTGAATTGGTGTCTATTTGCATGAAGTATGTATGTTCCCGTGACTAGTTTTGCTTTCACCATCGCCTTCTTCACTTCCCTTTCATTTGCTGGTACGCTCTTCCATAGTGTATGACTCTCAGCTGTCGGGTGACTTTGTAGACTTAAAAATCTCAACGAAGGTTTACTTTGCATCTCCTCGGTCCATAATGTGTTGAAATAGCTATCGACAGCTGAGTCCATCTGTCATTTCCAAGTTGCCTTGTCCAGAGGATTCTTAATAATGTCGAAGGCGGATGGGAGTTGGTATTTAGCCAGCACTCTTCTTATGTATGAAAACCAGCTTCTGTCACCGATGTCCTTAACAGCAAGCTGTCTGTTGGCAAGTTTATGCTCGGGTGAGTTAACTCGCATAGCCACTCTATGGAACAGTGTTAAGGCATTCTTTTCTATACTGGCCGTGATCGGGAGGGTACCCACAAGCATATAGGCTGCAACGTTCGGACATCTGGATGGTAAATTTTGCAAATCCTTGATAAGACCCATTTCGTATTTCTTCAGAGCTTGCTGCTCTCCTTCAAGTAGTGTCATCACTTCCAGCCCGTAACAATCATGTTACCATGTTATTTATGTGGACATGTTACCATGTTATTTATGTGGACCTGGTCCCGATTACTTCAGACGTCGCGTTCTGACGTTAATGACGTTGTGGCTCAACTTGATATTGGTCCCTCGTCACTGCTGCGCCGTTTTTCGGCAGATATGAGCGAAACTTCGTACCTAGAAGTGCTATGGCCATGTTATTAACTTGGACCTGGTCCCCATTACGTCAGATGTCGCGTTCTGACGTTAATGACGTTGTAGCTCAACCTGATGGTGGTCCATCTTACGCATCCGCTGTTTATCGGCAGATCGGGACGAAACTTGGTACATAGACGTATTGTGGCCATGTTATTGATGAGGACCAGCTCCTGATTACGTTAGCCGTCGCGTCCTGGCGGCAATGATATTGTAGCTCAACCTGATGGTGATCTATCGTCACTCATCCGTTGTTTCTCGGCAGATCGAGGCGAAACTTTGTACCTATAAGTATTATGGCCATACTATTAACTTGGAGCTGGTCCCGATTGTAATGGTGGTTCGGCGTCACTCCTCCACAGTTTATCGGCAAATCGAGGCGAAACCTCGCATGTAGAAATGCCATGGCCATACTATTAACTTGGAACTGGTCCCGATTGCCTCAAACGTCGCGTTCTGACGTTAATGGCGTTGTAGCTCAACCTGATGGTGGTCCATCGTCACACATCCGCTGTTTCTCGGCAGATCGAGGCGAAACTTCGTATCTAGAAGTACTATGACCTTATTATTAACTTGGCGATTGCCCCAGACGCCGCGTTCTGACGTTAATGGCGTTGTAGCTCAACTTACACAAAAAACATTGTATTTACTATATACGATTTTATTAAGTCCAAACCCGTCGATATTTTACTACAAAACTCGTAACCCAAATTACTACATAACTCGTCGATTTTACTACAAAAACTCGTGAGCTACCACAAAACTCGTCGATTGTTACTACATAACTCGTGAGCTACCACAAAACTCGTCAGTTACTACATCACTCGGCGTAACAGTCGCTCCTTTATTATCAGAGTCCAGTTTATAGGATTATGGATGGTTATTGTCGGGATCGTACATTATATTACAAACAACGATCCATTATATTAATAACGGACGCTCAATCTCCAATTTAATGAACGGCTATTTTACTATGGACGATTTCATTTTATATTACTTGCATGTATGATACCATAAAGTACGCACGTAGCTATATATAGACAACAGTTTTCAAATATATTATCGCTCTTATTGATTGCTAGAACATGACACAAAGGATAGACTCGACACTCGGTTTGGGGTGAGGGGTGTATAACTTCAAATTTCAGGCATGTCGTTTCACGAATAGGCATTGAATTTTCAACTGTTTCTCGAATCTAATTCCATTCCCGGGTGGCATGTTTTAGCACCCCCCACGAGACACCTAAACTAATATAGTAATTTCATGTAAATGTAGTCCATCGATCTTCAGTAATATCCCCGATTATACACACTGCTCGCATTAATCAGCCATTCAATGTATAATTCTCCCCAAAATCCTAAATATGCCGCATAAATAATTTAATTCAAATGCCGAAATGTAAGGGCAAAACTGCCGATGATATTAGTAAATCTGTCGCAGAAGGAGCTCATTGTCGGTATGTCGTGTTCATTCAACGGTCCGAAATGCAATGGGGTACTGTCTGTCCATTACGTTGACAATGTGTTAAGACAGCATACAATCCGTGCAGCCAATGAGCGAGCGTATAGGGCCGAACACATGGTACAACTCAGGTGTATTGACCCAATTTCTGGTTAGTTCATTCTGATAAGAGGTGACGACTACGGCATCGATCGATCCATTCCCTGAAATAATGTACAGTTTTCAGCCATTATCCTCTACATATTAGTTCTTCCTGGAGTTCGGTAATACCTTAGTACCAGGGCGACCGCAAAAACATAGCATAAGAAGGCCGCTATCACTGACTTTGACTGTGTTTCTTATATGCCCACAAAGTTGTGATCAGATGGGACATTCCGCATATTTCTGTGATAGGGGTCGTACATGAAGTAGACCGTTGGTGGGGTTATCAATTTTATGAGGAACCTGTTGTCGAAATTGCGGGGAAACGTTGCCTCATGATGTTGTACGATTAATTACAATTTGCGTTTCAAGTTAACACATACAACTTTTGAAAATCGATCTATGTTTATACATACCACATTTAGTCAAAGTTAAAGACAACATTTATTTCGCACATTTGACTTCCTTTCCTTAGTTCTTATTGAAATAAGTTTATATTTCGCTAAAATAAAGGGTGTTGTAGGGTGGATACCAATTCCACACACCCCGCACAGATCCAACATGGCCGCCGTCCAGATGGGGTCAAATCAGAGACATATAAATATGGGTGATCATCTGCAATCCTAAATGTTGGTGGAATATTCATTCTAAAGCGATATGGGTCGTAGATTAAGTAGGTCGTAGGTTGTTTGTGTACACTATTGTTTATTGTGTATTCCTATGTGATTTGTTATCATGCGACTTTCATTCTTTGTTCGAACTGGTGTGAGAATAAACTGCTTTGGTCTGCTGATAGTTGATTCATTTTTGTTCTGGCCTAAACTGACACGACTCGTGGTGAATTGTCAATTACCAGAGTACTGATGAGCGCGCGTTCACTATCATTATACAGATCTGTATACAGATATACAACAATGTAAACTTACCCCTAAGACATGTTAAGCTTACCGGAATTCCATTGAAGTCCATCACCAGCAGACGTATCTCCACTCCACTGTAGAAAGTGTACAGCTTTACAACTAAAATTAAGAAAGTGCTTAACTTTTCAACTGCAAACGAGAACGAGGCTGGTGTTCAAACTACCAGGATATAGCGTAATTGACGAACGCAGGTAAACTGGTGGAAGATCTGATGTGTTAGACAAATAGAGTACATATTAAGTTTTGTATAACAATTGAGATTTGAAATTTATGAGCCTTGTTCCTGTGTACAGCAGTTGGCTACGATAACTATAACCGTATATCCGGCATTGTGGTATTGGGGGTTTATTATTTCCGGCGTATAATAATTAGGAGAGTTTCAAGCTGGTAGACATATATTATGCTACAAAACTCGATTTTATTGGTGTTGGTGTTGACTCATGTGTTCATGTTATACATGTATTGCCTTTTATAAAAAAAACGAAACACGATGCACGATCAATTCCACGAAAACATGGCGGCGTCCGGCCACAGGAGGCGATTGAATAAAAATAGAAAGACACAAACTAATAGCAGACTTACACATTTTTATGTTTATGTTGGAATCGCCCTCGACCTCGGCTTAGCGTGTGCCCAATTAGGTACATTGTATACTCTGATTGAAGGTATTTAACTCTTTCGCTGTCAAACGCGCATAAATGCGAACTTCGAAAACGCTGCCAATCGCGCATTTTTGCGAATTTGGTATGTAGTCTAATGTATGATATATAACTCTATTCTTTCCGGCATGTTTGACAGTGTACAATGTATTTATCTGTAGTACTGTTGCGCGCGAACAATTTAAAGCGACAATGTCCTCAAGGTCATGCTATTTCTGACGTTATGGGAGTACAGTCAGAGCCGGAATATTGCGTCATTGTTGTTAGCACGTGGTTATCAGTCGAAAATGGCTGCTCGCAAAAGACTCGGGACTGAAGAAGTTATTGTTATTACCTCTATACTATAATGATCGAGGGGCGCCTGCGGCGCATAATATACTTATACGTAATATTTATGTGGCAGTAGCCTCTATAGGGGCGCCTGCGGCGCATAAGATACTATGGGTGGCGGGATGGGGAGGTGGGTGGATAACTAACCTCTATACTCTAATGATCGAGGGGCGCCTGCGGCGCATAAGATACTTATACCTATTATTTATGTGGGCAGTAGCCTCTATAGGGGCGCCTGCGGCGCATAAGATAATATATTGGTGGCGGGATAGGGTGGCGGGTGGGTAACTAACCTCTATACTCTAATGATCGAGGGGCGCCTGTGGCGCATACGATACTTATACCTATTATTTATAATACACCTTTACTGGTTTTGAACAACCCTTGTCTATTGTATCGTTTTCCAGTGGTGATAACAGGCAACTAAATTAATTATGCTGGTGAGTTGACCATGCGTACGCCCGCGTGACCCATATAATTCACATAAATCATCGTAAAACCCAATTTTCCTGAAATTCAAGATGGCCGTCAAGATCACGTGACTTATAAGGGGCAGAGCAGGGTCATATGTCCCCCTGCAGGTATATATACATATGGGTATGGTTATATATATATATATCGATATTTGGAATTGTACCTATCAGGGAATATTCAAGCAACAAAAGCACGAACTCAACAAAGTGCGCCATTGTATCCCATTTTGCTACAAATAGGTGGCAACTTGCATAAATCCAAGATGGACGCCAAGGTCACGTGACCTATTTTATGTCCAAAGTGGGTTCATATAGGTTACTCCCGTGTACCTTACTGTTGGACATCGTATAATTGGGTTGAAAGTTAGAAAATAAACAACACACCCATTCATACCCACACAAACTGTACAAATACCGGCAAATAGCCACTATTCCAAGATGGCCGCCAATGTCACGTGACCTTGGTGGGCGTGTCCATGGCGGCAATCGACAGGGTATACCTATGCATATATACATGTGAAGTTTCAACTAATTATATTAGAAACTGCTTGAGATATAATGTTTTACCCATATATACCTGAAATACATGGATATATTTACAGGATGCGTGGCACTGGGGGGTACGTCTGTGGTGGCGGGTGGCAGCGAAAGAGTTAAGCATATACAGAAGTGAACTTTCGGAAATTTATCAAAATATTTGTGTGTACGAAATTGGACCTAACTTGCTTCTTAATAACCTGGAATATTGCTAGCACTGTCTGGATTGTGTTTATATATGAAAGGGACAAGATGTTACAACCTCCGAAAATTAACGGGGGCTGATCATTGATATTTTCCTTTGTAAGACCGCAGCAATTTTCAGTGATCTGAGACAGACCAAATTCAAACAGCAACAGGCTGAGTCAGTGAGTGCAGTGCGGTTACACTTGACATGCACAACAGTGTTGTGAATTTCAAAAGACTGAAACTTAAGTTTCACAAATTTATAAACCGCCCTATTAACTCACAAGAGTCAACCACTGGTGACTAGGATTGCGAGACATGCAAGTATTTAGAAATTAGTCGGCATTATGACGTCACAGATCAGTAATGACTCATGCGTCAGTCACAAGTTTGTTTTCGTGAGCCCCATGCACCGTGTTAACTATACACAAAACTATATTTCAATTAATAATTTGTTTACGGTTTAATCAACATTCGCAGTTAGTCACTTACCGACATTCGCATCTGCAGCGACAAGCCATGCCAGAAATATACACTCTGCGGTGGTTATAATGCTGACTTTAAAAAGGTACGAAGGTCGGCCATGGTAAGATCTATCATGGTTAATAGCATCGACAACGCGGTAATATCGGTGGACAGCATCGTTAAGGGGTGGTCAATTAGAGCTTAGCTGTATAAATACATGTACATAATTATAGACCATCCCACTGTCCAGATTCATCATGTTCTTATCAAAACATGTGGGGCTATCATTCTGAACGATTCGGCCATTTCCGCTTTGCTAGGAAATTACCTCTTCCATAATTGGAAACCATATTCTCGAAATTATACATTATATGGCTCTGATGATCAGGCAATGACATTGACTCGATTACGCATAGCTGCGAATGAAGAATAATTTATTCACTATGGCTGTACCAAACTGGATCATATATTAAATACATTAAACTCTCGTTTTGTGAGCTTTGTTTGTTTGTTCATATACCGATACAGCACATCCGAAGTGTACGATGAGCAAAACACTCAACACCGTCGCGATTTTTTTTGGGAGAGTGATTCTGGTGACCCATTCAATACCAAAATATTGTGGCGAGGACTGTTGAGCGCTATAACAGTATTTTGCAAACAACATGGTGCCAGTTTTAATTAACCAAAGGTCATCAGTGTGGTCTCCCCATTGTTGAGTATTTTGCTTATCGCACGCTATTTACATACTTTACAATAGGTTCTCGAACAGCATTTGGCTTTGTTCACATAATGCAGCGTAGGAACTACAACAATTACATACTATTTACGCGATATTTATTATGGTACAAAGAAAGGTCTGAGTGAACCACAGATTAACTATAATAGCCTGATCGGGTTAAAATAGACCGATCACTGTTGTAAGAGAAGGAACTCTAAATTTCTTGACAATTTGAATCTGTTTGTTTGAATATATGTATACATGTATGTTTATTTTGAATATTCTCAGTAAATAAATCAGCATTAATTTTTTTTACATATTGGTTGAGAGATAACAATAAAACAGTTTAGAGTGACTCCCCTTATCATAGATGCATGCTGGCTGTGAAAGACCGATCGGTTTATTTTAGTCTATTATTGATCGGTAAGTGGTTCACCCAGACCTGTTTAAGATAATAATGATTGGTAATAGTTATACGGTTCAATCCCATTAGTGCCCACGTATAACAATATATATACGATAAATCACAAATCATTGCGATTAGTCGCAAAACTTTGTGATAAATCGCCAAGTACGGTAATTGGCGATTTATCAGAAATATGTTTTCTATGTATCGCAAAGTTGTTTTAACTATGAATGTTCTTAGTAAATAATGATATGGTGTCTCGATACAGAAATCGGAATTAAGTTTGCTTTGTTTTTGAAGTATTGGTTGATCGATAATAATATAACCGTTTAGAGAGACCCCCCTCTGGCTGTGAAAGAACGATTGGTCTATTTTAACCTCAAACATCTTTGCGATAATTCGCAAAGTATAATCACCAAGTAGTTAATTGAGAGTTATCGTAAAAATGTTTGAGATTTATCGCAAAGGTTTGGGAGTTATCGTAAAGGTGTTTGTAATTTTTCGCAAAGTTGTTTTCTGATTTATCGCAAAGTTGTTTTAATTTTGAATATTCTCAGTAAATAATTTCCAACTGAGATCAGAATTAATGTTTGTGTTAAGTATTGGTTTGCTTCCCTTGCATGTTGGCTGTGAAAGACCGATCAGTCTATTTTAGCACGACCATGATATTATAGATCGATGTGTGGTTCATCCAGACCTGTTTAAGATGTCTGATTTATTATGTTTATACGGTTCAAGCCCATTAGTGCCAACACATAACAATATATATGCAATACATCATAAACCTTTGTGATAAATCTCAAACATGTTTACGATAAATCGTAAAGTATAATCACCAAGTAGTTTGAGTGTTATCGTAAAGATGCTTGAGTTTTATCGTAAAGGTTGTGAGTTATCGTAAAGGTCTGCGAGTAATCGCAAAGCTGTTTGTGATTTTTGACAAAGTCGTTTTGAGAATGACCGATCGTACTAGTTTAGCCTGACCGTGCTATTGTAGGGCGATTGGCACTCAACCAGACCTGTTGTCTGATTTTATGTTTATACTGTTAAAGCCCTTTATTAATTGCAAATTAATTAAATAGAATTTGATTAATTACAAACCGTTGTTATAAATCGAAAACCTCTGCACTAAATCGCATATATTTATTGTATAGAAGTTTGCGATTCGCAAAGGTTTGCGATTTATCGCAAAGTAGTTTTTATAATATTATTACACACAAATTAAGAAATACGGCCCATTATTTTAGATATTCAGACACATTTTTCTAACATGCAGGGAATAGGCCGGGGATATCCTGAAATCGAGGTACAAAAACACGATCAAGGTTCTATACTAATAAAAGTAATAATATGATAATATGCAAGGCATATAGAACGACCCAGACATAATGGTCAGACGAAGGAACTTGTGAACTAATATGATAATATACAAGGCATATAGAACGGGCATTTGCACATTGAGTTATATGAAAAATGTTGTTGTTGTTTCTAGGTGGATGTAGGAGCCCAGAACATTTATGGGACCAACTGAAGAGAGCAGTTTATCATCGTGTCAATGACCACACCATGCTCGTTGACATGCACTGTCTGTTGCAGGACGAATGGAGGAACACTCCAAAGCGTAGTATCGCCCCTCTCATCAACAACATACTATCCCGATGCCAGCAGGTTATCCCGCGACACGGTGGCTACACGAAATATTGATTCATTGAATAAAATCTCATTGTTATCTTTTTTGTCATTATTAAAATCTAGCCCACTCCCATTCAATCGATGCTCAGTCAGTCGTAACACCGCGCACATACCATAGTTTTAAAACGCCTGAATCGATTGCTACGATACGTTGCATGGGATTTATAAAGACCATAGTCTAAAAACGCCTGAATCGATTGCTACGATACGTTGCATGGGATTTATAAAGACCGTAGTTTAAAAACGCCTGAATCGATTGCTACGATACGTTTCATGGGATTTAATAAAGAGCATAGTTTAAAAACGCCTGAATCGATTGATTGAGAGTTAATAAAGACCATAGTTAAAAAACGCCCGAATCGATGTCTACGATAAGTTGCGTGGGATTTCTAAACACCATAGTTTTAAAATGCCTGAATCGATTGATACGATACGTTGTATGGGAGTTATAAACACCATAGTTTAAAAACGCCTGAACGATTGATAAGATACGTTGCATGGGATTTAATACTGGCCCCAGGTAGACTTCTTCAACTGGTTCTCCCGTCTCCGTGGCAACCGTTTTCAAAATTGCTGCAAAAAAGTACTATTCAAATCAGAAAGTCGATAAATAGTCATTCCAGTCAAAATATTTTGTCTCATTGAATTAAATAGACATGTGTATGCACTGTATTATATAACAACTGACTGGTCATCAGCATACCTCTCATTTCGTATTGTTTTTGGCGAATATAACTGTCACGGTTGTCATGGCGATTGATATACCCCTGAATATGTAATATTCCCCGTCTATATAATTCTCTGCATCAATTTCAGCATTATCAATTGTAAAATTTGACCCAATGTCAGACATGAATTAAAAAGTAGGCATATTTTGGTTGGGAGTAGGTAATGCAATGCTGTGGTAACAACAATCGCGAAACCCCTGACAATTAAATTTCACCTTGTCAACCAGACAATCAGTACTACGGAATCTGTTCTAGCCACTCGGCGGGCAGCTAAGAATGAAAACAATTGGCCATACCTTCGCGCCAGTGCTACAAGATCCTAAGTAATTTTTTCAATTTTCCCATAAATTCGGGTTTGAAGTTTTGGTTGCTCAGTTTTCATATTTGCATTATTCTGACCTCTTTGTAACTATGCGAATATTATCCATGACATCGAAATACACCTAGATCACCGTCTAGTATGCTCTCCATTGCTAGAAAACGACATCAACGTGTTTGGAGATACGACTTTTACGGAACGTAGCGCGAGATCACTTCCGTATTATTACACCAAAGGAGATACGTTCTTTAATTGTGCCGAATGTAAAAGTTATAATTGGAAATCAACATGGTTTACATGTAGAATTGGTACAAACTGTGTTACTCGGTTAATTAAAACAAAACGTGAATGTGGCATGTAATGACGCTAAATGTGTCTTTTGATGTTTCGAGAATCAGACAACAGTTAATGCAAATCTTTGCAACTATATAATACAAATGCACACTATACGCTCTCCAGATAATAGAGTGGTTCTGAATGTGTCGCACATACATGTACGTGAATCATGTATACACAGAACAACTATGGTACATATTACAACGGTAGTACTAGAGCGTGGCACAAAATGGCCAGGTTATTGCAAATCGGGAAGATGGTGTAATTGGGACAAGAACAATTCTAATGAGCGCAATGTTGGCAACAATTATAGTTACTTTGTCCAGTTTCTACATCATGGACGTAAAAGCAAATTTCAATAACAGACTCTCGTGACAGTCTCGTCTGAAAGTTGATCTAAATGCTCAGTGGAAGAACATACAATATAGTTGTCGTTTGTCATTGTTGTTGTGACTCGCATGTTTGTTTATCTGAGAGCATTCAATGTCCCTTGACGAACAAACCGATTCCTAGTCCAAAACTGCAAAAATCTGGGAAAGTTGCAATCTGACCCTAAAGTGTCATGTCGTGTAAGAATCATTCTGATGGGAAATTATCAGTGAATCAGACATGTCAATGACATGTCACGGTATTGATGGTCTTACATTTGGTTAGAGCGTGGCTTGGTTCATCATAAAATAAAATCGACCGAGGGTGTATCCCCATCCCAATATGATCCCAATAGTATAGACATAGGCTACATGTCTACATTCATTCAGCGGACCGGAGAACTTTTCATTGCATGCGTTGTGAATTTTGCTGAATGAAATGGGGTGTTACTTTCAACAATTTGATGTTTGTTTTCCAAAATGCATGCATTATGAACGCGTTGTTGCTGTCACATTTTTCGTGCTTTCAGTGCACCCCAACCCCGTGAAACAGACAGTATGTGTGGAAAGTTCACTTGTATATGCACCCCTTGTGTTGAACATTTTCAACAACCGGTACCTAAAAGTTCTCCAAACTGGCATCTATTTTGCTATACTGGTTAAAAAATCAAACAATCCGAACATATTTAGGTCTGAATTCACAAGTGATATTGACCCAAGTTGTAGGTTCTCATCAAATCCACCTGTCACCGCGTAACACCCCTCATTGCATGATAATAACCGACCGTATCATCACGAAATAAAATTAATCGGCAAACCGGACCGAACATAGATTCAAATTTGACCTGTTTTTGCATGAAAGCAATCAATTTATAAATTTTGAAACGATCGTACAGCTGTAAATATATAGCCAAAATACTCAGCAGTTTTCAATTACCATCATCATGACTGTGGCAAGAATTGGCGGACCGCGACAATATCTAAAATTGATGTGTGTCCCTAACCAGTAAGCTAAAATCCGCATAATTATGATGTATTTACTTTATAAATCACCTACGACGGACACGACCTATTCGTATCTCTGAATGTTGAAATAGGCAACACCAACGTCAGCGAACAGACATCAGGATTAGAAAATCGTGCTAGGTCAGCAAAGTAATAACTTTTTCGGCATATCATCAACGAGTAATCAAGAAAACTGTCGCCTTCACCGAGATATTGGTCCAAGTAAATGGTTTGAGTGAATTTCGTGCGGCCTATTGTTTTCGGATATGTGCACAATGATGCGACCATGATAGCCGAGTCAATTGTCGCCGCGGTTGGAATGCACACGCATACTTTTGGTGTCAAAAAAATTGGTATAGGGTTACTTGTCTATCGTATATATATGCATTCCAGTGGTGTGTAAATTGGTTGCCACCTTCGGTCGGAGTCATTTTTGGAAGGGAATGACCTGCATCAAGCAGGCGACATACGGGGGTGTCGATTGTACCCTACGCTCCTGGTAGGTCATTTCCTTCCAACCTCGTGTGATAAACAATAATTCACCATTGGTTTAGTAGTCCTACGCTATGCACGAGATAACGAGTCGACTGAACACTAATTCACCCTTGGTTAAGTGGTCATACGATGTGCACGAGATAACGAGTCAAATGAACAATAATTCACCCTTGGTCAAGTGGAAATAGCAGTGGTGAGTCGACTGAACACTAATTAATCCTTGGTCAAGTGGTCCAATGTTGTGCACGAGATAACGAGTCGACTGAACACTAATTCACCATTGCTTAAGTGGTTCTTTGCTGTGCATGAGATAACGAGTCGACTGAACACTAAATCACCCTTTGGTGTGCATGAGATAACGAGTCGACTGAACACTAAATCACCCTGAACACTAAATCACCCTTTGGTGTGCATGAGATAACGAGTCGACTGAACACTAAATCACCATTTGGTGTGCATGAGATAACGAGCCGACTGAACACTAAATCACCCTTTGGTGTGCATGAGATAACGAGTCGACTGAACACTAAATCACCTTTTGGTGTGCATGAGATAACGAGTCGACTGAACACTAAATCACCCTTTGGTGTGCATGAGATAACGAGCCGACTGGACACTAAATCACCCTTTGGTGTGCATGAGATAACGAGTCGACTGAACACTAAATCACCCTTTGGTGTGCATGAGATAACGAGCCGACTGAACACTAAATCACCCCTTTGATGTACATGAGATAACGAGTCGACTGAACACTAAATCACCCTTTGGCGTGCATGAGATAACGAGTCGACTGAACACTAAATCACCCTTTGGTGTGCATGAGATAACGAGTCGACTGAACACTAAATCACCCTGAACACTAAATCACCCTTTGGTGTGCATGAGATAACGAGTCGACTGAACACTGAATCACCCTTTGGTGTGCATGAGATAACGAGCCGACTGAACACTAAATCACCCTTTGGTGTGCATGAGATAACGAGTCGACTGAACACTAAATCACCCTTTGGTCTGCATGAGATAACGAGTCGAATGAACACTAAATCACCCTTTGGTGTGCATGAGATAACAAGTCGACTGAACACTAAATCACCCTTTGGTGTGCATGATATAACGAGTCGAATGAACACTAAATCACCCTTTGGTGTGCATGAGATAACAAGTCGACTGAACACTAAATCACCCTTTGGTGTGCATGAGATAACGAGTCGACTGAACACTAAATCACCCTTTGGTGTGCATGAGATAACGAGTCGACTGAACACTAAATCACCCTTTGGTGTGCATGAGATAACAAGTCGACTGAACACTAAATCACCCTTTGGTGTGCATGAGATAACGAGTCGACTGAACACTAAATCACCCTTTGGTGTGCATGAGATAACGAGTCGACTGAACACTAAATCACCCTTTGGTGTGTATGAGATAACGAGTCTAATGAACACTAAATCACCATTTGGTGTGCATGAGATAACGAGTCGACTGAACACTAAATCACCCTTTGGTGTGCATGAGATAATGAGTCGACTGAACACTAATCACCATTGGTTGAGTGGTCCCTCGGTGTGCATTCTCAACGTCCATACCTTACTCGTATTTAAATTCACGAAGTACTATGTTTCGCTCAGTTTTGAATTCGCGCGAATTCAAAATTGACAACATTTTCCAAAAAGTTTTGGATCGGATGACAGTTTCAGTTCTTATTCGTTCCTGAAGATGCATGTGTATATTAAAAACAACACAGATGGATTCACACCGTGCATGTAACACATGACTGCAACATCAACGCGTTGTGAATATGTGTGTCTATATGCTACAAATAATTATTATCAGTGATATTCAATTAAAATAGTAATAGACATCATTGGAATGAACTCGAAAGACGTAAAACCACATCCACATACTAGGCAGCTGACGACTGTGTTGGCAATTCAGGATGTTTGGTTATGGTGTCACGCCGTGCAGTGTTGATACCATGAGGGCGTACTTTCGTGCACCTTCAGCCTGGCACATGTACGTTTCTTACAAGTATTTAACACCAACGATGCGGTGTGACTAATTACTGCCCGGGCAAGCCCGGGCAAGCCCGGACACGCCTGGGCAGGCCCGGGCTGCCCCGTGAGCTCATGGGAAGTATAATATGGTGTCTTATGGTAGTAGGATACATACAAAGCATAGGTTGTGAAAATTGAGTTGCTGTGTCATCCGCCGGCGGGTTTATTAACCCCTTAAATGCCGATATTGACTAAAAGAACCCGGGATATCCCGGGCAGACCCAGAGACCCGATCACAATATATATCGATGACTAACTGTATCCATACACCTATTAAACGTAAACGTCGAAGATTGACACGCCGTCTTGTTCACGGCAAGGTTAATTAACCCCTTAAATGACGATATGGACCAGAAGAGCACATGCTAGACAGTGTAAGCCCTGACACTATAATATGATGCCTCGTTGTAGTAAGATACATACAACGCATCGGTTGTAAACGATTACTTGCTGTGTCATCCACCGCCGGCGGTATTAACCATTTAAATGACGATATTGGCTAAAAGAACCCGAGAGAGCCCGGGCAGACCCAGAAACTAGATCACACTATGCATATTGGTGAATGATTGTAGCCAGACACATATTACACGTAAACTGTGAAGATTGACCAACCGTCTCGTTCAAGACCTGGTTCATTAACCCCTTAAATGACGATATGGGCCAGAAGATAGTACTTGAGAGCCCGGACAGCTCCATAGACCCAGATACTGTATAATATGATGCCTTATGGTAGTATAGATTACACTACTGAGAGCATATTGTGAAAATTGACTTGCTGTGTCATCCACCGGCGGGTTTATTAACCCTTTGAATGTCAAAATTGGCTAAAGGAATCAGGGAGAGCCCGGTCACACACAGAGACCGCACCAAACTATATATCGATGGCTAATGGTAGCGATACACTTACTAAACGTAAACTGTGAAGATTGACTCGTCATCTCGTTTACGACCGGGTTATTTTTCCCCTTAAATGACGACATGGGCCAAGTCTGGTTAACCCGGATAGACCCATGCGGAAAGTATAATATATAAAGCCTTGTGGTAGTAAAATGCATATGTTGTGAAAAATTACTTGCTGCGTCACCAAACGCTGGTGTTATTGACCCAACTCTATTTATTATTTGATCTAGTGTTTCAAGTCCACGGTCCCGTGCTAAAATATGTTTCACATTGTTGACCGATTTACGATATTGACCCATCGATGGCTGCATGAAACAGCAATGAGAGTAGTCCTATTTTCCCTCTGAATATATACATACATGTATACCGATTTTGGTATATAGTCAGATATCGCTAATATTACTCCCAGTGTCAGAAACAGCGTTTCGCACATGATATCTATCATTGTGATATAACCAACGATTCAACGTTGTTGTCTCTTTATTTGAATAGAATTGTCCTTTCTGGTTATTTTGTTATAAACCTTAGGACCGAGTGTTCTGCATGGAAAACGCAATTTATATGTGGAGAATTTACTCCAACAACTTGCATGTTGTTTCATTGCAAAAAAAACCTTGTCATTGTTCACATTACGAGAGGATGTCAAAAAACATATTAAACAGATTCTAACTATTCTCATTATAATCAGCGTCATGACTCGGAACTCGCTTCAATCTTCATAATTTGTGGCATTCAGGTCTTTGATAATTCAACGCATTCCCAACGGAAAGTCATCTACCTACATTATCGTTTGGAATAATACGATAAGAGAAAATAAGTCCGTTTTCACAGCCTATGCATCCTACTATCATAATGCATCACCGTATACTGTGCACGGGTCCATGGGGCCGCACACGCTTGGCCGAGATCTCTCGTGATTCACTAACTTATTGATATTAGATATTCACTTTAATTTTCCGAATTTAAAGAGCGTTTCGTGATTATATAATTTATTAAATGTCGCAACTAATCTTACCATGAAATGTGTGCTATAAAATTAGACATATACAGTAAGTATGACTCTGCTATATATAATGCCAAATGTTTATGGTAGAATTGGAACTCCCCGTCCAAGATGGCCGTAAAAATGCCAACTGAAAGAGGACAATTTGGCGTTTTTCATCAATATCTTCTAGATCAGTTTATTACTTGCGCCAGTCCATGCTGAACGCAAGTAATGTTTTCGGCTCGGGTGTCTGTTTATCCTTCCTTCCTTCCTTCCGTGAATATGTTACGTCATACCGGAAGTACATACTGTAAAAAATGAACACTCGCTAATATGAAATGGTTGAATCAATTGTAATTTAAATCCACATATATACTCAATTTGCATTGTTATCTGGTTTTATCTTACAATATAGCTATATTTCATCAAATACACGCGAAAACGCCTAGTAGTAGGGCGGCTAAGTGTAAAATCGTTCACTTGGTGATACAAGCATGAAATTTGGCATGAACGATCAGTATGGGCCACTAAACAATATTGTTCGATAAACCACGCGAAAATCCAAGATGGCTGCCATTTTCAAGATGGCCGCCATTTTCAGCTACGTCAGTTTTCAAATTTTGAAAAGTTAACCGATTTTGTCGATGTATTACTCAAACAAGAGATCTTATATCATTTCGAAAGGTTGAATTGATAATTAAAACACAACCTGAGTATGGTAAAACAATATATTGTAGAAATTTGCTGATTCATATCAAAATTTTGGCATTTTTATATCACTTAACTTTCAATTGTGAAAACAAATTCAATTTCAATCAATTTAACCTCACACTATATACGATGTTAGTACCTGGGATAGCTACACACATGCATTGCTATCAGTTCTTAGTGTCTTTTAAACTTGGCAGCCACAACTGCATAAAGTGGTGCATGGAAGCCCACATACGGTAGCATGTGCATCGCACACTACATGTCTTCTTGTGACTGCCATTTTCTACCCATCCCCAATCTGCATGACTCTGGTAAGCTGGTTTAAGGCAGGTCATATATGGGGAAATCATTGTGCCGTTCCTGGGCCTGCTCTATTGCCATACTTCAAGTTGAGAAGTTTCTTTCAGTCTTGTGTACAACAAAGTTCGCTCTGTGAAATTAATTTGCTATGATGGGATGTTTCTTCTATATTGTGATCAATATATGTGAGGTGAATAGGTAACCAACGTGCATAGTGAGTGTTATCATTGGCAAAGAAATATGTAATTAGTTCAGATACCACTTTACGATGCAGAGTTGAATTTGCTTCTCGAAATGATCTAACTAGCAGTAAAATTGTCAATTCAATGTCAAACACCAAACTCCAAAACTGGAACTGGACTAACAAAACATTTACATTTACACCAGTCATTGAAATTTGAGTGCGTACTATCAACATCGGGTAAATACTGACTGCAGTATTCTGAGTGTGCACATTTCATGAGTTTGAAAAGACTACACACTGTTATCTGTTGTGGCTGTCGGGTTTTTGTAATACGTGAAGCTTTGATGAATGAATCCGCTGTGTCTGGGCTTGCTAAACCTGCTTCTACGAGAGCCCTCGTCCAGCCGCTATCCTGAAACACTGAACCAACCATTTCTAGAGCATCCAATTCCAGATGTAACCCTCCAAGCATAACAACATATTTGTCCGCACCACTTGTCTGGCCACTGCCACCTTATCTGCCTGGCCAATGCATACATAGGCTAGTCGTCAGTAACGACTGGTGTCTGTTCTGAGTTTAGAAGTTGAAACGATTCATTAATATTGCGCATGCAATGTTTTATTGTGGCTAATGGGTGAGCCTGATCACGCAACAGAGAAAACAATGCGGTTATTGCTACATCAAAGAGCTGACCTCTCTTTTGGATCACATGCTGAGCTGACCACATTATTGATGTACTACCGTCAATGACTTCTGTTAACGATACCTTTTCCAACCACTCATAATCCAGCCGAAGATGTCTTTGTAAAACAGTTGAACCAGGTAGATCAACGCCGGTGTTGCTGGTGGGTCTGGCTTTGTATCTTTTAAATAGACAGGTGGTCCGGAAGATGTGGGATTTGTTTCATTTTTCCAGAACTGAAGTCAATAGGTCGCTGCTCTCCTTGGTTATCTGGATGCGGGTGCTGAAACATGGAACTAAGTCTTGTCCCGTGGAATGATGATGTGTTGGTAGTTTATGTAGGGTTGACGTAAATATTGTCTAAAGCAGATGTGGTGAACAATATATGTGGACACACAACTCCATCTGTTTGATACTTTTTAACAACAACCTCTCCAAGCTGGTTTGAGATATTCATGACACGATCATAAGATATACTCAGTCCGTTTTCATAGAACAGGTCAATCAGCTTTCGTTTCCTTGTTCGTGTGTACAGAGTGATGCAAATGTACATGGTGTTTCAGGTGTTTCATGTCTTGACAGTGGCGATGATAAAAGGCTTTATCATCATATATAGAGGAAAACAGTTGAATTGAAACTGTGCGATTGCTAAATCAGACTTTGTTGCACCATTTGTAAACTGTGACTTGATGTCAGCACCATGCTCGATCATACATGCACATTGCAGAAGGCTGTGTGTTACAGAACGTTGTATGCTTCATTGTTCCAACTTGTTGTCAAATTTGGTATACGATGTTCAAGCATATGTTTTTTTGCTTTTCTGCTGCTCCAGCAATTTGTAGCGCTTCATTATATTTACAAGCTTGAGATAGTACAGAACTAATTGTGTCCAAAAAGTCATAAGCACATCTCGACCATGTTTGTGCTCCTCTGTCTGAGGGATACCATTGACACTTTGAGTTTCACCGCTCAATTTCTCAAAGCTATCATTGTATAACTCAGATAAATCAGAAAGTTTGAATAGAACTGTGTCTGTTGTTGTGGAACTGTTTTATTCTTCTGAAAAAGCGATTGCATCATTGTCACTGAATTTCAACTTGGTGGTAGATTTTTCAAAGTTGATGGCAGCTTCATGAGCTCTTGTACGGTTATATAATCCAGCCAAGCAACTTGTTGGTACTTCAGTTCCTGTGCAATTACATCATCACTTAACTTCACGAGAAGAGGACCATTATCTAGAGTTTGTACACATTTGATAACTGTTTCGTCCAATTGCATTGTTGATGCTTCTCTTAATTGTGTGGATTGTGGAGCCTCCATGTCACACAGAACGCACTTAGCAGCTGCAGGCTGAATCTTTTGACGTTTAGTTTTACTGGAGGGTATCGTCTGCCTCCTCAATGACAGGTACATGCTGTTTCTGTGCCCGGTGTAGCTTTTGGTTACTGAACCTGCACATGGAGCTTACATTATACTTTGCCTTGTTTGTTCGTAATGTTTCTTATATACCACAACCCTTGTCAAGTCTCTGTGGATCAAACATGATGGGCATTGAGTTACTGACATGAAACAATGGTACATTTGTTGCAATGTTTGTATAATCATCTAGTTCGTTCTTCGGTGTACATTGATTGACTTTGGTCTGGTCACTCTGGTGGCAGAGACAGCACTTTTTCCAATCTGTAATCCATTTGTTCGGCATGACCATTGATGCTTGCAGTGAGTTATTAGTCAACCATCTTCGAAAACTGGAAAGTAGAATATTACTACCGTGTAGCTGTAATCATTGTACATGTATATGAAATACACCGACATATAAATTTCCGAAAATATTTCAATTTGGATTGTTTTGGTGCATGTGTTTTTTTTAGCTTTATATCGATAACGATTGCTATGATTTCTTAATGATGAAAATGTTTTAATTATTCTACTTTTAGAGTTTAAAATGATACTTTTATTCCATAAATAAAACCGTAAATGTTACTTCAAAATATTATAAATGTGATGATATTTGTAGTCAATATACGCACGTGAATGTGCACGAGTGAGTGTCGGGGTCTGCATCTGAAGTTTATTCTCTATTTAATTAGTTAAATTGGTTGAAAGAAACACATTTAAAAACTTTCTTGTTGGCATTAATGAAGCTCAAAACAATCTTTGCTTATCGTATAATGATTTATCTGCAGTTTATCCACATTATGTATAGTATGGAAATGATTTACTCACCTCGAATCTTATTTTCTAGTTTTTGTCAGAGAAATTTGTCATCTGCTTCAGAAAATATCAACACATTATGGAAGACCGATTTGTACAAAATATGGAATGACATGTCAACAGTATTTAATGACTTCAAATATGAAATGCATACAATTGATTACACTATTATCATTAACAGTATATCACTATTAATATTATCAATGTATCAACATTTGAAGAATTTTCAGGAAAAAACATCTGTAAAAATAAGAAAATAACCAATAATTTCGAAAAATAATACTATTTTTGCATACTTATTATAACTCAACCTTTAAAAGTACTATTTACTTATGTATCATAACAAAGAAAGAACCGAAAAGTGGTTAGTGTATCTTATATTTTGGGCAGAAGTTCAACGCGGCGGCCATTTTGAAAAACGGTGGCCGTCTTGAATGTGGTGGCCATTTTTATTGGTTTGTCGAGCAATTTTTTTTATTAATATATACTGATCATGCATACCAAGTTGCATGCTTGTATCACCAACTGAACGATTAGACCACAATTTTACACTTAGCCGCCCTACTATAGGCGGTTTCCGATCTTGTATCCTGGATGGCAACAAGGATATCTTCGATGGCAACAGCTGGTGCACGTGCGTTTCGACAACTGGCTTGTTTTCAAAACAAAACGTCTAAATAACCAACTAAAAGTCGTAAAATAATATACTCGTGTACTACGAATGTAAAATAATCAATAATTAGTTCAATAAAGTTGACAAAATGTGGAGACAGGGCCCAAAAAGCTCAAAATAACCACCCAAAAATGTTTGGAAATCGAAAAAGTAACGAAGTTTACACATTGTTAACAGCGCGCACGAATCCGGACTATTTTGACAATTTCTATTTTAGCGAGTAGGGAATTCCCCGTAATTCAGTATACGGTCTTGATCAAAAGCTACTGAACGCATTTTTTATTCGATAAAATACAGAATGGAAAATCAAATTAATTTTATCTTATGTTAAGGATATAAAACACAATACTTACGAAAAGTCCGTGATTTTGTGCATTTCCTCTAAATGAAGTTTAATGGGTTATTTTAGTGCGAGTCAGAACTCGATTGTCGAAGTGTCGGAAAGTTCAAAATTCACCAAAACTATGAATGGACAGTCATCTCCGACAAAGTCATCTCCGACAATGCCTCTCGCCAACACTATCACTATCCAAGGAGATTGCACCATAAAATAATACAATTATCCTGTTAAAAGTGACAATTATGTCGAACATATGAAACGAAAATATCGTCGCCTCTTCATTGAATCGGATTCCAGCCAATGTGAATTTGAATAGTGATGTGAATTTCTCAGAATTTGACTTATCACAACGTCGCGTGCTGAGAATATTGTGTATGTTGTGTGTTGCGCGTAATAAAATAGTTCCTGTTTTAAATTGAGTTTTATTGCATTTTTATGGGACGAATTGTAAGATAAATTGGTTATCATCACCCCGTGTTTTTCCGAGATCCGTATTCAAGTCTGGCTGCCTTCTCTGAGCTTCTATCGACTCGTCCTACGGACTCGTCGATAGACTGCCCAGAGAAGGCAGCTCGATTTGAATACGGATCTCAGAAACACACATGGTGGTGATAACCTATATTTATTTTGGTAATATATCGTTCATAAATGAACAATAGTGAAAAATTTCAAAAAGTTCAAAAATTTCAAAAATTCAAAAAAATTCAAAAACTTCAAAAACTAAAAAAAATTCTAAAACTTGAAAAATTTCAAAAACTTCAAAAACTTCAAAAACTTCAAAAATTTCAAAAACTTCAACGCGCACGTCAACGCGTTTGAAGTTTTTGAAGTTTTCAATGCAAATGTCACTTTAACATTATCCCACAGTGAGTGCCTAGTGTTACTTTAACATTCATCCATAGTGAGTGCCTTGTGTCACTTTAACAATCATCCCCCGTGAGAGCCTATATTGTCCCTTTAATATTCAAATACTGAGTGCATGTTGTCCCTTTAATATTCAGGGCGGAAACTGCCCATCGTTCAGCGAGGTCATCACGTGATATACATGTAGATAATACATCGTTCACATGGAGAGACTTCGTTCAGCGAGCGCAGTGTGTCACTTTAACATTCAAGACTGAAGCTATCCCCATCAAGGTCCTCACGTAATATACATGTAGATAATACACCATGCATAGGAGTGGCCTAAATCTGATAGTTGGTTAACAGGTAAAAAACACTACCAATCACCTGTAATTAGATCGGATAGAGTTATCGTTCCTAATAAGCAGCCAACTGGGGTCCATATCATCATAACAGGGATATTATGTCCGTACACACAACTATTTCAGCGATGGATGAACAGAGATTTGATATCTAGATTTTTGTTATCGATCTCGCAAACGAGGGGCCAGCACCCGTGGTTCAAACTGTTGTTGGCAAGACACCACACAACATGCCAAAATGTGTGATGGGCGCAAGTATAGGCAGCTCCAGTGAGTGCATTCTAGTTCTGTATGTAACTGGTTCGGAAATTTGACTTTATTTTGTATTTTTCATGTTAACTGATCATGGAAACAATGAAATATACCATTCGTTGGATCCCAGTCCCTTCAGATCCTTCAATAATTCGATTTTTAAAGAACTTGGTATGAAATTTCACCAAGAATCACCATTAGGATTCTAGTCATATTTTAAGAAGAAATGGACAGAACTGTGCACAGTAAGTGAGCTATACCATTGATTATGAATATTTCAACTCAATGGAACAAAATTGTCACATGATATTTGGCCAGAGTAAGCATATAACTGTGCCCGTCTCCGTTAATTTTCAGATTGCTGCCCATTTCCGTTCAAAATATGGCCTAGTGTAGCACTCCCCAGGTTCTAACCATTAAGTTGGAATTCTCGGAAACACGTTGATGAAATTTATTGTACAATTATTACAATGTCACATCAGGCGGCCACGGAGTAAAATATAATAACATGTTCTCTTCAACAAAAATCTGAACAAGAGTCCGCAAGAGTTTTAACAAGTCCCCGAGAGCTTAGCTCTCTTGGTATATATACGCTGAAATGACAACGCCCCTAACTCATCAAATGTCGTGACTTGCTGGGAACAAGTGTCGCTTACATCAAAGCAGATGGACAATTAATAATCTGCCTTGACAAAGCATTTAACTCCAAAAGTCAACGACCCATAATTATAGGTCATCCACTCAGAGCTATAATTCCCAACAATTCCGGACACCGGACTATCGAGCTAAAGACATTGAACTTTCAGCTAAAATTAACCCTACTTACCTAACTCGTAGTGTTACATAACTCTCATCACCTTTTTCAAGATTTTTGTCCTAAGACAAAAAACTTGATAATTCCGTGAGTGGAGATCCAAACTATCTCAATTGGAATATACATTTAACACAATAAAACATAAGTTTTAACACATGAATGTCATAATCCGAATCGTCGATAGCAGGAATTGTTCCGAACAGGAGAATGGCACCATCCTGGAATATTAGCTTCTCATTCCGTGTTGGGAGTTAAAAGTGGCCTCCCTATTAACTCCTTTCGTCCAGGCTACATTCCGAATATCCAGCGATTCCAGATCCAAACGATAGAGGCGTCGATCCCATCGTCATAGCTATGTTCAAATAATCGCCTTGTGTCGGTACGAAAATTGGAATGAATTTCAATTTGACCTTGAATTCGGGCGACATTTGACAAAGGATCAATATGGTTTAATATCAAGGGTGTGACTTCCCGTCATGGCTTAAACCGCCTTGTTCGATACGAAAGTTGAATAATTTTCAACTTGATCATGAATTTGGGCATAAATAAAGGTTCAATACTGTCTAGTGGAAAGGACTTCATATACGTTGTGTAAGAACTGAAATGAATTATCTGGGTAATGTCAATAGCGTTACAACACGCTTATACGTGTAGAACATGATTTCAACCTTGAAATGACAATCTAACCAATTCACATTTTAATTTGGCTCCAAGCTTCTACAAATACGAGCAAGGTACAAAACGATCTTGCACAAATGCTCTATCAACTGAGATTTTAGAAATCTTTGGCACGGCGTGTTAAAATCACGCATGTCACGTAAAAATCGCTATCCATTAACCTGGAATGCCAAACTAAACATCTCCATGTATACCAGCATGTAACTTAATGCTCTATTACATAAACGTTTTACAACATCATTAGCGCCGACAAGTTAAATCTCGTCATTTGTGTCAAAGCACAATTCAATAAACTTGGAATGCCAAATCAAATATCACGGGCCCCGTATTTGGGCATACCCGTCGAGTAATCTATAGCTTGTCAGCTAGTAACTCTAACAACTATCATGTAACACCCACACCAATTACGGACATTTTACATAAATGTCAAATATTTCATATATAGTTATTCCTTGTGAAACAACGGAATAAAATGTACAACCCCTGAGACAATTTGCTTTGGCTCCAAGCTTCTACAAATACGAGCATGGTACAAAACGATCTTGCACAAATGCTCTATCAACTGAGATTTTAGAAATCTTTGGCACGGCGTGTTAAAATCACGAATGTCACGTAAAAATCGCTATCCATTAACCTGGAATGCCAAACTAAACATCTCCATGTATACCAGCATGTAACTTAATGCTCTATTACATAAACGTTTTACAACATCATTAGCGCCGACAAGTTAAATCTCGTCATTGGTGTCAAAGCACAATTCCATAAACTTGGAATGCCAAATCAAATATCACGGGCCCCGTATTTGGGCATACCCGTCGAGTAATCTATAGCTTGTCAGCTAGTAACTCTAACAACACTATCATGTAACACCCACACCAATCACGGACATTTTACATAAATGTCAAATATTTCATATATAGTTATTCCTTGTGAAACAACGGAATAAAATGTACAACCACTGAGACAATTTGCTTGGCTTACTGCATGGTTCACATAGCTAATTATATATGGGGTTTTAATACAACCTACATTACATTATTATCATGAAATGTCCCTTTAAAACCATTCAATGGTTCACTATACAACTTTTATTTTCATGACCTCAGACAACTTTTAAACGAAATGCGTAAGCTAATTTTCATTCAAATGTCCCTTTAACAAAAATCGATAGATAGGTCATGACACCATACGAATGTTATTTCGCTTTTCTGACCACTGCTAACGGCCAAAGAGAATGTCCATATTTACCGCTTTAATTCAGACTACAACACAAACACCATAATTAATTCAGCACGCATGAATAATCTTCAAAGGTTAACTCAGTCCCCTGTGCAATATCCATGTATTGACCGTGTTTGGAGGACCTTTGCTTGACTTTAATTTTCATGCCATGGGGCAAGGTTTCATTTTTATTGAAATATATTCACCGGACATCTGCTGTGGAATGTTTTCGTTGGACAGTCAGTTGTGTACAGTTTGCTGTGGGGTGGAGATATTTCTCCTGTTTTCAAGGAATATTTCATCTTGATTTACTATGGTTCCAATGTTTTTAAACAGTATAATTTTCATGGAATTAATAGGATTATCTTCGGATCCATTCATGTTCTTTTCTCTGACAACTCCTTAACAAGTAAGTTCTTTGTTTTTCTTCTTTTATATTCTACATGTATATTATTACGTGTACTCGGTGCCGTCCACAAACATTTAGACATACTGGAAAGCATGTTAGTCTGATTAACACTTACAGACACTCTCAGAATACACGTAATAGATGTAATTATGGCATAATCAATTTTCTAGCCATTCTTTTCTTGTATGGGCATAACATAATTGATTATTCAGTTACATTTCTGACTTTCCGACTTTCAACTCTGATCAACTTTGGTTTGTTCGAAACTTGAACACATTAAAACCATTTCGATAACGCCTACATACAATGGCGATACATGTACAGCGATCTATCTATTTTTAAAATCGACATTTTAACCCAATCTGGGTGTGTCATAACACAAAATACCACTGACCATCCGTGTAGATATTCTTGCAAAACATTGGAATCATTTGGCTAAATTGAACATTCCCAAACAATACTTCAAACTTCAAGTGACTATAATGTCTGTAATTTAAAATTTTCCGAATTACTTCAACTAATTTCTTTTATTTCAAGATATATCTCGCTGGACGTAACCAGTTTTCTTGACAAACTGTCATAAATGACCAATGTTTTCGAATTGATAATCTGAGCACAATAAACTTAATATTATACGCTCAATTGACCGACAGAACAGCCTTAACAGAAACTGAACCCACAATTCGTTTAAAAACCAGAACTCACTAAAATCATACTGATTAACTTGACAACATCCTAAAATCATCAGTAAATGTTCTATACCTATATAACTTGCATAATGGTGTGACAATTTAGTACTTGTATAACCAGAATTTCCTAGAACATTTTTGTTTAGTGACTCACATTATTCAAAAATAATTTATTCAACCTCAAACAAGTTTACCAAAGGTGCGTTAATAATATATACGCCCTCAGCTTGCTCAAAACAACTTAATTATCTCCAAAGTTCTTTTCTCAAAACCAAAACTTATATCAAACCGGACTACTTTTGCATTTTGACAAACTCCTACTATATAGACCATAATAGGCATCAAAGACACTGTTTAAATTATTTAACAATAACCTTGTGACAGATTTCTTTGCTCTGAAAATGTTCAACCAAACTCGCTTGTTTAAAATCAAACAGACAAACAACTGCGGCATATTCACTACCTCTGTATATATATGCCTCATTGAATAATTCACTGGAATCTTCACGTGTAGATTGTAAAAATCAATCTTATCCATTTGGATACCATATAACGATGGACACACATTATATTCCAGCGATTATTTCCTATATAGTTGATAAATAACAACTCGACATAGAAAAACGCCAACCATAACGGTAATTTCCAAGCATACCTAATATAGAAAAATTGACGCAACAATTTAAACTATAACTGTATATTCCCTGAACAACTTTTTTTGCTTTAACCACATTTTGTTCAATTAGGCTATTCACACCGAGCGTACATGTAACGATAATACCTCGAAAAACAAACAATCTTTATTTCAAATCGACGCAACGATTTTTGAAACCCTTATATGGAAAAATTGACGCAACAATTTAAACTACAGATAAATGACCTAATAGCTATACGGGTTGTGAACCAGGTGAACCAGCCAATGAATTGCAAATTGCCTCATATATACCTTATTTCGTCCATTTAGTTTCCTCCATATTTTTCTTCCGTGACCACCTGTCCAAGAATTCCAAGAAATGTCCTGCTAACTCGGCACCATCTCGGGAATGTAGCACTCCCCAGGTTCTAACCATTAAGTTGGAATTCTCGGAAACACGTTGATGAAATTTATTGTACAATTATTACAATGTCACATCAGGCGGCCACGGAGTAAAATATAATAACATGTTCTCTTCAACAAAAATCTGAACAAGAGTCCGCAAGAGTTTTAACAAGTCCCCGAGAGCTTAGCTCTCTTGGTATATATACGCTGAAATGACAACGCCCCTAACTCATCAAATGTCGTGACTTGCTGGGAACAAGTGTCGCTTACATCAAAGCAGATGGACAATTAATAATCTGCCTTGACAAAGCATTTAACTCCAAAAGTCAACGACCCATAATTATAGGTCATCCACTCAGAGCTATAATTCCCAACAATTCCGGACACCGGACTATCGAGCTAAAGACATTGAACTTTCAGCTAAAATTAACCCTACTTACCTAACTCGTAGTGTTACACTAGATTCCGATAAGAAGTTTTCGGCAAAATTACATTTTGCATCATTTAAAATGGAATTGTCATGCCCCATAAGGTACAACCAGAATAGAACATTAGTTGCCAGTTGATTAATTAGCATGTTTAATAACAAATGTGAATCACAATTTTCTACTTTTACAGAAGAGTAGAGAATAATATTCGGTTTATATGTGAAAATATAAACTTTTCTGAATAATTTTGTGGACATTTTGGAAGCCATCTCGAGTACTTTTTTCGAAAATCACCTCAATGTGATGCATCTAAGACGGATCAAATCATAAAAAAAACAAAGATATTTCCAAATAGTTCAAGCCTGATTAGTTAACAATTTGAGCGAAAATTTCCAATATTTGGGTAATTTAGTCATAACACTTAGCCAAGATGCATCATAATATACAGTTATCGCCCGCGATTGAGTGAGACACGGGGATTTGTCGCCCATCGAGACCTGGAATGTCACCCGAGGGCCGCCAGGTCAATAATAAAGACCGTGGGACAAATAGATAAACCTTATTATGCAGTTGGTGTGTGCTGCAGGCAATCGCACATACGATGTACATACGTTACAAATACGTTTATGTACTATTTCAAATAGCCACTCTTTACTGTTTATCAATTGACTATTTCTTTTCTTCAATACATTCCTCAGATTTCAGAAAATACCCGTTTATGTTGCGTAACAATCTGTGACATATCGATTTCTTTTTGCACTACTACATCGTGTTAGTTTCACATTTTAGCAATCTGGAAATTAACACGTCTGTCGGCCTCTTCACGGCCATTTGAAACGAAACCAAACATTTCGCTGCATGGCTACGCAACTTCGAAATTGCTTTACTCCTCTTTCCGTGGACCGATTTCCACATTGCAACCAGCAAACTGACCGGAGAATAGCTGCGCAAATGACGGGTCTGTTAATTGATCCAGATTATGAATGTTTTATTTTCTGAATAGCGATGATTCCAACATAACATTTACTTTTCGAACTGGATTAAAGAATATATGCGTACATTTATGCCTGCTATTAAGGAGGTTCGTGTGTACCGGTACTCCTTTGTCAGATAACAAAACAGTGATCACCCTTGTTTTCATGAGACACGGGGATTTGTCGCCGCTCTCGACCTGGAATGTCACCCTCGGGCCTGGCGGCCCTCGGTGACATTCCAGGTCTCGAGCGGCCGACAAATCCCCGTGTCTCACTCAATCGCGGGCGATAACTGTATACTATTCAATGTATTTACGACATAATATCCAATTTTAAACCACAACTTTTTTTTACAAGCGATTGTATTATATTTTGGCCGCCATTTTGACAGCAATTTTTAGCCAAAGTGACAATTTTGATTCCATTGGGTTAATATAGTCACAAGTAATGGTATGCATTACTTACATTGTGCAGGATAAAATGTATGATTTTTGGTGAAATTTCCTACTGAATTCTATAAAAATCGATTTGTTTAAGGATTTGAAGGGGTGAAACCCCATGAATGACATATTTCATTGCTACCGTGATCCGAACCGTTAACATGAACATCACAAAATAAAGTAAAATTCTCAACCAGTTCCAAACAGCTGAAACAAATATAGAATATATTAGTGAAAACAAATGTCATTTTTTCCACTTACGGCTGCAATTTTGGGGGTCATCTTGGACGGGGGGTTCCAATTTTGGTCTAAAATGTATCATTATATCTCGCAGGGTCATACCTACTGTATATGCATAATTGTTAATTGCATATTCCATGGTAAGAGTAATTGCGACATTTAGTAAATTATATAATTATGAAACGCTCTTTAAATTCGGGAAATCATTAAAAGAGGGGTTAAAGTGAAATTTCAGCGTTGTTCCATACCTAATATCTATTAGTATGTGAATATGTACATATGTGCAAAGTTTCATACTTTATTCATGAAGTGAACAATTTTGTTACTAATCTGTATCCCACTACCATACAGTATCATATTATGCTGTCCATGGGCCCATGTGGATGCCCGGGCTTGTCCGGGCTCTCTTTTGTTCTTCTGGTGCATATAGTCATTCAAGTGGTTAATGAACCCGGCCGTGAACGAAATGGCGAGTCAATATCCATAGTATACCTTTAGTAAGTGCCTCGCTACCATTAGTCATCACTATATAATCTGATCGAGTCCCTGTGTTCCCGGACTCTCCCGGGTTCTTTTAGTCAATATCGGCATTTAAAGGGTTATTAAACATGCCGGTGGATGACACAGCAAGTCAGTTTTCATAATCTATGCTTATTTTGTACCCTACTACCATAAGACATCACATTACACTGTCCGCGGGCCCATGGGGCTGCTCTGGCGTGTCACGCCCCACTAATTGTCTATATTTAGTCCCGCCTTCCGTAATGTATGTAACTCATTAACATATACATCTAATTTCCATGTGGTTCGCTTTAAACTCAGGTGTCGTACTATTTTTGGCTCAGAATAAATCATGTACATGTTGTTTGTTTTTGTTTTGGGAATGTTCCACATAATCTGAAAACAGTTTCAGCATTTTAATTGATCTTTGATGCATGCCCATCAACGAGCGTTACCATAGCAACAGATATATAATATTTAGTCAACTTTAACCATAAGTTAAACTGACTCCAATGACTCCAATGACTTGTAACGTTAATGTTTCCCTTAAAGATAACGTTGGCTTTGAGTGGGAGATCACATATGCCTGAAACTATGTGTCTAGATTAATAATTTATCAGAAACAGGGAACATGAAATATTTGTGAGGTATATATGGTGTATGTCGGTTCATATTGATTGGGAAAAGTAGCATGTATATTATTCATGCATTACGTCCCGTCAGTGCTATAACATCGTAAGTCCATTTATCAATTTTCCGAGATACTCGGGTTTGAAGTTTTGGTAGCTCAGTTTTAATATTTGCATTGTTCTAACCTCTTTGTAATTATGCGAATATTATCCATAGCGCGCGTTCACTTCCGGGTTATAAATTAGAATCCGGATGTGAACTCGCGCTACGTTCCGTAAGAGATACGTCATGTTAGCACGCATATGACCTCGTCGTAATTGTGTGTAATAGTGCCGAATGTAAAAGTTATAATTGGAAATCAACATGGTTTACATGTAGAATTGGTACAAACGGTGCTACTCGTTTAATTAAAACAAAACGTGAATGTTGCATGTAATGACGCTGCATGTGTCTTGCGATGAAGCAGACAACAGTTGGTTTAAACAATATTTTATTTGAACTAAACAGAACAGAATTACAAACAATAAATACATAACATATAATCTTAAATTGTTCAAAAGAGGATTGAGCAACAAGCTTGTGTGCTTTTGTTAAGTCCTATCCTCAGAAAATAAATGTTACCCCAATTGATACCATTGGGGTATAGCAGACGGGTTTGATTCTGTATGGTCAGAATAATAAAGTTTATAGATGAAGGGATAGGAAAGAGAAAGGGACAGGGAGTGCAGGTAGTAGTTGAAAAGGGGTAGATAAACTTACCATTAACATCAGGATAAGATATGTCACGGAGAAATAAGAGAGGATTGTATCATTTTAAATTGATTACCATTTATTGTCACAAGCCAATGAAGAATCTAAATTCAAAACAAATTTGATCACGCTACGACCCAATTGGAGAGAATTCGAAAACAGCGGGTTATCAGAATTATTTCCATTCCATTAATGAGCTGTTTAGTTAATGTATTTAATAAGTATTTAATAAGTGACGAAGTGTGTATGTACCATAACTAATTATTCAATTATAGAGGGCTAGGTAGAAGGGCTAAAACACGCTCAGTGACTATAATTTAAGACATTTACATATAGTTGATTAGTAACAGGCGTGTTTCGGCTTAAACCGCCTTACCCGTTAGTCAGAAACGCCCAGTACAGATAATGAACTTCTGTACAACATCGAAAATTTTAATGTTCAAATCATCAGCGAGTTCAGGCGACTCAAACAGAAGTACATCAGGTGATATTCTAATTGGTGGCAGATCAGCTAACATTTCAGTTCTTGCTTGAGTATATAGTGGACATTTCAAGAGAAAATGATATGCAGATTCAATTTCAATGCCACCATAAGGACACATCAGGGACTCTTTAAGGTGATTTGTGACAAGGTCTTTGTTCAGGTTACTGCACCCGAATCTGATTCTAGTATGATAAAGATGAGCTTTACGATAATAACTATGGTAATAAAATTTAGCAATCTTTGAACGACCAGTGTTAATGTTTCGTTTAAATTCTGCTAACGTTTCTGAAGACTGAGTCCGATAAGCTGTTCCAAGCACGTGTGGCAGATGGTAGAAATGTATACATATAGTAAGTATTATTACTATCAGGCGGGTGGATGCTGGGGTGTCTAAAATTGTAGCCAGTTGAGGAAGAATCAGGTGGAATCATATTAGATAAGTAGGATGGAGCTCTGTGTTTTGTCATATTGTAAAACTGAACTAATTTCTGCTTATGCATGCGTTGTGCAAGCGGTTCCCAACCTGTTTCAATTAATAATTTCCTATCGCTAGCACTTCTGGTTGCCCCAGTGACTATTCTTGCCATTTCATACTGGATATCCTCAATTATATCACTCGTGCACAACAGTTACTGCAAGTCTTTGCAAATATATAAGAATAATGTACATGCACTATACACGCTCCAGATAATAGAGTGGTTCTGAATGTATCGCACATACATCTACGTGAATCATGTATACACATAACAACTATGGAACATTTTACAACGGCAATACTAGAACGCGACACGGAAGGGTTTCTACTTCATGGAAGTCAAAGCAAATTTCAATAACAGACTCTCGTCTCAAAGTTGATATAATTTCTTAGTGGAAATATAGTTGTCGCCTGCCATTGTTTTTGTGACTCGCATGTCTGTGTATCTGCGAGCATTCAACATCCCTTGCTGAATAGACTGTTTCCTGGTCCAAAACTTTTAAAATCTGAAAAAGTAGTATCCTGAACCCTCGAGCTAAAGTGACATGTCGTGTAAGAATCATGTCGTCGAGCTGAGGATGTCAGACCAGGCGAATCAAAGTAGATATTCTGATGGGAAATTCTCAGCTAAAGCAAACCAGGCACGTCAATGACATGTCACGGTATTGATGGTATTACATTTGGTTAGAGCATGGCTTGTTTAATCATAAAATAGAATCGACCGAGGGTCTATTCCCATATATTATAAATAGTATATATACATATATGTGTCATTATCAATTTTGGCGCATATTTCAGTCTGGTAAAAAATGAAAACAATAAGTTGGTAGAACACGTAATTTGGTGATCGCTTTTAACAAATAGACATTATGGGTTATTAATATACTAAAATGGAGGCTTAACCGCCTATAATTCGTATATGGTTGGGTTGTGGATATCAGCTATACATATATAATGTATATACTGTAACAACCACTCTTTTATGGCTGTTATTAAGAAATAATGGAATTACTTCAACTCGAACATGTCAAATTGGGTTATATTACAACGAATAAATAGGATTTTTCATATTCTATGGTGTTAAATCATGCCTTGTCCATGTGGTGTGTAGTATCAACTGTGTTTTCTAAAATAACATTTTGACGATACCAAAGATTGCATCAAGAGAGAATATTTTATCATATTGAGTATTGGTTTAATGATCTGAACCCGATAGGTCCAAACCACTTGCCATTCAAAATAATTCCCTTGGAATCATATGACTTAGAATTTTCAAATATCATTATTCCCGAGTTACATGGAAGACATCAAAGTTACATTACATACAACAGTCGTTACAGGATAGAAAATTTGAGCATACCGGTGCGGCTGATATCACACTAAACAACCAATATGTCGCATTTCGAGTATAACGCAAAAGTTACATTAAAGACAAATGTGTTACACACTATACGTAGCCTGTGCATAAAGTTTGGACTCTTCCAGATCCATGTCGAAGAAGGAAGAGCAGTTTAATATATTTGGGAGCTCATTTGTTAAAGAGTTTCTGTCAAACACACATTATCTAGTCACACAAACGATATGTGGGCTTTTATTGTTAAATGAAATACTTTTTCATAATTGTCTTATTCGACACAAAACACGATTAAAATGGGATATTGAACATGTATTTTTCCAAAACAGAAGGAAAATGTATGGCTGAAATGAAGAATTCACCATATAGAATGAAGTTTGTGGAGACAATATATACATGTAGTGCGCTCCGCTGCCCTCTGTCGTAACTGCATGCACACCAGTCCTGATACACAAAGTGGAGCATGTACTAGCGATGTACATGTATATATCAGATATGTCATACGTGAGTTACAATCGTGGGCCAACTGGGCCATTCAGATCACACGCGCTGAATCACCAGAGAAACAAAATGGATGCTTATATTTAATGCATCATGCATGTAACCTACATAACATCTCAACTCAATTATGTTACGGGGAGCGTTTCACGAGAACTAATTTGAGGTTAAGTTACACGACACGTACGTGCATGTAGATAACAGGAATTTAAGGTTAAGAATAAGTTAATCTGTGGCGAAGGGACATGTCGCCAAACAGGAGAAGACTTCATATAAGCCCTCGGGCTTGTTGTCTGATCCTCATTTCCAAAATTAACTCTTATATGTTGTATATTTATGTCATCTGTGTATTATGTCAATTATTTGGTTTGGAAATAAAAATATGTTTACACTAAGTTAAGATTTATGTCCGAAGTCTAACATTTAACCTTTAACTGGGAAGATGGTGAGCGATGTGGCAGATACGCGCATATGTGATTTATGTGCATATGCGTGTAACCGAAATCGCATAAAGGGCACCCGACTCTCACGCAGAGATGCACACAAACGGAAACACTAGGATCAACCATCGTGTCCAAAACAGGCTAATGAAGAGAGAACAGAATGCGTGCAAATGCTAATTTGAAATATGTTTCACGGAAAAAACTAAACTAATCACAACTATGGATATCTTCCAAACATTTGCACATATGACCTTTACAATACCGTTATAGTGTATCACTGACATCTCAAACTTTAATAATAAGCAGTATGTGAAACCTTTAAATATACGGGAACACTGAGAAAATATACAATCTTTCATAAATTCCAACTTTACTCAGTAATTCATTACATATTGGCATAATTCCTTTATGGTGTATACTGTTCCGTGAATTATCTGCACATCATTTTGGCCATGCAAAGAAGTGTGCATTCTTCTAATTTATATACCTTATGCAGTTTATGAACAACTCGTATCACCCGAATCTTTATGCGTGGCTAGATGGCCCCAGTTGGGTGCCCATCCTAAACATTGCTAACTGCATCCCTTGGACTGGTACTTTCCAACTGATACATTAAGCTCTATATCTGTTGGATATTTTCAACCGGACTCCCCCTCCTAAGATTGGAAAATTTGCAACTGAAATTATTACCAACAAAGCAACAAGATTACTGGTTGGAAAATCCAACAATGAGAACAATTTCAACTTATATGTTGTGGAATATTTCCAAATAATATTCTGTCAGGTCCAGGAGACTTTAGAAAAAGCAGCTGGCTAATAAGAGAGGCGAATGTTTTATGCTTTGGGGACACATCCCTATTTAAATGTTGAGCATACTCTGAGCGGAAGGCATATGCTATCAACGTTAGATCGATTGGCGGACAAAAGGCTTGCAATAATATCAAGAGATATACATAACCGATTAACCGTATACGGATGGGATGGTTACCGAAAGTGTGCACATGACAATTTTTAAAGCGGCTGGCAAATCAGAAAGGTGAACTTGAGACAACTTACCACTATCTCTTTGAATGTACTTTCTATCAAGAGCACAGAAGATAACTATATGACTCCATACCCAATGTTGCCCTATCTGAAAACACTCTATTGCGGAGATCAAGGGAGCTTAGCCTTCGCGAAAACAAACAAATATTTAATGCAGTTCAGACATATATCATGAGAACAAAAAGATTTCCATGATTCTATCACCTGTACGGACAGCGAATTGATTTGGACTCTGGTCGAGTTTTGCGGCAGCATGATATTCCTCACTATACATGTCTAATTACTTATTGACCAATGCAACATATTAATAACTGCGCTTGACACCCTCCCATGGCGCCTGACACACGGAGAATAGTATAGACGAGCATCATTATTATTACTATTACGTAACAACTCAACTCAATTATTGAACATTTCTCACAACTACCTCCTCTCTCAGCAT
This sequence comes from Siphonodentalium dalli, assembly GCA_032622095.1. Lineage (NCBI taxonomy): Eukaryota > Metazoa > Mollusca > Scaphopoda > Gadilida > Siphonodentaliidae > Siphonodentalium > Siphonodentalium dalli. Next base: position 274,374,157 of record CP136061.1, read on the forward strand.
CTCATCCCCTTTCTCTCTCTCTCTCTCTCTCTCTCTCTCTCCTGTCCTCTCTGTGTCTTTCTCCTTCACAATCTCTTTCCCTGCTTCTCACGACAACAACATTATACTATAATTATGATAATTTCATTCCTTCACTCCGACCCACCCTCTACACTTAATGAAGAGTGGGCGCGAAACAAAAGGGGAGCAAACTTAATAAAAGCCATTGGGCTTGTTGTTTAATCCCCTTTCCAATCATCCGATTATACATATTATTCTGTCTTACTGTAAAATATTTGTCAAATGTTTAAACATGTTATAATCCTGGCCCTGGCCTATAACCCGGTATGATTTTCCGAGTGGACGCAAGGTTTTATGTTGGGTTTGATCATTGGACAATGTGCTTCAAAACAATTTTGGGTGATCGCGATGTCGACGTGCTCCCGTCTCCATGGCAACCGTTTTCAAAATGCCGCTATTTGGACGATATTTTTATGATATCGGTCATATTTTGCATGATTTATCAAGCCAAAATGTACCTAATCTATATTTTTATGATACAGCAACCTTCTGAGATAGACTGAGAAATAACTGGGAATCTTTATAATAATTGCCACCAGTGGCGCTATCTGATATAGCCTCTAAAAAGCAGATTTATTCGTTTTAAGCTTATTTTCGTGTCATTTTCCGCTTTTTATGCACTTTTTCTTGGTGTGTTTTAATATATAAAAGTAATTTAACAATTTAATTCATCACACACATTTCTTAGGTACACATGGTGTCTCGTGCTAAACTCTCACCAGGGGGCGCTGCCAATTTTAACTGAGAAATGCCCAATTATATATAATTTTGGCCTATTTTGGACAACATTATTTTGATTTTCGAAACTTGTCACACTAATGTGTAATCCCATATTTTCAGCGTTATCACTTAATACTTATATGTTTTGTGTGGAGGTTAACATATTGTCTCTAGACAATGTGGTCAATTAAAATATGGATATGGTAGATATGGTAGTATTTATGTGATAATATATGTGATAACATATGCTAAATCTAAACTTTGTAACATACAAACCTTCTAGGGGCATTGGGTATCTGGAAACCAATCATGTCATATCCTCACCATGTGGTGCTGTCAAAAGTGGCAATCCAATGCGTGTTGTTATGATATATACGTTGGTTTTAATGTAACACTGGTGATTTAATTTTCTAAGATTACACGGGACACACTACGTTCTGTACAGTCTGCCATATTCTCACGATATCATGAATTATCACGTATTATGAATTGTAATCAACAGCTCCTATATATATGCAAAATGTCTTATATATATATATATATATATATATATATATATATATAGAGACCACATTCAAGTTTCTGTTTAATCTCGCAATGTTGCAATTTATTATTACATGTGATATCTTAGATGAACTGGAACCTTCGAAAGAACATTTCGGAAATATAAAGTGTGAATGATACTTTAAAGACCTTATAAATATGGTACCTTTGCAATCATGATATCCGTGAAATTGAATAGACGTATGTAAAAGAGTAACAAATTGTCAACATCAAGAGTTGTTGTGGAATTAGAATTGTGTCGGTTTGTACTGGATAATAACAATTCGATTAATGCTCATTGTTGCAAATATCCTTTAGGCACTTGCAAATGTCTGTAGATGACACACTGTTCCGTCTACACGAACATCTACCATTGCATTTCACACAACCACATACAAGAGAAAATTCACGAGGAAGAGCTTTTGTGAACTTCACCGGCTCCAAGTTATCCAAAGCATTAATGTCGCAGCACATCACATGCTATATGTGAGTCAAGTAAGTTGGTGAGGGTCTTGCTGACATAGAAACACATAAGCAAATGGCCATGAAGAGCAACTGAGGTAGGAGGCAAGTCGTGGAGATGTTTTCCTTTGTTCAGAAACATATCACATCGCAATTCATCAAATTACTTCATTTGGCTATTCTTCTGTAAAGTATTCACAAGAGAATTTTCTGCCATTTGGAAAGTATCCGATGGTGGATGTTCTTCTCCAAATTTGTTTAAATACAATTCAGGTTTCGACCGAAGTGCCGCTGCTGTGGTGCCACCTTTACTTGTCGTATCGGAACCTGTGATTATGTGCGCCTTGAGAAGTACGGAACAAAGTGACGGTCCTAGATTGCGTGCAAGTGTGTGAATGGGAATATATCAAAATGTCTCCTTACATGCGCCGAACTTGATCCATGGTTCAATCAAACCATCCTTGAAAAAAACATATATGTAATATAGCAGCAATACTATACCACATCAGTATCGTTAGAAAGGACAAAAATCCGCTCTGCTCCATTCGTCAATGCATGTCTTATATGCGGAATTATACGGGCATCTGCTTCTTCAAAGTTAACATCAAGATCAGAAACATAGTCAATACCTGCAGAGGTTACGTTGACACAATTTGAAATCTCACCATCTGACACTGTGGTCCCTACTACAAGATGTGCTCCGGTTTCTACCGCTTCGTTGACGAAATGGCTGCCTGCCGTCTTCTGAAGCATTTCCTTATTTTTCTGCGAAGCCTAAAATTTATCTGGTTGGGCAGGAAGGTGCGTTGTATTCGTTAGACACACAAGTTCGATCGGTGAACAATTGTTCGTTCGTTCCCTCTCGTCGGATTTCACCGAAAATTCCTGATAGCTGTCAAATATAATGTCCATTCTATCGTGTGCACATTCTGCATTAAAATTTGTCCAAAGAATATCCAAATAATCACCAAAACTGGTGCTGTCCTTCATGGAAACTTTCCTAGCTATAAAATCGACCACAATGGCTGTTATGAGTGAAGATTGATCTCCAAAATACCATCAACGATTTATTTGCTTGTTCTGCAGGACTGAAATTCACATCACATATATGGCAAGAAACGTGGTCAAAATGTTGTTGGTATTCGTATTTTTAGGTGCTAACTGCTACATCAAAGTAAAGTCAAAGATATCTATTGCCGGAAAATCCGTTTCGTCTTTTTGTTTCCGAACTGTACATTTACTCACACATTTTCCCAATTCAAAATGGATGTCCAAACGTGAAGTCTAGAGAAAGGGGAGTTTTAAACTCGATTCTAGCAGTGCTGTGCTGCTAAACTGCTAAGGAATGAAAACATTAAAAAGGAGAGTTTCAAACTCAATTATAGCGGTGTTACGCTGCTAAACTGCTAAGAAATGAAAATATTAAAAAGAGAGTTTCAAACTGAATTCTAGCGGTGCTATGCTGCTAAACTGCTAAGGAGTGAAAATATTAAAAACAAGAGTTTCAAACTCAATTCTAGCGGTGCTATGCTGCTAAACTGCTAACCAAAGAAAATATTAAAAACGAGAGTTTCAAACTGAATTCTAGCGGCGCTATGCTGCTAAACTGCTAGGGAATGAAAATATTAAAAAAGAGAGTTTCAAAATAAATTCTAGCGGTGCTATGCTGCTAAACTGCTAACGAATGAAAATATTAAAAAAGAGAGTTTCAAACTGAATTCTAGCGGCGCTATGCTGCTAAACTGCTAACCAAAGAAAATATTAAAAAAGAGAGTTTCAAACTGAATTCTAGCGGTGCTATGCTGCTAATCTGCTAAGGAATGAAAACATTAAAAAAGAGAGTTTCAAACTGAATTCTAGCAGTGCTATGCTGCTAAACTGCTAAGGAATGAAAATATTAAAAACAAGAGTTTAAAACTGTTACATAGTTACATTTGGAAATCAGAGAATTACTCCCAACTAGAAAAATGAAAATATTTCACCCATCCTTGTTAAAAAAGGGTTACAAAGTTACATTTGGAAGTCATTTAAAAAATGCGACGTGTTTTTTGTTACATAGTTGCAAATGCTTATCAGAGAATTACTCCAACTAGGAAAATGAAAATATTTCACCCATCCTTGAATCCCAAATTTGAGCCCATGCAGTGAAAACCTATGTCAACTCTACATTAGCCATGTCCAGATGCAGGATGGTCCAGATATGTCCCAATATCCATAGTATAAGCATAAGTATAAGTATAATCCATATTATATGCCAGAATCCAACGATATAGGCACATACCCATTTTTATAATGGGCCCTTAAAATGGTGAACCCCAAATTTGAGCCCGTGCAGTGAAAACCTATGTCAACTAAACCTGAGTCAAGTCCATATGCAGGATGGTCCAGATATGTCCCAATATTCATATTATATGACAGAATCCAAAGATATAGGCACATACCCATTTTCTATGATGGACCCTTAAAATGATGAGCCCCAAATTTGAGCCTGTGTAGTTTAAACCTAGGTAAACTATACATTAGTCATGTCCAGATGCATGATGGTCCAGCTATGTCCCAAAATCCATACTATATGCCATAATCCAACGATATAGTCACATAACACATTTCTGTGAAGGGCCCTTAAAATGGAGGACCCCGAATTTGAGCCCGTGTAGTGTAAACTTATGTCAGCTATACATGAGTCATGTCCAGATGCAGTAGGGTCCAGATTTGTCCCAAAATCCATATTATATCTCAGAATCCAAAGATATAGCACATAACAATTTTCCATGATGGGCCCTTAAACGGGTATTGTAATAACGCCAGAATATTTAATCCATATGGTGTAGTAGTTATCTAGCAAGCATATGGAGAAAGAAGTCAACAGAAATTTTGAACGGTGTGCGAGTCACTTGATTTTAGCCACCCCTCCCCAAACACGTTTCGTCGAAAAATTTCATATTTTTTATAACGACTTTACAACAATTTTCTAATTGATTTCAATGTGACCCGATATGAATCGTGTACTGACAGGGAAATCCAGAGATGCTGTTTGATTGATTACAGATATGTTTAGGCTTCCAGACGCCAGTTATATCAACAACAACATATTTTATTGATAACAAGTAATTATGTATGCACCGATAATGTTAGAGGTCCCTAAGTTAATTATTGACACATCTGCCAGCTGCATCTGCACATAATTAACTGAATGTGTCATATTACGTCTCACGTAAGAACCCCCGTGCGTAAAAATCTCATTTTGGCCGTATACTGGCGTGATATTTCCATATCCGTAATTGTATTCGTGATTTTGCGAAATGTCTCTAGTACATATACTTTTAACACGTCGTTTACATATACATAACTGGCGCACCACTCGAATCAGGGACGGTGGGAAAAATTGCCTCAGAGTTAATGAACACTTTCTTTGTTGGCGGTTTCTACCAAACTTAAGTGTAGTGTTTTTTGACGAAATCGTTTGGGAATAGAAACGAGTGACTTTCCCATTTGCACAAGTATCACATACGTCAATTTGAATGTCGCTTCAAGAAATCAAGCAACAATTATTTTGCTTTAGTATTATGAACTGCCTTGACAATCCTTGTTCAGACTTCTTAATAGCGGACGTTTTGGCTCGAGTGTATGTAAGTCATCGACCTCCTGGCTGTGTTCATTCTTAAACATATTTACGAGAAATAATTGCTATTCACGTTGCGAACTACTTAACAAATGGGCGTTATTTTTTCAAAGTGGTGTTCAGATATCTTATGGAGGCTGTTCAGTAGACACACTGTTGATACTTGTTAACTGCGAATGTGAAAAATCACGGACATGTGATTCATGTAATAATGTTGAAATTATATCTATTCATGTTACCAACTACTCAGCAAATCGACGTTATCTTTTACAGTTGTGTTGAGATATCGTATAGAGGCTGTTCAGTAGACACATTGTTGATACTTGGCCGACATTTATACAATGGTCTCTACTTGTTCTGTATGCGAATACTGGTGGCGAATTTGTATTTGAATCTGTTTATCAGACAACCAAGCGGCCGTAAAACATGATTGTTGTGACATTGTTGAGAGGCAGTGCATATGCGCTCAACATATTTCATGTAACCCGGTGTGCATACTATTCTTCATTTATATAATGGGTCACAATAGATATGTTAAATTTTGATAAACTTGGATATCTATATTTCCACAACAGCCCACTGTGAATACGGGTTTTATATTGACGACGATTTGCATTTTTTCTTCCAGTGCCGATTATTATTTCCACCAACGCCTTTGGCTAAATGGAATTCTTTGTTGATAGGGTTGAATTCTCTTCGGTCAAAGCAACCTACATGAGAAATTTCTCAACAGCACGCAAACGTTCGTTGCGTCGTCAGGTAGATTCCATTGACGGAAAACTTTCAAAATCTCAATAAGCCTATATCTTCGCCTATGTATTCGCCCATATTGTTATCAAAATTCTCGGCTCATCTCGCGATAGGACCTACATCCCCTCCGTGATATATGTCCCCTCACAACTTTAGACCGCACCCTGAATCTCGATCCCCTTTTTATGTACTACATTCCAACTAAGCAAACTTTGAGACCAAACATAATACAAAATATAAATATTATGCGTTTCAATATTGTTAAAGGAGGGGACCAATACTCTAAGTTCAATAACTTGTGATCCCTTCCCTTTTAATTAACTCATGTCATTTTTCAGATTCTATTTGTCAAAGTATAAAATGTAATAAAATCATATTTGGCACCTTGAAAAAGGAGGCTAGCAAATAAGAAAGTTGAATTTTAGTAGCTTGACCTACCCACCTATATTATCGCTTTTATGAATTTGGGCATAATATGAGAAAGGAGAATTTTCACTGTATATATTATATACAGTGACAATTCTGGACTATTTGTAGAAAATAACTATATAATTTGAATTAATTACCTGGTAAAGTTCAGTATCTCTTCAAGGTCTTTGCCATTACATTGTGCTGCGACAAACAGGAATATCATCTACCAGATTGAGCTCCAACAAACACAGAAATTAATACCATCTACTATAGGCCTAAACAGTTTGTTGCCATTTTTGGGTGGTTGAGCGATATATGTGATGTCATGACGTTGTCAACGTCATGGCAACACAACTTGTTGCTTTGTAAAGGATGTTCATAAATATGGAGGATGGGTGTTCTGTTTTATGATTGATAATATTATGAGAAATTTTATTCCAGTGTTCACAATATGCATGGTTATAAGGAGAGTTATAACACCAAACACCTGGTTGCTATGGAAACCATGAAATCACCAATACATGTTACATATTACCCGTATACTCTCCGCTACATTAAATATGACATGACATTTGCATAGGATGGGAAAAGCTTGAAAAAATTGCATAAAATGAAAATAATACGCGAAAAATAGCAAAAAAGGAGAGAAAATCAACATTTTAGAGGCTATATCAGATAGCGCCACCTTGTGGCAATTATCATAAACACTAGTATCCTATATCAGTCTATCTCAGATGGTTGCTGTAACATAAAAAGTAGATTAAGTACATTTTTGCATGATAAATCATGCAAAATATGACCGACATCATAAAAAAGCCTCCAAATAGCGGCCATTTTGAAAACGGTTGCCATGGAGACGGGTGCACGTCGACATTACGATCACCCAAAATGTTTTTGAAGCACATTGCCCAAGGATCAACCCCAACATAAAACCTTGCGTCCACTCGGAAAATCCTACGGGGTTATAGGCTAGGGCCTGTATCATTAATTTTTGATTGGAATAAAATATGTTTACATCAAATCAGAAAGGCGAGCTCATCACAATCTAAATGGCAATGCTCTCAATATTAATGAAGGGTATGGACAAACGATAGTTTTGTTATGAAGCACAATGTATAGGTATGAATATTAAAGTGATTTTAAGCAATCTGCTATGGCTCACGGCGTTCAAACTTGCTCGATACACTCGACACCCTCGATAACTCTATAATACTAAATTGGTGACAGCTAATCGTAGTATTTCGTGTAACGTGTATTTGTGCTTGAAAATGTATCACTATCTTGTTAACTTCGATATTTCCAAATCAGTTTTACACTGCCCATCTAAATATGAAATACATACACAGAGTAAACTAATGCTGAACAGAATAACAAACGATTTCTAGCTATTACTTACAATAGTATAATCCATGTAACACACTGTCGTCCATCGTGTTACTCGCAGAGTATTTCAAGTAACGAAAGCACCATTTGATACGTCTCACATGTAGAAGATGTATGGTATATTATCATTGTGTTCGTTCATATCAGAATAAGAGCACGAGGTCGACAAAGGGACTAAAAGCCGATTTTATTCAAAACTAACTCCGTTTTAGGTAACACTGTTACATCCTATAACAATTCAAGTATTTCCCGTAACGAGATTTCAAATGATACACCATCCCAGCAAACGGTGTCTCATAGAAATATAACTTCTTCACTAAGATTCAAAGTTAATAAGATACCCAACAGTTTACACGTAATTCCACTTAAAATTTAGACGCCTATATTTAAAATAGTCTGATCTCAATGTAATATTTTATTTCCAGTAACAAAACTGGCCATTCCTGCAACTGTTTTTTTTTTCGTAACAGGAGGAGACCGTTACAGGAGATATGTATTGGCTATCAAAAACAAAATATCTCAACGATTTCTCCCTTCAGCGGGGAGATAATGTGGCAATCAAAATGACTCAGAAACATTTCTTCAAAAATGAGTTAGAGATACTGAGGTCCCTGGTTATATCGATCAATTCACGTTACATTTCAGACGCTTTTTAAATATACGGTTGTGGGGGCACCTACCTGATACATATTTATTTCGCGACTGTTTCTGAAAATTCCAAATCTGCGCACATTTTTGAACATACCATGTGTTCTCACTTTTATAAGGCAAGTTATGTAATTTACAATTTACAGGTAGGGTCTATTATTTTGCACTTATACCACTTCGTTACAGAAGAGACATTGAGTCGAGGGACAAGATGTAATGAACAAAAAATATGTGGAAATCTTGGATATTGATGGCCTAAGGTTTACTATCATTAAGAGTAATGACCATTGTTCAATTACACATGAAAGTTTCCGTAATTATTTTGAACAAAATCTATAGACGGATGAGCAAACTCGCAAGTTTGAAATTGGGACATGAGTTTTAGTGAAAATTCAGCTATAAAAGTGACGAGTAGGGAGTGAATATACAGCTATTCGACAGGTGTAAGGTATATATTTTATAGAACTCATTGCGGGCCATATATAAATTCATAATTTGTCAGCATATATCTTGTCTGGAAGACGCTGGTGTCAAAGGACAAGAATGTGCGCCAAAATTGATAATGACTCATATATACTCTATATGTCTACACTCTTCAGCGGACCGGAAAACTGTTCATTCCATGTGTTGTGAATTTTGCTGAATGAAATGGAATGCTCAGTGTTCGCGCTGTCGGTAGCCAAATTAGCCAATGGCTAATCGTTTTCAAATTTGGCTAATAAAAATTTCATTTGGCAAAACTTTTGTTGACACCAAATGGAGACGGAAAGCATGGAGTCAGAAAGATAATTAATAAAAACGCTCAATATATCGACATTCAAGACGAAGTTAGGTGACGAAAGTATTTCGTTATTTTCGTGTACTTATGAATATCGTTCCGTTGATTGAATTGTGGCGGCTGTACAAAGGCAACATTACACAACTGTTTGACATCTTATCAGTATTTTTGTTTATATATATGCTTTGAAGAGAGATGTTATCAGTGAGCGAAATTATTAGGTGAATCCCTAGTGGTGACGTTGTTGTTTTAAAGAGTGTTTTTGTAGTGTCCAAATAATATGCGAATATTTTGTTTATACGCCGTCGATGACACCGACTATGTGAACAATATTAAACATGTATGATTTGAAGAGAGTTGTCATCAGTGAGCACAATGAATAGGTGATTACCTAGTGATACCGCTGTTGTTTTAACTGACTTTTTCGGACAAAGACATACATTGCCTTCTATAACAAATACTGAGTGTCCCCTAAGGGACATACGAAATGACGATAGTAGATGTGAGGAAGTTACCGAACAGACGAACGAACCTGACGAAGCACCACTGAATACGACGAGACCGAATGACATTAGTTTACTGACGCCTAAAAAGACTTCTGATGTTCAGACATTGGGCTCTCCGTTGAGAGCATAACCAGCCCAATCGTCAACACGTATAAGCTGTATATTGGTTATGTAATTGATTAAGCCGTCTGTAAGATAAAATACCTAAATGCTTTGTTCGTTATAGAAGAGCAGTTCTTAACTCAATGGTTACGTAATGGGTGTTATAAAGTGCATCCCGTCTATTAACTGGGCTTCACATCATAACATATTTGAATACAATAGATATTCATCAGTTATCACCTTACTACAGTATATTAAGCCATAGTTAGCGGCCGTCATGGAATGGTGTCAATAGTGTCAACGGCATAGTTATTACAATTAGTTTAGCGGATAATTATTATATATAATGTTAGTTTCATGTTTGCGAATGCGAATGCCTGTGTAATATGTGATGATATGTTCTTATCATATTGTTTTTAAAGTTGTGTTTTGTGTTGTTTTAATTATGTTTTCATTCTGAGTATAACAAATAAAGTTTAAAACAAATATTTTAGTCACTAATTGTGAACCGACCAGAAAACGATGATTTAATTTGGCCAAATTTTTTTTTTATTTGGCCAAAAAATATTTGGCTAAAGTTTTTTTGATTTGGCTAATAAAATTTTCATTTGGCTAAAGTTTTGTTCGGTCCAGCGCGAACACTGGGAGTGCTACGTTCAACAATTTGATGTTTGTTTTCCAAAATGCATGCATTATGAACGAGTTGTTGCTGCCACATTCCGCATGGTTCGCAGTACAACCTAATACATATGAGAGTAACCACGCGTTCATAATGCTTGTTTTTTTTAAACAAACATTCATTTGTTATGTTCACACATACTGGAGAATGTGTATTCAAATAGCCAACAATTTTCAATTGAAGTTATGTATGCATATCCCCACCATTACGAACTTCCAGAATTTGTAGTTTCTTCCCATTCCAAAGGGCTGGGAGCTAGTTTGGTAGCAGTATAATGAAATGGCACTCGTTTTGAACAGACATTTTATGTCGCAAATAAATCTCAAATAAATTATCAGCTTGAAATGACATAAAATATAAGTGTCTGGAACGTGTACGATTGAAAGACTCATTAAAGGTCGACAATCCGATTAAACGCCTCTATATTACTATTTATTTGGCTTCGGGAGTAACAAATATTTGATTCGAGTCGAGGAACCCACCAACCCACCCATCAAAGCTCCGAGTGATCAGGTATCGATTTTTGAAATGTGTTATATTTCAACCCCTCGCAATATTTGGCGGCCTGGCAAATATGGCGGCTTCTTTGTTCCCAACTATTACAGACATGCGCGGAAGCCGTTATAACACATTACAAAAATCGACATCTGATCACTCTGAGGTTTGAAAGGTGGGTCCCTCGACTCGAATCAAATATTTGTTTACTCCCGAATGCAAAAGAAATAGTAAATTAGGGACAATTAATCGGATTGTGTAATTTGTGTACCTTTAAGGAAGCTGAGATAAACAACAACATTCAAGTCGGATCTACATTATGAAAATCTAATCTCCATGACCGCTTAGATTATAGGAACAATGTGTGCAGTTACGGTATCATAATAATTGATACCAGTTTCTGGTCGGTTACCGAATCAGTCATACCTTGCATGTGATATACACTGAAAAAGTAGGGCTAAAACGTTATATGTTGAGTAGAAATGTGGTTATCTTTGAAAAATCGTTGAATGATAAATTGCTACGTGTTGTTCCTATCCCAATCAGAATAAGACTATATACTGGTTATCACAAAAATAAATGACCACAATTCCGTTCAGCTATTATTTGTTATTTTGAACCAATTAACCAAACTATTGGGCATGAAGTAGCAGATTATAATTCAATCAGGTTGCTTCATGCGCGTGAACGGTTGAATAAAAAACCGAATAGTAGTACTGAAAACGACGCGTTTTTAATCATGTCATACTGAAATTAAACAGAAAAACTGTCCCAACGGGACTATAAGCAATATCTCAAACTTATACTTGTAATTAATTTCGCGCAGTATTATTTTTCGCTCAGTTGGGAATTCGAAGGACACCCCATCTAGAAACGACCCTGGTTATATTAGTATGTATCATGTGTGTATCACAATATGCATGTTCTGCGTTTGCATGCGAAGGCCTGCATCCAGCGAATTAAATCGGCGATCGACAGTGGACAGGATCAACATCTGATTAACTCGACGACCAGCAATATGTTTGTTATGAATTCGAGCGATTTGGTAAACAGTTTTGAAATTGGGCGGGTCAGGTTGGTATGAAGTTACCAACCTGACCCGCCCATTTACCGACATTTTTACACCGCTCGATTGTATGCTAAATATTCAATGTTATGACGAAACAAGCCATGCTCTAACCTACATGTAAGAACATCAATGCAGTGACATGTCATTAACGTGCATGATTCCCTTTAGCTGAGAATTTCCCAATCAGAATATCTAGTTTGATTCGCCTGGTCTGACATTCTCAGCTCGACGATTCTTACACGACATGTCACTTTAGCGCGAGGGGTCAGGTTACTACGTTTTCAGAGTTTTGCACTTTGGACCATGAACGGGTCTATTCAACAAGGAACATTGAATGCTCGCAGATATACTGACATGCGGGTCACAAAAACAATGTCAGACGACAACTATATAGTACTTTTCTTCCACTGAGCAATTATATAAACTTTGAGACGAGACTATCACGAGAGTCTGCTTTTACTTCCATGAAGTAGAAACGAAACAAAGTAACTGTTGTTTCGCGCATTATACTGGTTCTGGTCCCAATTACAACATCTTCCAGATTTGCAGTAACATTGTCCTTTTGTTCCACGCTCTAGTACGGCCGTTATAAAATGGGCCATAGTTGGTCTGTGTATAAATAAATCACGTACATGTATGTGCGATACATTCAGAACCATTCTATTATCTGGAGAGTGTATAGTGTGCATGTTTATATAGTTGCAAAGACTTGCAGTAACTGTTGTCTGATTCTCGAAACATCAAAAGACACATGAAACGTTATTACATGCCACATTCACAATGGAGCGCATATTGGACTGAAATGTCACATCTTGGTGGTTTCGATGTCATGGATAATATTCGCATAGTTACAGAGATGTCAGAACAATGCAAATATAAAAACTGAGCAAACAAAACTTCAAACCCGAATTTATCGGAACATTGAAATTACATATTCAGGGGTATATCAGTCGCCATGACAACAGTTATATTCGCCAAAACAACACGAGGTGAGAGGTATGATGATGACCAGTCAGTTCATATAATACAGTGTATACACATGTCAATTTAATTCAATGAGACAAAATCGTGTGACTGGAATCACTATTTATCGACTTTCTGGTATGAAAGGAATACATTATAGCAGCCATTTGGAAACGGTTGCCATGTAGACGGGAGAACCATTTGACGAAGTCTACCCAACGATTTTTGGAAGCCCTTGACCCATGGTACAAAGCTTATATGGAGTCTGCTCTAGAGCAAGAAAATCCAACGGGTTCATAGGCTGGGGCCAGTATCAATTTATAAACACCACAGTTTAAAAACGCCTGAATCGATTTATAAAGTTCCATTCGATGTTAAACTCAATATTTATCCATAAGTTCCATTACATCAGCATGTTGATAAGCCACGTATACAAATAACGCATCAGCATAGGATATGATCATTATGCATCAGACTAGAATATGAAAATTTATTTACAATACACACATGAATAATACAATGACAGTGATACATAATAAGGTAATGGTGTATAGTGTTGGGGGTAACCTAGCCCTGTCTGTCTTCCTGCTACCCCATACATCAAGTATCACTATAAACAATTGATTAGATGGCATGTATTTCATATCCACGCACACATACAAACTACCATCATATATAAAACTATCTAGAACCCAGTATTTAGGGCATATCACAAACAAGCATCATATATAAAACTATCTAGAACCTAGTAGTTAGGGAATATCACAAACAGGCCTCATTCGTGTAATTGTGAGCCAATCCTGACGAGTTATACGATCAAAAATGTATTATCTCTCCCTAGTAACTTTTTGTGCTGTTCATATTTTCGAAAACATATGAACAGTTTCGGTCCCCGTCCCATGGTGGTGTGCATCTTATATGAAATGTATAGTTTTAATCCTTTATGTATTAAGCTCTCATTGGGCAGTACTTATCCAGTAGGAACTGTTCAAATAATAAGTTCAACAAATTACCACGTGTCGTTTGCTAAACTTATTGTTTTTAACATGTCCCTCAATCAATATGGCTCCGGTTGTACTTTTATTACTACCGTCTGCTTATGTTACATGCCGTCTGCTTATATTACCTGAAAATCCCTCCAAATAAATACTAGACCATCCGACATATACCTTGTTAACTTGGTATGGGAATCCATCATTATATAAACTGTTAAATTGTAGAAATGATCACATGTCTGTGATTATGTTACATATTATTATATTCCTGTTGCACTGACATCAACTGCATTGTTTTAACGGGAGAGACAATATATCATTAATTTATAAAAGTTCCTCAACTGATTGAAGCATTTACTGATTGCCTTACTTATTGCAAAGTCACATATAACAGCGAAACAAGACAAAGTCAAATATAACAGTGAAACAAATAAATAGAAACCAACTTAGTCCAAATGTTTTCTAGGTCAAAACTTTTATCGAGAACACTATTTTGTCTGTTTAGCATTTATCCCTGACCCGGAGGTCTGTCCATCGTTGCCCCTTTCTCACATTTCGTCTTGTAACTGAGAGGCATGTGGTTTTAATTAAACTGATGGTGAAATAAAATAAATGAATTTTGAATACTCCAAGCAACTTATATGTTTTGGTTGTGTCTATAAATAGACTCTGAACTCCACACGGACGCCCGGATTTCATCAGGGAAGTTTTCAATATCGTTTCATTTTATTGGAGGTGGAAACATAGTTTTCTAATTTCCTTTTCGCTCCTAAATTAGTATTTCTCTGGCTCTGGTGGTTAACGAAATATTTCATTCGAGTCGAGGACCCGACCCATCAAAGCTCAGAGTAATCAGATATATATTTGTTTAAATCTGTTATTTTTCACCACCTGTATTGGAATATCTGGCAGCCTAGCACATATTCGACGAGTGGTAATTAATAGATTCGGATAACTAAAGCGTATTTTGAAGAAATGTTGCTGTTGTTGGGATCTGATGATAGGTGAACCATCGAATCGGATAATGTACCTTTAATTTAAAATATCAGAATATTATTAATTCAATTTTTTTTATTTATAAGAAAGAATGACAAAGGAGGAAAGACATAATGCAGGCACGCATTCATTCTCTCTGTCCAAGGCTTAGAAGAGTAAAACTCTTTCATGCCCTGTCCTACTTTCATACATGTGATATATAATTAGAAAATATTTAAAGGCACACATTGTGTTCAGATAATTTTTAAATGGAGTGGTCAGACTAATAGTAAATTGATGCGATTTTTTCCGGAAAATGGGTTTTCTTTTGCTATAACAATGCTGCTAAGAACAATAAATTAGTCTCTTTTTTTTTCTCGAAATAATTTTTGAATTCAAATTCAGATATATTAGTGATTATATGCATAGTATTTAATGTTTGCATAATATTTCCAAAGTTCCAAACACTGTGTGCAGTTTTGAATATTTTACAGTCTGAAATTACCAAAAACAATAAAATAATACAAATTAACCATACTGCAAATGTATTGTAAATATTGTAGTTATTGATTCGACAGCATGCGGGGAAAATACACAACGCTCTCTTTACTGACGTTTCGAACTGTAACTGGAAAACAAAACAAAATTGTTATATGGTAAACAAATCAGTATATCCATTGACGTTCTCGGAAATATGGTTGGAAAATAAATATGATTGGTGTACTGAAATTGTATAATTATTGTATACATACACAACGTATTGTATACGTGTCTGCCGCTCGGGTACCGGGTAATTGATTTATTGTGTGTGTCGTCCGGTCACTGTTTTGCTCGGGTGTGCTTTATGCCTGAAAAATCTGGTTTTCAATATACTATTATTTAATTTTTAAGGCATTACGCAGTGTCAGCCACTGGTTATCGAATTCATAATTCATGTTACATTTTGCGTTGTATCTCTCGCATTGATACCTAAGTTGAATATCACAAATAAACGATCGAAGTGATAGTTGGTGGGAGTGAATTTTGTTCGATATATATATTGTTTCAGCGTTAGTAGGAACAGATTATTTTTTGAATTTTTGTATTCGTGATCTATGCCAATAATGAGATTCTTTTTTGTTAGATCAATTGGAAAATGGTTATTTCTTGACCATGTTTCGATTTCTTTCATAAAGGTTTGAACGTGGGGACAATCCCAGAAAATGTGAGAAATGGTTTCCTGTACGTTTTGACAACGATGGCAAAGATCGTCGTCTCAAAGGTTAGCCACCTTCAGAAATGTATTGGTGCTAATAATTCGTGTGTTTATTCTGAATTGGAGCCACTGTAATTTATTATCGGTTGTCGTTTTAAAGGGCATGTTAAAATATTCTTCCCAATTTTCTCGCATATTTCGGATTCCAATTTTCGGCATAGTTTTCCCATTTGATAGAATTTTATAAAAAATAATTGTCCGCCTTTTACATAACGTAGTATAGGAGTGAGATTGTTGGGTATACATGGGTAGGGAATACGGATTAAGGGTTGATTAATAGAACTTGCCAATGACATGATCTGACGCTTTAAGCTGTTGATTGTTATGAAGTCAACGCGGATGTTGACAGCTGCATAAAGTGTGCGTGGGGTATGGACTGTATTATCTGATTGGAATAGATCATTTATAAAATATATCCCGGCATCTCTCCACGATTTAAAGTTGATCGACGAACCTCCGATTTTTATTTTCCGATTATTCCATACAGTTGAGGCCATAATATTATTATTTGAGTTATTTAATCGCATAAATTTACAGCATGCGGAGAAAACATCTCTCCAAAATGGATTTTCGAACTTGTTTGTTTGCTTTGCAATATAATTTGCGTGATAAGTGAGAAATAGTGGATCTTTTAAGAAATGATTGGCATTGCATAGTGAAGCCCATTTCGATTGTTTGCAAACCAAGCGTGGAATCCAGGTAATTTTCATGGCGTTGTCAAAGTTTTCAACATTTATCATCTTCAAACCCCCATGCATATGTTCGGCACATAATTGCTTTCTGTTTATTCTATCGCGTTTGGAATTCCAAATGGAATTATTATAGACGGGTATTTATGGTCTTCAAAAAATATGTATCTGGACTTGGGAGTGTTATAAATAGGTGTGTCAATTTTGGTAAGATAAGGGATTTGACAACTGTTATTCTACCTAACGGGGTCAGGAGTCTGTGTTTCCAAATTTTTTTGATCTTTTCTATATCTTCGATTTTATAACTGTAGTTTATATTCATGTTCGTTAAATTAGTGTCGAACTGTATCCCTAGAAAATTAAAAGTATTTACAGTAGACAGGTTTAATTCCTTAAGAACTTGTCTTATTTCAGTGTGTGACCCTGTCCCTATCCAGGCTGCTTGACACTTTTCGGGATTTATGCGCAGACCCGATACCTTAGCAAATTCGTCCAGTGTTAAGTACGATTCGCGTAGACTATTTTCCGAACCATCAAGTATGAGCGTCGTGTCGTCCTCATATTGTGTTATTTTGTACTCTGAACCACCGAGGAATATTCGTTTAATTGTACTGTTTTGGCGTATCATCAGCGCCAAAACTTCGGCACAGAGGAGAAAGATATACGGGGACAGCGTCTACCTAACATGAAGCTCTGAGAAATATGACCATTAATTAGAATAGATGAGCTGGCTTTCTCATATAAGATTGATAGCCATTTCTTTACAGAATCTCCAAAATTAAAAAGGGCAAGACATTTTCTTATAAATGACCAGGAAACAGTGTCAAATGCTTTTTCAAAATCAATAAGAAGTAGTAGGCCTGATTCATTTTCTTGTTTTGTCCTGTGAATTATATCGTATATTAGTCGGGTGTTGTCACCTATATATCTACCAGCTAAAAACCCGGTTTGATCGGAGTTGATTATCGATGGGAGTACACGTTTTAGTCTGTCTGCTATACACGACGAGGCTAATTTGTAAGATGTATTCAAAAGGGTTATTGGACGCCAGTTTTTTAACAACTGCCAACTTTTGTCTTTTTTTAGGGATCGATGTTATAATTCCTTGCTTTTGTGTGATTGACAGTTCCCCCGTTGAGAATGATTCATGGAGCGACTCTGTTAAAAGGGGACCAAAGTCAGACCAAAAGAATTTATAAAATTCACATGTATATCCTGAAGGCCCTGGGCTTCTATTAGTTTTGGTTTTCCTCAGGGCGTCTGTTAATTATTGTAGTGTTAATGACCCTTTAATACTTGTGGCTTGCATTGTGCTTAATTTGGTAACTGACCCATCGTTAAGGACGGAATGCATGTCACGATCGTCCACAGGCTTATTAGAGTATAAATTCGTGTAAAAGTTCCTTGCTTCTTTCATGATATCAGCTTGTTTTGTTATAGCACTACCATTGGCGGCGGTCAAATGAATTAGAGTTTTTGAAATATAATTACGTTTTTCTAGATTAAGAAAATATTTTGTTGGTTTTTCACCATCCTCTATCCATTTTGCGCGAGATCTAACCATGGATCCGCGGATTGTTTCTTTTCGCATTGTTTCGATTTCAACTTCTACTTTTTCCTGGTCATTCATTTTTTGTTATTTTTCTTCGGAGCTATGCGATGGTTTCTCTAGGTCTGAAATAATATTCGCTTGTTTTGATGTTAGATTGTTCTCAATTTGTGTTCGTTCACGTTTGCGGTTTGCTGAAAAGCATATAGTTGCGCCTCTGATATCAAGCAGCACTGCGTCGAGGAAAGCATATAGTTGCGCCTCTGATATCAAGCAGCACTGCGTCGAGGAAAGCATATAGTTGCGCCTCTGATATCAAGCAGCACTGCCTCGAGGAATAGTCGTTTGCTAATTGAACATTTTGTTTTACATTCATTTGCAATCCCATATGAGGAGTATGAGTATCTCATTTTGTTTTACTTTCATTTGCAATCCCATATGATGAGTATGAGTATCTCATTTTGTTTTACTCTCATTTGCAATCCCATATGAGGAGTATGAGTATCGCATTTTGTTTTACTCTCATTTGCAATCCCATATGAGGAGTATGAGTATCTCATTTTGTTTTCAGTTATAATTCCTTTTACTAAGTCAACAGTACAGAAGAGAATTATAAAATTTACAGAACCCCTGACCGGACTTGATATTACTGACGTTTAATGGAAGTGAAATAATAGAATGATCTGATTTGTACCCAGGTAAAATTGCGATTTCCTTTTCCGTTAGATTAAGCGGGTCCTCAGAAATTAGAAAGTAATCTAGCCTCGCCATTTTAATAGGGGATTTCCTTCTCCATGTATAGCGTCTTTCCTGTTTGTTAAATAGTCTCCATGCGTCAACTAGTTCAAGGCTACCTGCAAGGTCCCCAACTGCATTTTTGGCATGGGGGTTATTTGTATGCTTGTAGCAATAAGTATCTAAGTCTTGATTCTGAACAAGATTCCAGTATCCGCACATGATTATTTGCGTGTTCCCAATCTGGGTAATTATGTTTTTCAAGTTTGTGTAAAAAGCTGGAATATCTTCATTTGGTCCATACAAGTTCACCAAACTTAAACGTATATTTTCTATAGTTATGTCTGGTATAATAAAATTTCCACCAGTATCTCTATGTGTTTCGTGAATAATATATTCGAAGTTGTTTCTAAATAAAATAGCTACACCCCTAGCCTGGGAAGTATATGATGCCATTATTACTTTGCATCCCCATTCTGCTTCAATGCACCTTTCCATGGGTTTAGTGAAGGGTGTGTCTTGCAAACAATATATAGATCCACCAAGATTACGAATGTGATTAAAGACGTCGCGGCGTTTCTCGGTTTGGTTAAGTCCACGGCAGTTCAGAGACAACACTTTAATATTACTCATCGACATGATATGCGGACGCCCTAGATGTCGAACAAGAATAATATACTAATACAATACTCATTGTATGATGAATAGATAAAGGAAGTTTGGTTTCAAAGCAAGTGGTATACATACTGCAGTCGCCAACATTCACACCGGAGAAGAGAGGAACAGAATATACAGTGAAAGAAAAGATGAACAAAAAATATAACAAAGATATATGCATTCCGGCTGATGGTTGCATGCAGGGCAGCACCAACCACCTATTAATGTATTTATTAGCCTGGATTTCCAACTATTTATTGTTTTCAAGCATGCCACAAACTTGCGATTTGAGTATATTTGAGAATTGTTTTGTTTTGTTTGTTTTTATTTAGCAGAAAGAATGACAAAGGAGGAAAGACAAAATTTCACACACAATTCATTCTCTGAACCCAAGGCTTGGAAGAGTGAGACTCTACCATGCCCTGGCCTACTTTCTTACATATAATTCTAAAATATTTAAAGGCACACAGTGTGTTTGGTTAATTTAAAAAAAGAGTGTTCAGGTTAAAAGTAAATTTTAGGCTACGCTGGTATAATTTATTTTTCTCCAGAAAATGGGCTTTATTTTACTACAACCATGCTGATAACAACAATTAAAAAAAAAATCAGAATATTTGGTTACATGTAGTATGCAATGTTTGTATAATCAAAGTTCCAAACACAATGTGCCGTTTTAAATATTTTTACATTCTGAATTTACCAAAAACAATATAAATAGACAATTTAACATTTGCAACTGTATTGTAAATATTGTAGTTGTTGTAATTATTGGTTCGACAGCAATCGGGGAAAATACACAACGTTCTCTTGACGTTTCGGACTGTGGCTGAAAAAAAAGTGTGGTATTGTTAAGAAACCGTTATATCTATTGACGTTCTCGGGGAATATGATTGGAAAGTAAAAATTATCGGTGTACTGAAATTGTACATATATTGTATAAGTGTCTGCCGCTCGGGTACCGGGTAATTGATTTATTTTGTGTGTTGTCCAGTCACTTTTAAGGTTTGGATGTAGTTTGTGCCTGAAAAATCTGGTTTTCAATTACACTATTATTTAATTTTTAAGGCATTTCGAAGTGTCAGCCATTGGTTATCGAATTCATAGTTCATGTTACATTTTGCGTTGTATCTCTCGCATTCATACCTAAATTGAAGATACAAAAGGAACGGTCGAAGTGATAGTTGTGTGGGCGTGAATTTTGTTCTATGTATATATTGTTTCAGCACTAGTAGGAACAGATTACTTTTTGAATTTTTTTATTCATGATCTATGGCAATAATGATATTCTTTTTTGTTATATCAATGGGAAATAAGTTGTTTCTTCCCCATGTTTCAATTTCTATCATAAAGGTTTGGACGTGGGGACAGTCCCAGAAAATGTGAGAAATGGTTTCCTGTACGCTATGACAACGATTGCAAAAATCATCGACTCGAAGGTTAGCCACCTTCAGAAATTTATTGGTACTAATAATTCGTGTGTTTATTCTGAATTGGAGCCACTGTAATTTCGTATTCGTTGTCGTTGTATAGGGCATGCTCAAATATTCTTCCCAATTTTCTATTTTCTCGCCAAATTTGGATTCCCATTTTTGACATGCATTCGGCATGGTTTTCTCATTTGATAGAATTTTATAAAATAATTGACAGCCTTTTACACAACGGAGTACCGGAATGATATTGTTTGGTGTACATGGGTAGGGTATACGGATTATGGGTTGGTTAAGTGAACTTGCCAATGACATAATCTGACGCTTTATGCTGTTGATTGTTATGAAATCAAAGCGGATGTTGACAGTTGCATAAAGTGTGCGTGGGGTATGGAATGTATTATCTGATTGGAATAGATCATTTATAAAATATATTCCGGCATATCTCCACGATTTAAAGTTAATCGACGAACCTCCGATTTTTATTTTCGGATTATTCCATACCGTTGAGGCCATAATAGTATTATTTGAATTATTTAATCGCATAAATTTACACCATGCTGAGAAAACATTATATTTGAGAAAAATTAATGTGTTCCATGGATCAATGTAAATGACTAAAATCCATATTGACATTGTGTAACCAACTAGAAAACCGTTCTATCATTACATCATTGTCAACAGAGACTATTATTCTCGCATGGACAAATAAGATCCAACGGAAACACCTTATCGCGTACCGAAAATAACAGAGACGCTGGGGAACCATGGAAAACAAAATACGTCACAAACATGGCGGTATCGAGAATGCACTTCTTTACAAAAACACGCGAGCGTTGCCGGCATCACTCGGCTCATTAGAAAAATGAAACCGGAACAACGAAACGATATCAAATTTACGCAAGAATATCACTAACAAAACGCATTTTTTTTGCGCTATATCGACGAATTCGATCGGAAGTAGTTTACATATTTAAGTTTCAGACCTCTCTTCCCGAATTACGTATACGTTTATTTTAGGGTTCGAATGAACCATGTCAGTTTAAATCAAAATTTAGAAAAACAAATAACGCCGTTATGACATCCGCCAGGGTACCCCGAGCCATAAATTAAATTACGAATTTCCGAGTATAAGAGTTAATCAAATTAATTAACGGATATCGGATTGGGCAACGCGCGGCACACATGATCGTGTAAACAAATTATATTGATACAGTGCGTAAACTCAATCCACTCACTGTCTAGTGACTATACAATAACTTAAATGAGTATTATGAGAATAGCATGCCCATAATACAACTTTTAGTTGATACATTTGCTTGAAAACAGCAAACAATATTCGACAACGACAATTTATATTTTCGCATTCCGGTTAATCTGCCATCCGCAACTTCGTACTCAACAGACTGTCGATTAATGGAACTCTGGTTACCTTATACTACGACTCAGAGACTATCGAAACCAACAATAGTAAGTGAGTACAATGTCCCTTTAAACCAACTCCCAGCATTTATCTATATATATTGTTCCATTTATCTGTATCTATTGTTCCATTTATCTATATATATTTGTTCCATTTGTGCTAACAATCATCACGTCTGACATAATTTGTCAAAACGTAAGTTGTATCAAATCAAACACTTATTCCGTGTAATAAATTGACCTGCCATATAGCTACTCGCCTTTTTGCAAACACTATCAGTATAGGCAAATGCGTCCACCTCCCCAAATCGGTATATAAACATGCACCCAAACTCCCCAAATCGGCTAGTTAAGCATTAAATAGAGCGCTGCGTTTTTTTCCTTATGCCCCCCATCTCAGTCCATTTCATTTGTTCGCGTGTTGATGCTCACATTTTGAAGCAATATTCGCCGCTAACTTTTCGTTAAAATTACTTATATTAGATCAGTAATGACTTGTAAGGCATGGCATATCATACTTTCAAAATATCGGTAATTAAAGGTCATCGATGAGATCGACCGCTCGCTAATGGTTTGTTATCTTTTATTACACGCTTGTTCCTAGAATCACCATGTTAGTGCCGTTTCATAATGGTTTGTTATAATATTTGGAACAATAAGCTAATCTCAGAACGTGAAATAAATTAAAATTTGTATCGAAATTGAAAGATGGTTGACTTGCCCGACTGACGAACCACAATGGGCGAAGTATATTTACATACATCGATTATAGTCCATTCAGAGTTATGGCCCTCGGTGTAGAAAGTGCGTCAACGTTGGTTATCTGTATCGTATTCGTCAATTTTGATTTGAATATTTGTTGACACTTAAATATGGAATATCTCTATAAATAACAAATTTGAAATAGTTGCGTGGGTATAAAATAATTAATATGACCCTGTCCGGAAACGCTTATATCAATTAATAATGATTTTATTTCGAATATTTTATTATGAAATGAGATGATTAATTTGGACAGTTTATTTGTCTATGTTTAGAACATACCATTCAGGCTGGACACTTTATATGTCTATGTTTAGAACATACCATTCAGGCGATACCATATAGCGACAGAGACCATTAGGCTGTTCTTATAGCTACGTACCGAACATCAAATGTCCCATATTGATTGATTGTATTGTGTATTCGTCAATTTTAATTTTAATATTTGTTGATACTTAAATATGGAATATCTCTACACAATACAATCAATCAATATGGGACATTTGACGTTCGGTACGTAGCTATAAGAACATAGTTATACGCGATAATGAGTCTAATTAACGTTTATTTGTGACAAAATTACACATTACAATTTCAGGTATCTGTAAACAGTAACCACTAATGTTCGTTAGCCAACAACCACACCCTTTTAGACCAGAAAATATTCGAAATAAAATCAATATTAATCGATAGAAGCATTTCCAGCCAGGGGTCTACGATTCATGACTAATATTTTATACCCATGTAACTATGTAACACATGTTTACAAAGAGATAATCCACTTTTAATTGACAAATATACAATTTTTTTGTTTTACAATAGTACCAACGGACATTAGGGTAAAATTAAAAGAGGTGCAAAATAATCGGTAACCCCTGTTGCTGAAAACCCGATGCGATTAAAATGCAAGTTTTCTGATATCAAATTAACTCTGAAAAAGAAACCACACACATGATAAGTAGGGAAAGTAAGACTTGGGAATTGATGACTTAGCATATTAAGACTAACAAATTTACATTTCAGTTTGTCAATACGAAATTAACAGTAGTTGACATATTTGACTGTGGGACCAAAGGCTCAACAATATAGAGCGCATGTCAGTATATTACTCACTTATACTGTTCCGTGCACGGTAATATTTTGCCCCGGGTCTGTTCCTTGTGCATGTTCCTCTGTTGAGAACTTCTGAATGGAGTTGGCATTCCACGTTTTGTCCAACGTAGAAGAAAGAAACACACATTTTATTTCTCGCACAAGACGCCAAACACTGAACTCTCGATCTGGAAAAGAATGCTGATAGCAAGCCAGTGTCGCATATCACACCATCGAATCCTGGTTGCACTTTCCCTTTGAATGATTCTTGAACTTGTCCATTTGAAAACATAACCATAGCAAGAATAACGCTGGCACACGCGGTGATAACGAAACGTGCAACCATGACGTGAGGCCTCTCTGTTGGTGTATGTCAAGAGATGAACGTCCGCCCAGGCCTACCCCAATATAATGTCGATTAAATGTCTCCGTCTCTTGTAATGGGATAACATATCGGGCGTGCGCTAGAAGCTTGTGTGTGCAGAATATTGCATGTTATTAGAATAAGAGGCGCCGCTTGGCTTTAGGTCATGTTCCCACTGAGTTGAAGCCGTTGCATAATGATCGATTTCTTGTACTGGTATGCGGTTCTTCCTGATTAGGAATATATAATGTCGACAAGTAAAGTAATGTAATAGCAAAGTAAAATGTTTATGCCGTCAGGGTGGCATTTCAATTAATTGTACCCAACGTTCCCCTCATATTTAGAATCACGAAGAACGTAATCATACTGGAAATTCCATGACGCAAGACCTATCAACAAAGACACCACGAACTGGACAATTGTGACGGTTCTATTTAAATCCGGTCGGTTCTATTTCAATTGTTTAATGATCGTGTCTGTATACATATTGTACATGTTACCAATCTATACACAATGTGTCAATGCTATACTTGACAGTGGATTCTACCCATATAAGACTTCCATGCATTTCTTTGCACTAAGTCGGAACTCTAAGCATGATGAAATGTATTCAATACAAGTATAAACAAGTAAAAGGCCGTCACGGAGTAATATATAATACATATTTAACCTATGCGGGCATAGTAGCGAGAGTCCATAAGAATAGTGTCCAGATCGAGACACTGGCCTCTTACCATATAGCTATATATCTATCAAGCCAATGTCCTTCTTCAAAACCCGTGTCGCCTTACGATTGGGCCACGTATGAGTGTACCTCAAACATGTTAATATAATATATTCTTTGTGGGATCAACAGCCCGTGAGAAATGGCCTAGACCATTTCATCCAGGGTCAGTTTCCCACGTATAGAGTATGGATCGAGACAGGGAATTGACCTTTTAGATTAACCATGCTTACGCCGTCTAACAGTAAAAAGGGTTACACCCATCTGGGTGGGCAACTTGTATGAGGCAGCCAATCTATACAAAATTAGGTGATGTTCATAAGCTTGATCCATATCGAGGCATAACTCTTGTGAGCTGTATGTCTAAAGTTTTCACATCTATCTTAAATTGAAGGCTGAAATTGTTTTCTGAAGATAATGGAATCATGAGCAAATTTCTAACTGTGTTCGGGAAATCGCACTCCACGATTTATCAATTTATAGCTATCAAATGGTAGGACATTTTATTGTGCTTTCGTTGAATTCCGTATGCCATTTGACACGATGTGGAGAGACGCGCTATCTGTCGTTCCCAATTTTCAACGACATTTCCAACTCAAAATGCACCTTCATGGCGATCTTTTCACTGATATGAAATTACTACTAATAATCTCGGTATCCTAATACAATTACTGAGTTTAAAAGCGGCATACCCAATCAGAAATAGTTAATGTACAATGTATGTATCGGTTGAGTTCGTGATTCGGTGTGGTACCTTTAAACTGTGTACTTACATTAGGAATCCGATATGATTCCTTAAAGATGGATTATCTCTTTAAATAACAAAATTTAAATAGTTGCGTGGGTATATAATAATAACTATGAACTGGAGACGCCTGTCCGGAAAGGCTTCTATCAATTAATATTGATTTTATTTTGAATATATTATTAGGAGATGAGATGATTAATTGGGACACTTTATCGATCTATTTTTAGAACAGACAATTCGGTGATACCATATAGCGATAGAGAGAATTAGGTTGTCCATGTAGCTACCTACCGAACGTCAAATGTTCCAGATTGATTGATTGTATTGTTTTATTCCATAGTCATAAGCGATAATGAGTCTAATTAACGTTTATTTGAGACAAAATTACACAATACAATTTCTGGTCTCTGTTAACAGTAACCATTATTGTTCGTTAGCTAAACAATCTCACCCTTTTAGACCAGAAAATATTCAAAATAAAATGAATATTAATCGATAGAAGCATTTCCTGAGAGGAGTCTTCGAATCAGATCTAATAACTTATACCCCGGTAACTATATAACACATGTTTACAAGGAGATAATCCACCTTTATACCCCGGTAACTATATAATACAAGTTTAAAAAGAGATAATCCACCTTATACCCCGGTAACTATATAATACATGTTTACAAAGATATAATCCATCTTTGTACCCCGGTAACTATATCAAGACCTGATTAAATAGAACCTTCACATATAATATTTCTTCTGAAACAAAAACTGGTTTAAGTGTACATATATATATAATATGAATATAAATATAAACGTGCTATGTAATCTCAACTTACACAAATACTGTTAACTGTTAAAAGGTTTAATAATTCCCAATCACACTCTTCTAATGAACATGTTTTGATTCAGTTGATGCCTTTAAACGGTGTAAGTATAGTAGGATGCCGAGATTGGTACTTATGGTTACATTTCTGTGAACACTATAAATCTATCAATTCATATTAAGTTGGAAATATCGCAAGATGTAGATATATAGTAACGTTGTTGATATATAGTAACGCTGTTTATATATAGTAACGTTGTCGATATATAGTAACGTTGTTGATATATAGTAACTTTGTTGATGTATAGTAACGTTGTTGATATATAGTAACGCTGTTGATATATAGTAACGTTGTTGATATATAGTAGTGTTGTTGGTATAATGGAACGTTGTTGATATACAATAACGTTCCCTAGACCATCACATGGTCTACCGCTTTGTAATCATGTGTTATATAGTTTCTGGGATATACAATAATTATATATGAATCGAAAACCCATGTCCGGAAACGGTTATATCGATTAACATTGATTATATTTCGAATATGTTCTGGTATAAAAATGAGTGATCGTTTTACTGACGACTAATAGCGGTTATTTTTAACAGAGACCCGGAACTTTATTGTGTAATTTTGTCATTATCGCTTATAACTATGGAACTAAATAATGTAAACAAGCAATTGGGACAATTTTCGTTCGAAGCGTAGCAATCGGAGAACTCCAATAATCTATATCAATATCTGTTCTAGAAATATTAACAACTATATTTCCCTTTTTATCGGTGCATTATATCAGAACATATTCGAATTAAAATCAATATTAAGTGATGCGAGCATTTCCGGACAAGGTTATTCAATTCATTAAAATGTGTTTCCACTGTTAACTCGAAAATCAACGAGATAGCGGATATAAGTCCACTGTAACTAATGCTTATTGCGGAATCAAATAAGTCAAACATGAATCTTTATGGAGACTATGTGCGGTCCAAAATTAACCTATCTGCACGCGGATATGTTGGTTGCGTATACTGAGTATACATTAACTCATTCTGCCATTGGTTGTGATATAACCATAATTGTGCAAAGGGAGATAACAAATAAATATACAAATAGTCTGCTTTGCATATGGAACCTAACAAATTATACAGCGAAAGCGAAACCCAATTTTAATATAGGTTTGAAAAGTCAACATATTGTCAACTGTTTTGACAAAGATATGCTAGAATAATACACAATCTCACTAGAAAATCAAACCTATGGAACTATTCGCGGTGTCTTGTCTCCCTCTATTTACCCATTCGATTCATGTGAGTAAGACCGGGGGACCAGGCTGCTACGTGTGTCTGACAGGATATTTGTTGCAGTATATATATATGATATGATTGAAAAACATCTTATGTAAGTGAGTAAGATGTGTGAAATACAAATAGCTCCTACGTTACATTATATTTGACACATACAACCGTTTGATAGCACACATGTGGATTTACGGTTATATAAAATAAATTAGTATTTTTTAATATCATTTTAGAATAGTATTTACATTCTGCAAGCAAATAATGGCGCCGCCCTAAATTACAATCGGGCCCCTCATGGTGACATATATTTTTCAGCTATAAGTCCTCCCCGTGTAAAAGTTTGGGGGGACCAGGCGGGTACGTGTGCTTGACACGAGAGTTGCTGCAGTACATATATGAGATCAGTACAGCACATTACATATGGGTGAGTACGATATGTGAAATACACTTTTCTCCTACATTACACCATGCATAGTCCGGCAGAACTGGGATGTGACCCAAAATTCCCTGTTTAAGTTGTTTTTTTAGATAATTTATCACTGGGTATCTTTATTGATATCGCGGATGTGTAACTTTTGAGGAACTCTTCTTATTCAAGATGGCTGCTGAGTAACCAAAATTCTGAAATTGTTTGTATATCTTGACGATGTGGTAATTCCGTATCGGCAACACAATTTATGACATTAGTGATGTGATAGTATTATGATATCATGTGACAAATAAAATAAACTGGAAAAATTTATAACTAAATACCCAAGATGGCTGCCAAAATGACCGTTCTCATTCTTCCCATGATAACTGTTGCAGGACTATAAAGACAACGCTTCTGATATAGCGAGTTCTCTTTATAGTTTAACAACATGCAATTAGGACAGAATCAAATGAATTATATTGTTATCTGTAAATGAACATTGGTAAATTAAAGAATTAACGTACCTAGAAATAATGTTAGTGTACGTCATCACTGTCTTTCTCGCCAGGTCGATTGTCAGCTCATTCATAACCTACTGCCTCCTCACACGAACAGAACACCGTGCAAGTTAAACCCGCGTGTCAGCACCCACAACGTTTGGTCATGAAATGAGCATCTGAAGCACAACGACATCTAATGACTTTTTGTATATGTGGCTTCCCAGTTAGAACGACGGTTGGGGCGAACAACCCGTTTCTCGACCAGTCGTAATCAGATCAGGAAGTGTGTCTCCATATATACACCTAATTGTTTTTGGGCGCGTTTAATATTTCCATCGTCGGTTGGGGTAGATATTTCAGTTTTGACACTGTAGCCATGTTGTGACCGACTTTGTATGACCATATTTTCCGTCGAGCCTCTTGTTGATTGGCAGTTCGGTTCTCCATAGCTATCCAAAATAAATGGTCTAGCCTCGTCTACAACTCCGTCAATTGTAACATATGGTATTAGATATCTTAGATTGTGCTTTCCACCTTTGAGAATCCTAAGCGCTACATTGTCATATATCAATTAGAGCCGCGGTGGCGTCACACTCTGTGAGTCAACGCTTGCTAAAAGGTCATGAGCGATATTAGTGTGAGCTTTAAGCGCTTCAATGGTGATTATTGTTTTTCGTCCTTTTGTGGGTGCGACCATCAGTGTCTGTTCGGACAAATCACATTGGTAAAGACAATGGAGCAACATTACAAAATATATATGTGTCATCTGCATAACTAACGACTTTTGGGATGTTACCTTCGCAACCTGCAGAGGACAATAAGAGTATATCCTTCGTGAGTCCATGTGAGATCAAGCATCTTGATAAATATAGGAATAGGATCCTCTCCAGTTCCTATGGGTCGTTTATTTACCTAACAACCATGTTAATCGGGCTTTGTTATCACTCACAGTGAGAATAACGATTTGTGGAGACAGCCCAGTGTTTTGCTTCAGCCCAAATACCCTGCTAGCTCCTTTATCTCGGATTAGTCGCATCGATTCGTTTATGATCAAGTATCAAGTATACATATGTCTGTCATTTGATCGAAATTCGCCAAGAAAGTATTACACTGTGCCCAGAATTGTGGAGTATTGTAATATACTCGAATATAACTGCAATATAATATAATATAGCTGCAATAAAATTGCGCAGCCGCCATGGATAGTGGTACTGATGACCCCGTCCTTTGGTGAGTCAGCTGTGATGTCAACCCGGAGAGCATTCATCAGGTTTGATTTGGAATTTGCTTTCTTCATATGCCCGTTGGACTCAAACATTGAAGGTGTGTAAGGCGATAGCTCATATGAACTGATGTCATCAATATTGAAGCTACCAGTGATATTATTTAGAACCATTGCCTTCGCAAAAATCACTGACTGTTGCAATGTTTTCACGTTCCGGCTAATTGTATTATTAAAACATGATGGCCACCTTTTCTTTTTTTTTAAATCGTCATCTCTTCTCGGCCAAGTTCCATTGTCTTATCCACATTGATCGAGAAGTGGCTAGTAATTTGTTCGAACTAGACATAATTCGCATCAATTGGGTCAATAAACAGATCCAATTTGTGCTTGAATGGGTCTCAGTCAGTCCTGACGATCTTTCTTCTTGAACTTGCTTCTTCTGAGTGTGTTCGCCAACTTCGCCTCCCTTCTCTCGCATGCAATTCAAGTCTTCTATCCGACAATTGCATGTGAGTAAACTGTATGCCCACTCTGTTGTTATATCGATTATACCTGAGCGCCTATGCATGTTGTCTCACTATAAAAGCCACCAAACATGCCACTGATGTGGTACGAAAGTGTAGACATCCAGTTGAAGTTGACTTATGAAATCCGACAAATTATCTTTATGGCCGCCAGTTTGTATAATCCTACGAAAGCAATGCAGGTAACATTTAAAAAAGAAAATAACGTGATTTAATACTCTTGCTATTGCAAAGAACATGATCACACCCGTATGATCATATGCGTTTTGGATAGGTTGTTGAAATTTTTGAATATTTATATTTCCCCAAGGATCACAATTCCACATCAATCGGAGAACATGTGCTGATATCACACTAATCAATTATCAGCCGAGAAAAAAACTTTAACAAAATGTTTGGATTTATTTAATCCCACCATAGTTACTGACAATGTACAACTGTCCACTATGAGACAGATGATTCATTTGTGTTAATCCTCCATTACTATTTTACTGATGACCCATTGTTTGATAGTGCACTGCCTTTTTTACACATTAAGCTGTATCACCTAATCAATTAGCAGATGATAATGGTATAAACTTCATTTGCATGTCACTACCGTTACAAAATCAATTTGGGTTTTTGGATAAGATTTCCGATTTTAGGGTTCAAAAAACTTTGGCCAGTTTCGAAAAAATATTGGCCATTGGCCAATTTGACTTATGATAGTGTTAACCCTATCAACAGTGTGTGTAATAGGATTAGAGAGAAGTTCCGAAAGATTACAATAATACTGTCAAGTTTACAACCCCAGTGTAATCTGTATGTTTATGTTTTGAGATGTTGTGATACTATAATATGACAATCAGCGAAATACCATATGGATTAATTTATATTGATTAGTGTTCGATGTCGGGATACTGATTTCAACAAAGGGACATTTCCCTGGAAGTCCCGCTATTGCATTAGCAGGAATTAAGAGATACACCATAGTAAAATCGATTCAAGAGAGGCTGCTCTTATAAACATTATGGCAAAAGCCCGGTGAACCATGATATACCGGAGTCTGTACAATGTGGTAAATTCAGGTAAAGAAATATCTACGTTCGTAAACTGTACTCTTGTACATGCTGGTGAAACAGGACATACTTGGGTAAAGGCCATGTAAACCCATTTAAGTCATACATACTGTAGTGAATTAGTGATGGAATCATGGTGTAACAGATTATACTCTGTCTAAAACCAATTAAATAATAAGCTGCGCAAAGCCCATGTAAATAGAGCATACCGTTTTATCTTCCAAGTAAAGGCTTGGTGTACCCCAATCTGAAGATCATGCTCGTACAATGCACCACAATCATAGCAATGGATGATGTCGATATTAGCTGTTGTTCACTTCCCTATAACCGTCAAACTGTTTGCCCTGTTCCCCTGACGGTCAGAGGTTTTATGGAGTTTGGTGGCGGGATCATTATATCTTATGGGTCCATTTGTATCAAATGATTCAAAAAGTTAGTTTTAAACGGTCGTTATCTGATGTTGTTGGTTTAATATCAACGAGTAAATCATTGTGTAGCTTTTCTCGATCATCCTCAAACGTCCGTACGAATCAATCACTTTTTTGTTGGATTCCTTTGTATAGCTAACGTCACAATTCTTTGCTTGTCGATAATACAATTAGGTACTGGTTGTTCCTTCTTTGTGTTGGGTCTTTGTTATGGTATACATATTGACACAGGGTTAGGACAGATTCGTTGCGATGATGGCTTCCTTTTGATGATGATGGTAATCTTGTTTCGCTGTAGTCATTAAATCATCCAACACAATAGTATCCGTTACACTCGAATTGAAGAATGTGTTTTTTCTGAATCCATTGGAAAGTTAGGTGTCAGATTGACATTGATGTTGTCATAAACCATTTGCCAACTTTTGTATAACCAAACGATTCTTTTGGGCGGGTGGATCTTTTTATTAGCATTATATGTCAAGTGCTATGATCGGGAAGTCAACGAAAAAACTTATAACCGTGAAGATGATACATACATTTGCCTGTGAATATATAGCACAGGTGTCTATTGTACAGGTATTCGAATGAAAATATCCGTTCTGTGTGAAACTATACACTTTTCAGTGTTCAGATCATTAGGAAAAGATGCGTTTTTATACACGGTTATGCAGCCGTTCATACACTGGTAACGTCATTATGCTTATGTCGAAATGCTTGCAAAATAGCTTCGAACAGCATCATCGTTTGTGTGATATCATGCACGCTTTGTTTTCAGGTAACTGAGATTGCAGGAGCAGTGCATGGGTGTGCATCATTCCATTATTCAGTGCATGGGTGTGCATCATTCCATTATTCAGTGCATGGGTGTACATCATTCCATTATTCAGGAGCAGTGCATGGGTGTGCATCATTCCATTATTCAGGAGCAGTGCATGGGTGTGCATCATTCCATTATTCAGAGCAGTGCATGGGTGTACATCATCACATTATTCAGGAGCAGTGCATGGGTGTACATCATTCCATTATTCAGGAGCAGTGCATGGGTGTGCATCATTCCATTATTCAGGAGCAGTGCATGGGTGTGCATCATTCCATTATTCAGGAGCAGTGCATGGGTGTGCATCATTCCATTATTCAGGAGCAGTGCATGGGTGTGCATCATTCCATTATTCAGAGCAGTGCATGGGTGTGCATCATTCCATTATTCAGAGCAGTGCATGGGTGTGCATCATTCCATTATTCAGGCAAAGCCGTCGACCTTCATAACGACGCCGCCGGAACAAATTATTACATCAGCCACTGCAACAACGACGCGCCTAAGCAGTGGAGTGCCATTCGTCCTTGGAGAACAACAATCACGTTCATACTCGGTTCAAATATACAATAATTAGTACGGGACATGACAACACAATACTATTATAGACATGAAAAGTAATTTCTATCTTTTTGAATACCTTTCTCTAACGAAGGACCGTAATTAGGCAACTATGATTGATGTGCGGGTACCAATGTGTACATATATGTGTGTGTCGTATCTCATGTAACACTCTCGCCTTTTTATAATTGCCTTAGGGACCATATTTCGAGATATACACGGGTGCTTTAAATTGGACAATTGTTTGCAGTACAACTTCTTCATGCTTGTCTTCCGACAATTTCGACACAGTATCATATTGCTGCTTAACACTAAGATCGTATTCACACATAGTTGATTGGTTTTTTAATTTGTAAATTTGCCTCCGGGTTTATGAAACTAATATTTCAATAAATACGAGAGGTACGAGCCGTTAAATTGCGTGATTGGTTTGAGTTGGACAGTAAACAATTCAGTTTCTAATAATGTATAACATACGTATATGCTACTTTTAGTTGATAATATCATTGATGCGTGAGTCTGCACAATAATAGCCTTTATCCAAGCTTTAGCAGAAACCATGTCGAACGGGTAATACATACAACCAGTCGGCGATTCGGATAGATTTCTGACAAGAGTTCGTCTCAAGAATAGCACTATAATAAATTGTTGCCCGTGGCGCATTGGAGAATGTGCGATAATTACGATCAAGAAAACCATAGTCAGAAATGGTAACACCACCAAGATCATATTATTAGCCATAAATATAAATTATAATATAAAATATATTGCTTAGATGAATGCGTCTCAGACTTCCGTTCAAACAACTAATCCTTCAAATTATTCCAAAAAAACTATATTACAGAAAACAGTTATCCCACAACTATACTTCAGCTCGCGCCACAATGACTTCTCCAGACGAAACATTTGACAAATCTGTATTTCCATTTTCAGTTATCTGTATATATATTTTATATTCTAGGCAAATAAATAATTATTCGGACCACTATCTGAATTTGACTACATGACCAGACCTCTGAATAAGTCTGAATATGATACAGCGGCTTAGAGAAACCTGGTTGCATAGGCACCACACAAACTGCAGCCCAATATGCCGGATGTGGGGGTCACATTCCTAGAGATATTCCGCTTGTAGCAATTGTGCGTATATGGGGGATTTTAACTATTACGTTATAGGTCACATGATTATACATGTTGGTCGCCTGTATGTAACTGACTTGGGCGAGTATGACTTTATCTACTATGTATAGTTCTATTTTTGAAAAAAAATAATTTATAACTGTGATTTAGCATATACTAGTATGGATTATTGATCGAAACCTCATTTAGTAGTTCGACATAACCATTGCATCAGAAAATTGGTTGAATATGTAGGTTAATAGTTTATACTTGGAATCCACGTGTAAATTTGAACTATCGGAACAATTTCAGTCACTGTTATAGTCTAAAATTTCGAAATAATCTTGTGTCAGACATGCCATTGAACAAAACTGTGATTATATTTCTAAGACATGAGGTTGTGTGACGTGATTGATACATGTTACTGATAACCATATTCATGATTGAACAACGACTAATTGTTTAGTGGAATTTATGTTACATTGGTTATAACAAATTTGTATGAAAAATTCACTTATATTTAATAGCCTGAATTATTCAAAGGTTTTGCTGTTTCGAGAAATGGAAAGTTTGCTTACAATTGGGAAGTTTGTTGTTGTTCTTGGAAAAAAGCTTGTAGGTCAATTGGTAGGTAACATCACTAAACTAAGATAATACCCATATCGACTCATACAGCGTGGAAAATCATGAGGTGGATTGAAAGTCGCATGTAACTACAATCAACATGTGTGTATCAAGGCATAGCATACAGAGTGGTTTACGTCAATATTCTAACAATTGTGTAGGTTTCATCGTCTACACGCAATACAAAGTATCCACGTCTAACCGCACCCACGTGACGCACACGAAAATCTACGCTGTACGCAGTTACCATGGATACACACTCGCAATCCCTACATTCCGTACAATCGCTACAAGCTGAATCTCTCCAATGATATAATCATTTGGGCTTCAGATTGACGCCAGTGAGTATGTTTATTATATCCAGTGATATAATCATTTGGGCGAGGCTTCAGATTGACGCCAGTGAGTATGTTTATTATATCCAGGTATATCCCCGAACACTAATTACACTGAACCTCATTTCGTAGCCTGTCTAAACATCCTCGATGATATAGTGTCCGAATTCTCGCTCCAGGGCCGTGATGTCATCATGGTATATTTCAATATTCATATACAAGTACAGCGGACGGGTATTTTCGCCCCATGGCCGTGATGTCACCATGGTAAATTTCAATGTTCATGTAAACTGATCCGTCGCTTTTTCGATGCCCGTGCTGAACAAATGACAGTTAGGTAACCATAAATATGATACATGATCCTCAGACTCCTTGTGCATATTAGCATATTATGTAATTTTGTTCTTGTATGTTTTATTATCACAAGTTTTGCATATACTAGTATCCATTGTATTAGCAAACTGTCTTCGTGTGGATGTTTGTTGCCAATAAATAACTATCTATACAAGTACAGCGGACGGGTACTCTTAATTTATTGAATCCAAACGTGACTGGATGTCCCCTTCGAAAACTTCCTTGACTCAAATGGGCTTGTGATACTTCGTATATATGCGATGGCCCAGATCATATATGTGTATATGTTCCATAAAATACCAACTTTCTACATTCATAATTGGTCAAAATGTAACTCTTAGTTGAAATCAAACATGGTTGAACATGTGCATATATATCGAATGACGATTTACTAAATGCACATAACCATCGACCAATGTTGTGCTCAATCTCCTTTCATATAGACTGCCCTGCGATGATAAAATCAATAGTATAGCTGCAGAGAAAGCGAAAGAGGTTGTGGATATTTACGTAATCAACGTTTTCGTTCTTATATGGATTCCAAAAATTAATATCGTCGATGCCATTGAACATCGGTCAAATTAGAGTTCTTAAAGTTCAATCTGTGAACAGAATAATTAAATATAATGCCCAATACGACCTGTCGTGACATCTGTCTGGGAAGCCATCAATAGCAATACAACATATGGTATTAACGAATGCTCTGAACTTAAAGATGGATTATCTCTTTCAATAATAGCGTGGGTATAAAATAATAAATATGAATTGAAGACGCCTGGCTTCTATCGGTTAATATTGATTTTATTTCGAATATTTTATTTTGAAATGAGATTTTTAATTGGGACACTTTGTGTGCCTATTTTTAAAACAGACCATTCGGGTGGTAACAGTTAGCGATATAGAGCATTATACTGTTCCTGTAACTTTGTATCGAACGTCAAATGTCCCAGATTGATTGATTGCATTGTTATATTCCATTGTTATAAGCGACAATGAGTCTAATTAACGTTTATTTGTGACAATTCGAAATAAAATCAATATTAATCGATGGAAGCATTTTCGGACAGGAGTCTTCGATTCATACCTAATAGTTTATACCCTGGTAGCTATACAATACATGTTTACAAAACAATAATCCATTTTTAAATTCGGCGACCTCAGCTGTAACCTTTAAATTCGGCGACCTCAGCTGTAACCTTTAAATTCGGCGACCTCAGATGTAACCTTTAAATTCGGCGACCTCAGATATAACCTTTAAATTCGGCGACCTCAGATGTAACCTTTAAATTCCGCGACCTCAGATGTAACCTTTAAATTCGGCGACCTCAGATGTAACCTTTAAATTCGGCGACCTCAGATGTAACCTTTAAATTCGGCGACCTCAGATGTAACCTTTAAATTCGGCGACCTCAGATGTAACCTTTAAATTCGGCGACCTCAGATGTAACCTTTAAATTCGGCGACCTCAGATGTAACCTTTAAATTCGGCGACCTCAGATGTAACCTTTAAATTCGGCGACCTCAGATGTAACCTTTAAATTCGGCGACCTCAGATGTAACCTTTAAATTCGGCGACCTCAGATGTAACCTTTAAATTCCGCGACCTCAGATGTAACCTTTAAATTCCGCGACCTCAGATGTAACCTTTAAATGCCGCGACCTCAGATGTAACCTTTAAATTCGGCGACCTCAGATGTAACCTTTAAATTCGGCGACCTCAGATGTAACCTTTAAATTCGGCGACCTCATATGTAACCTTTAAATTCGGCGACCTCAGATGTAACCTTTAAATTCGGCGACCTCAGATGTAACCTTTAAATTCGGCGACCTCAGATGTAAGGATCATGGGGTGATGATACCGACCCCGTTTGGTGCCAGTCTAGACAGTT
Organism: Siphonodentalium dalli; assembly: GCA_032622095.1. Taxonomy (NCBI): domain Eukaryota; kingdom Metazoa; phylum Mollusca; class Scaphopoda; order Gadilida; family Siphonodentaliidae; genus Siphonodentalium; species Siphonodentalium dalli. The sequence goes on from CP136061.1 coordinate 274,412,698, forward strand.
TGACCTACATTCTCTGCAGTACTACCGTTGGTGTTTGACCTATATTCTCCGCCCACGCGTCGGTCTATTTGTACCGGTTGGACATGTCCGGACATGACCCGCTGGTTATATCCAGACTTCTCCATATGAATGGTATATTATCTACATGTATATCACGTGATGATCTCGGTGGGGTAGCTTCAGTCTTGAATGTTAAAGTGACACTAGGCTCTCAATGGGGATGATTATTAAAGTGACACTCACTATGGATGAATGTTAAAGTAACACATGGCGCACACTGTGGGATAATGTTAAAGTGACACTCGCATTGAAAACTTCAAAAAGTTCAAAAAGTTCAAAAAGTTCAAAAAGTTCAAAAAGTTCAAAAATTTCAAAAAGTTCAAAAAGTTCAAAAAGTTCAAAAAGTTCAAAAAGTTCAAAAAGTTCAAAAAGTTCAAAAATTTCAAAAATTTCACAAATTTCACAAATTTCAAAAAACTTCAAAAATTAAACAAAATTCAGGATTTAGTCAAAAATATGGCTTGTTACCATTCATCGGAAAGCTATGGGGGTACGGTGGTGAGCGCCACCGAAAACAGCAAGTGAGCGAGGGAAAAAAGAAAAAAATAACATGACAAGTGGTACATAGTACAATTTATTATATTAACTATTCACTGTCACTTTCGTCCGAATTGTCATCACTTTCGTCAGATGTGTCATTTGTTTCGTCCATGAACTTTTCTAGCAATGGTCTGTACTTTAATATTGACATTTTCACTGCATCACGATCTTCAAAACCATTCTTCATATATTTCTCCACTTTATCCATGACACTGTTGTGCAGAGTACCATTGCGCAGCCACATATTCTTTATTATTGTCCAAGCATAAACATTCATAAATAGCCTCATTCCTTCAGTTTTAAGATCTGTACTTTTAAGGTCCTTGTCAGCTTGTACTTTTGCCTCTTTTTCTGTCGAGCCATTTTCCATATACGTTTCCACGTTATCACTCCATGCTTCTTGTGCTTTATCTCTACTCTCATCACACAAACTTTTGAAGTATTCATCTTCATTCGATTTAATTTTCTTATTCTGACTATCATCCGTGTCTTCGTTTTAACTTATTTTCTTGACACCAGTTTTTTACGTGTCTCTGGACATCATGCTGATCTTCGAACAAAAGCCCACAGTCATTGCAAGGGTACGACATGTCTTCTCGAATGCCTATGTTTTTATGGTTTTCTTTATTAATTTCATTGATCTCACCAGGTGTCCTTATGTCCTTAGTATAGCCATTATGTTGACCCTGGGGCACAATATAATTATATGTCATGCACTCCCGTTGACCAGGGAGATCTCTGTCATCATATTTCATCTCATTCCGTTGATCCGGGCTATTGTTGTCATCACATTTCACCACATTCTGTTCATCTGGGTGCTCGCTGTCCTTATGGAGATTATATTTCATGCCATTCCATTCACCCATATGTTGGTTCGTGTCCTCTTTTAGCACATTCTGTCGCAGCCGTAATGTGTCCGGGGTTGCGGCTTTTAAATCCACCAGTAGGTAACCGTACGGTTCACTCGTCGCTTCCGAAAACTCTCGCATCATACGTTGAGGGCATTCAGGATACATCTGTCTTGATAATGTTGAAATTAAACCCTTGTCAATTGGATTATTGAACAATACCAAATATTGACAATTTCGTCGTTGCGTCGGATCTTTGTTGTAGTAGAAATTCTGGTTCAAACTTATCAAAGATAAGTTCAAATGGTGACTTCCTTCGGAATGTAAATCATTAACTCTCTGGTCTTTTGATGAAGTTTGCATCAAGTCATCGAGTACAACTAGATTTTTATACTGGGGGTTGATAAGAGAATCCAAGTTTGCTGGTATTCCCCGTATAAAGTTGACCGGAGGGGTGACGGTATACTTTATGTCATCATATAGGGGCTGCCAATATTTATAAAACCATATTATTCTGTCAGGTGCGGGTGATATTTTTGAGGCAGACTTTTGTAGCAAGGTTTTCACGAAGTATGTCTTCCCACTAGATGTCGGTCCACTTACGCATGCCGTGAATGGATGCTTGAAAATAAAATCTTCTTGGACATTAGCCATTGGATCATCAAAGCAGGATGTTATGTCGCTTTGTTGCTGTTTCCCCCGCTGGTGTTGTTGTTGTTGTTGTTGTTGTTGTTGTTGTTGTTGTGGATGTTGTTGTTGTTGTTGTGGTTGTGGTTGTTGTGGTTGTTGTTGTTGTGGTTGTTGTTGTTGCTGACGATGCTGCTGTTGTTGCTGTTGTTGTTGTTGTGGCTGATGATGATGCTGTTGTTGTTCTGAAGGCGTGTGTTTAACTTTGATATGACGCTTCAAACTATCTTGCCAAGCATAGGCACTTAAACACTCTTCACACTTATACTTCATTTTCCTATATAATCAGTGAAATCGATCGTTCTTCTATACACCTATATTTATATAGAACAGAAACAAGGGAAAGTGGTGGACTAGTTCACTAGTTCAGGCTGTCATTCACAACGTCTCTTCGTGTTGTTTGTACTGGATACAAATTTATCACATTGGCTACAATACAACCTACCCATCCAAATGTCAATGCAATTATGAGTGATTTCAACATGCACACTCTATTATATAGATATGTGTAACCTGGTGACATGATGAAATCCATTGTGTACTGAGTTGACCTCCGGCTTCGTGCCGATTGGGTACTGAGCTGACCAATGACTGCTTTGTATCTTTTGACATATAAGTCTTTACTTTTCTTACGCCGGAGGTGTTGTTGTTGTTGTTGTTGTTGTTGCGGCGGCGGCTGATGGTGCTGTTGTTGTTGTTGTTGTTGTTGTTGTGGCTGCTGTTGTGGAGTTATTGTTCTTAGGTAAAAATGATGATACCCACCCTGTTTGCCCCCCACCAGATCAGGAACGATAACTCTATCCGAAGTACACGACCTACATTCTCTGCAGTACTGCTGTTGGTGTTAGTCTAGACAGTTTGACCTATATTCTCCGCCCACGCGTCGGTTTATTTGTATACCGGTTGGGCATGTCCAAACAATTTCAAAAAACTTAAAAAATTAAACAAAATTCAGGATTTAGTCAAAAATATGGCTTGTTGCCATTCATCGGAAAGCTATGGGGGTACGGTGGTGAGCGCCACCGAAAAAAGCAAGTGAGCGAGGGGAAAAAGAGAAAAATAACATGAAATGTGGTACATACTACAATTTATTATATTAACTATTCACTGTCACTTTCGTCCGAATTGTCATCACTTTCGTCAGATGTGTCATTGTTTTCGTCCATGAACTTTTCTAGCAATGGTCTGTACTTTAATATTGACATTTTCACTGCATCACTATCTTCAAAACCATTCTTCATATATTTGTCCACTTTATCCACCGGCCTTTCAATAGCCTTCGAAAATTTAGGTAAATTACTCATTTTAGTTCAGTGAATATGTCGTTTGGAGTTTCCTTTTTAACTTTTCCAATGTTTGTCTTCTTCGCTCTTCCTCCTTTTATCTCTTTAACTTTTATCTTCTTAGCTGCGGCTTTCCTTATAAGTTTTTCAGGTTTCGCTTCAGTCTCGGGTAGGTACTTCGAGTCATCGTAGGGTACATATTTTTTAAGATCAAAGTCATAATAGTACGGAGTCCCCAAAAATTGGCGCGCGTGCGGCCCTCTCACCCCCTCACTGCCGCACGCGCGCCAATTTTTTACCTATACAATAGAGTGTGCATATTGAAATCACTCATAATTGCATTGACATTTGTATCAACAGCAACAACAACTACAACAACAACAGCCGCCGGCGGCGTTGACGTGTGCGTTACTAGGACTGACCCGCAGTTTATAAGGGTATACGTCTTGGATGGTAATTTGGCGCCTATTAAAATTACTACTTCAGAGTACACGTTGAACTTTAGCCATAATGGGGACTCCGTACTATTATGACTTTGATCTTTAAAAATATGTACCCTACGATGACTCGAAGTACCTACCCGAGACTGAAGCAAAACCTGAAAAACTTATAAGGAAAGTCGCAGCTAAGAAGATAAAAGTTAAAGAGATAAAAGGAGGAAGAGCGAAGAAGACAAACATTGGAAAAGTTAAAAAGGAAACTCCAAACGACATATTCACTGAACTAAAATGAGTAATTTACCTAAATTTTCGAAGGCTATTGAAAGGCCGGTGGATAAAGTGGACAAATATATGAAGAATTGTTTTGAAGATAGTGATGCAGTGAAAATGTCAATATTAAAGTACAGACCATTGCTAGAAAAGTTCATGGACGAAAACAATGACACATCTGACGAAAGTGATGACAATTCGGACGAAAGTGACAGTGAATAGTTAATATAATAAATTGTAGTATGTACCACATTTCATGTTATTTTTCTCTTTTTCCCCTCGCTCACTTGCTTTTTTCGGTGGCGCTCACCACCGTACCCCCATAGCTTTCCGATGAATGGCAACAAGCCATATTTTTGACTAAATCCTGAATTTTGTTTAATTTTTTTAGTTTTTTGAAATTGTTTGGACATGCCCAACCGGTATACAAATAAACCGACGCGTGGGCGGAGAATATAGGTCAAACTGTCTAGACTAACACCAACAGCAGTACTGCAGAGAATGTAGGTCGTGTACTTCGGATAGAGTTATCGTTCCTGATCTGGTGGGGGGCAAACAGGGTGGGTATCATCATTTTTACCTAAGAACAATAACTCCACAACAGCAGCCACAACAACAACAACAACAACAACAACAGCACCATCAGCCGCCGCCGCAACAACAACAACAACAACAACAACACCTCCGGCGTAAGAAAAGTAAAGACTTATATGTCAAAAGATACAAAGCAGTCATTGGTCAGCTCAGTACCCAATCGGCACGAAGCCGGAGGTCAACTCAGTACACAATGGATTTCATCATGTCACCAGGTTACACATATCTATATAATAGAGTGTGCATGTTGAAATCACTCATAATTGCATTGACATTTGGATGGGTAGGTTGTATTGTAGCCAATGTGATAAATTTGTATCCAGTACAAACAACACGAAGAGACGTTGTGAATGACAGCCTGAACTAGTGAACTAGTCCACCACTTTCCCTTGTTTCTGTTCTATATAAATATAGGTGTATAGAAGAACGATCGATTTCACTGATTATATAGGAAAATGAAGTATAAGTGTGAAGAGTGTTTAAGTGCCTATGCTTGGCAAGATAGTTTGAAGCGTCATATCAAAGTTAAACACACGCCTTCAGAACAACAACAGCATCATCATCAGCCACAACAACAACAACAGCAACAACAGCAGCATCGTCAGCAACAACAACAACCACAACAACAACAACCACAACAACCACAACCACAACAACAACAACAACATCCACAACAACAACAACAACAACAACAACAACAACACCAGCGGGGGAAACAGCAACAAAGCGACATAACATCCTGCTTTGATGATCCAATGGCTAATGTCCAAGAAGATTTTATTTTCAAGCATCCATTCACGGCATGCGTAAGTGGACCGACATCTAGTGGGAAGACATACTTCGTGAAAACCTTGCTACAAAAGTCTGCCTCAAAAATATCACCCGCACCTGACAGAATAATATGGTTTTATAAATATTGGCAGCCCCTATATGATGACATAAAGTATACCGTCACCCCTCAGGTCAACTTTATACGGGGAATACCAGCAAACTTGGATTCTCTTATCAACCCCCAGTATAAAAATCTAGTTGTACTCGATGACTTGATGCAAACTTCATCAAAAGACCAGAGAGTTAATGATTTACATTCCGAAGGAAGTCACCATTTGAACTTATCTTTGATAAGTTTGAACCAGAATTTCTACTACAACAAAGATCCGACGCAACGACGAAATTGTCAATATTTGGTATTGTTCAATAATCCAATTGACAAGGGTTAAATTTCAACATTATCAAGACAGATGTATCCTGAATGCCCTCAACGTATGATGCGAGAGTTTTCGGAAGCGACGAGTGAACCGTACGGTTACCTACTGGTGGATTTAAAAGCCGCAACCCCGGACACATTACGGCTGCGACAGAATGTGCTAAAAGAGGATACGAACCAACATATGGGTGAATGGAATGGCATGAAATATAATCTCCATAAGGACAGCGAGCACCCAGATGAACAGAATGTGGTGAAATGTGATGACCACAATAGCCCGGATCAACGGAATGAGATGAAATATGATGACAGAGATCTCCCTGGTCAACGGGAGTGCATGACATATAATTATATTGTGCCCCAGGGTCAACATAATGGCTATACTAAGGACATAAGGACACCTGGTGAGATCAATGAAATTAATAAAGAAAACCATAAAAACATAGGCATTCGAGAAGACATGTCGTACCCTTGCAATGACTGTGGGCTTTTGTTCGAAGATCAGCATGATGTCCAGAGACACGTAAAAAACTGGTGTCAAGAAAATAAGTTAAAACGAAAATTAACTGAAGACACGGATGATAGTCAGAATGAGAAAATTAAATCGAATGAAGATGAATACTTCAAAAGTTTGTGTGATGAGAGTAGAGATAAAGCACAAGAAGCATGGAGTGATAACGTGGAAACGTATATGGAAAATGGCTCGACAGAAAAAGAGGCAAAAGTACAAGCTGACAAGGACCTTAAAAGTACAGATCTTAAAACTGAAGGCATGAGGCTATTTATGAATGTTTATGCTTGGACAATAATAAAGAATATGTGGCTGCGCAATGGTACTCTGCACAACAGTGTCATGGATAAAGTGGAGAAATATATGAAGAATGGTTTTGAAGATCGTGATGCAGTGAAAATGTCAATATTAAAGTACAGACCATTGCTAGAAAAGTTCATGGACGAAACAAATGACACATCTGACGAAAGTGATGACAATTCGGACGAAAGTGACAGTGAATAGTTAATATAATAAATTGTACTATGTACCAGTTGTCATGTTATTTTTCTCTTTTTTCCCTCGCTCACTTGCTGTTTTCGGTGGCGCTCACCACCGTACCCCCATAGCTTTCCGATGAATGGTAACAAGCCATATTTTTGACTAAATCCTGAATTTTGTTTAATTTTTGAAGTTTTGTGAAATTTGTGAAATTTGTGAAATTTTTGAACTTTTTGAACTTTTTGAACTTTTTGAACTTTTTGAACTTTTTGAAATTTTTGAAATTTTTGAAATTTTTGAAATTTTTGAACTTTTTGAACTTTTTGAACTTTTTGAAATTTTTGAAGTTTTCAATGCGAGTGTCACTTTAACATTATCCCACAGTGTGCGCCATGTGTTACTTTAACATTCATCCATAGTGAGTGTCACTTTAATAATCATCCCCATTGAGAGCCTAGTGTCACTTTAACATTCAAGACTGAAGCTACCCCACCGAGATCATCACGTGATATACATGTAGATAATATACCATTCATATGGAGAAGTCTGGATATAACCAGCGGGTCATGTCCGGACATGTCCAACCGGTACAAATAGACCGACGCGTGGGCGGAGAATATAGGTCAAACACCAACGGTAGTACTGCAGAGAATGTAGGTCAAACTGTCTAGACTGGCACCAAACGGGATCGGTATCATCAATGGGGATATCGTTACTGGCTGATTGGGTTATTTTCAAAACATACTTAAAAGTGGTAAGCACATCGATCCCAATTATGTAAGTTACATTGGAAACTGTCAAGCGGCTGCAAACTCCCAATACTGTTGACTTAGTATCATAATTTGAATTATGTCACACGGTGCGTGTACATGTTTTGCAATGTAAACGGTTTTTTATTCACAAACTTAAAGAGCCAGAAGCTGGATATATCACTCATATCGTGTTGAGCCACAGGGGCGTGACGTTAAAACGATTAAACTATAAATTAAAAATATATCAGTTTAAAACAAGTGCGCCACTTTAAATAAGTCGCCACTATATTCCTATATTTAACAATAGTTACGAAGCGTCTTTGGAGTACACAATTTACGCGTGAAGCCGGTTTAACCAATCAACGATCTGCATTCTCAGTACGCGCTCGCGGTCATTGAGTTCATTTTAAATGCAATAACTAATTTGAAATTATTGCTGAAATATGGGAATATAGTGGCCACTTGGATTCAAATATGCGATTGATTATTATGTACTTGGAAATGGACTATATATTACCTCCTGTGCTATCGAAGTCCCCATTATTTCAGCCGGTGCTTTCTGTCATACAGCTTTTAGTCGAACAATGGGCGTTGGAATTTTAAGATTCAGGCATTTGCATTGGCTGTTAGAAGTGAGGAGATATCTGAAAAGTGGCGCGCTCGTTTTAAACTAACATATTTTTAAATTTATATTGCACTCGTTTTAGCGACACCCTTTGTGTGGTTTGATACACAGTGCACCCAGATTATGTCCTTAAAAAGTTATGTTCGTCCATGCTGAACTGTGAGTTGGGAATAGTCATTCCCCTCCATTAAAGGAACCGGCATATTATCAACAGTCTGTCTCGATGGTTATTGGGCAGTCATATTGCCACGTGTTACGTACACATTATTTGAAAAATTCTCATCGATATACGTTTGTACTCAGCGCACAAAACTAGAAAACAAAGTTTATCGATTCAGGGGTGAACGGAGGGTAAGATGATCACCAGCATTGATACACAATCTACTTTAGCGCCCATTACCACCAAATTGATTCACAATGACACGAGGAATATAATCGTGTGATTTCAATACGGTACCGTTCGGTGAGAGATTGTGGGGGGGGGGGGGCGCTAAATGTGATCATAATTTGTTTAGTTGCTGATTACCATCATATTTATACATAATCATCATCGTGATATTAGGAATCTAATGGGTGTGCTTTACGTATGCTAAAATTAGAGCCGTACGTGTTATGGATGGCTAGGGGTTGGGCATCAAAGCGGATACAAATATGTTTAGCACTGCTTTTCACCAAATTCATATACGTTATTCTCCAATGATATGATGATCAAATCATATGGGTTCAAGGCGTCCTATCTGATGCTGATTTGGTCGGGAATGGAGAAAGAGTGGCATTAATATTGATAATAATGTCCCAGATATCCACCCCAGTTATATAGAGTCATCACCATAATTCGTTGGGACTTCTTCGGCGTTCAAATTTCACAACTCCGATAAATGTGTACCGAATTAAGTCACATGAACAATTATATCTTCTCAACTGTCATATTTATATTGGGACGAGGACATTTTAGTGAGCTAGCAAACACATGTACATAGAATTAATCATTCAAAGTATAAATGTGTGAGTATTTATCATTCTATTTAAGAGATACATATATTCTTGCAAAATGAGGGATCTTTAACCGCCAAAGTATGTCATGTTAGACTGTTTCATATATTATAACACACCTGAGTCTATCACATTCAAGTTATTTTCCACAGAAATACAATTTATCACGAGAGACGGACATGTATAGAACGCCTGTTAAAACATACTGGTTACAGTGTGCAGTCACATATTACGTGGTTTCTTCTGAGATAAAAGAAAAAAAAACACATTCAGTTGCACATGACTTTTCAGAATCATCCAGTACTAGACCTTGAGCTACCATATGGCCACCCTCCCCCTGTGCGGATTTTAGCCGACTACGTTTTTCCGATAGAGGGATGTATTTCACACATTTTTCTGCTTGTTTGCCACTCGGCCGTGGGGGCTTTTTCATTTTATAGCGATTTTTATAAAACTACTGTGATTTTTTGCGATAAAATCCTTATTGGGGGTAGGGGAAACATTTCTCTCAAAATTAATACTAAAACTGTATGTATCTTCTCAAACTCAGTTTCATTCGAACCGAATATAACAAGTGTCTGCGTAGATAGCGTCACATGGGCACCTGACTCGATATTTTTCTTAAAGTGACACCGATGATATGATTTTTCGTTTATTTTGAAGATATATCTGAAAAAGTACAGTGTGTGAACTTACCCATGCATAACGTGATTAAACTATGAACAGTACCGATGTTTTCATTATTATCCACGAGAACATAGACCAGGGCAGTTTTCTATAACATTCCACGAGCACATGGATGCATATAGGTAGTCAATGTTCACATGTTTCGAGGCCATTGAATCCAAGATGGCCGCCAAAATTGAATATCTGACTTGATAAATTTTAATTCGCAATCACTCGGGAAGTTTATGAGATATTAAGTCGTGCGATATGTTATTCTATTGATAGTTGAGTAGTCCTTATTGAGAGGTATAAATAAATTTCATATATTTAAAATGGCCGCCAAAATGGCTACCGGAAGTAGAAAATATGACTATTTTTCACTCATATCTTCTTGATCAGTTTCTGCTGTTTGGAACTGGTTGCGGATTGTGACCTTATTTTGTATAGTTTTATATTAACTAATCATTGGGGTAATAAAAAAAGCAAATATTGGGGTTCTAACCCCCTCCGTTCCCTCAAACGTTTGATTTTACAGAATGCGGTATAAAATTTCACCAAAAAAATCACAATTGGGTTTCTGTTCAAATTTCAACAAAGAATGAGCACAACTGTGGAATGTAAGTGAGGAATACCGTTATCCATGGATACTCCAATTCATAGGAACAAAAGTTGTTACTTTGAATCAAAATGGCCACCAAAATGGCCGCCAAAATATGGAAAATGGTAGATATTGCCCCAGTGTGTCCTGGAATTGCTTACAATTTGTGGTTGATGAATGAAATTGGCTATTTTTCCTTCTATACATTAAATACTAACATTGTTACTAACTATTGTAACAAAGACATTACCAGAAATATTGGATTTCACTCTCACATACGTGACATAAATATCGGCAAAAAATCTCTTCTCATGTTTGAACCATTTTTTGCAAGTAAACTGTAAATATCTTTGGCATGAGAGGCGTTTATTGTTTTTATCTATCTTAAATGTGTCACAATAAGGTGTTTAATGACCAAATTACTCAAGGTGGCTTCCAAAATGGCAACTAAATTGGGTAAAATGTTTATTTTCACATATATCCGGAACATAATTATCTGCTGTTCCGAAAAGGTAGTAAAGTGTGACTAACTTTGTTATTATACACGTTAGTTAATCGACTGACAACTACATTTTATATTATGGTTGGCACTGTACATTATGAGGCACGATCATTTAATTTTAAAATGTGCAGTGTATAATTGTGCCGAAAACGTCTTTTGGGATTCTGGCCAAGTTTTTGAAAATAAATGGGCAGAACTTTGAAACGGAACTGAGAGGGACCATCCGACCATAATATGTGGCTACTCTTGCCCATTAGCATAAACATGTATCAACTATTGTCAGGAAAATCATTTAACATTTCCTCCATTGTGCATACACGCCACCAAGGAGGACTCTCTGTTGTGATCTCTATATCAAGTAACATATCATTGAGGTATTGTGGAAAGCGATAGCCGCCCAAGGTACACATATACAACCCACCAGGGCCATACATTCACTGCAAATACAAATAAACAACACACATATGACAATATAGGCGCTCGCTTTATAAACATACACCTCACCCATAAACCACACAGCCATACTTGTGTATATCCCTGCACACCACACATGACCATACATTTGTCAATAACAATTTAATGCATGCACACCAGGTATACCTCCTACAACTGACCAATGACCGTATCGTCACTATATGTATACATATTCACCACATGCATGATCACACAGTCAATCATTGTATACATATTGACCTCACTATTGGCCACACAGTAAATCCATGTGTACGTATGTTCCACGCCCATGGCCAAATAGCCACTCAAGGTATACATATACACCCCACCCATGACCATTGCATCGATCCATGTATACATATGCACCTCACCAATGGTCATATAACCCCACTTGCGTATACCCATACACCCCACACAGTCATGGGTCAAAATACATGCACACCATGTAAACTGTTACACATGACCCATGACCATATAGCCACTCCCTATATTCACCATATCATGATCATACAGTCACTACAGGTACACATATTCACACCACCATTGGTCATACAGTCAATCCCTGCATATCTACTCGCCACGTCAATTGCGAAATAGCCACACAAGAAAAGCATATACACCCCACGCACAACCATAGCGTGACTCCAGGTATACATATGCACCTCAGCAATGGTCATATAGTCACACGTGCTATACATATATACCCCTCGCCCAATGACCATACGACCACTTGGCGTATACCCGTACACATAACATATGACAATGAGTCACCATATATGCACACCAGGTATACTCCTACACCTGACCCATTTCACTCCGTGTATACATATTCACCACATTGGTGATCACACGGTCACTCCTTGTACACCTACTCATTTAATTAATTGCCACCCAGTCACTCCCTGTATATATATATTCACCATACCCATGGTCATATAGCCGCTCGATATATACATATGCAACACAAACATGCCCATAGAGTCACTCCAGATGTACATATACACATCATCAATGACAATAAAGTCCTTCCAGGTGTACCAATACTTCTCACACATGATCAAGTATACATTCCAGACTTTTATATACACCACACACATGATAATTCAGTCACTCGCTGTGTACTCATATACGCTATCCATGATAATACAGTTACTCCCTGTATACCTATACATCCACCGATGACAATATACATCCACGACATATATAAATATACATCCCACCCATTACCACCACGGCACTCCCTATATACCTACACGCTTGCCAACGACCACCCAGATATACTCAGGCATGTATATTCATGACCGTGCTATCAGTCCATGTACACCTATACACATTACACATATTCATCCAACCACTCCATATTTATCCATATACCCCACCCATGATCACATAGACACCAGATGTATACATGGTCTTCCACATGTGGCAATACAACCACCAAATATACACCTATACATCCCACCCATGACCATAGTCACTCCATATATACATAAACAACACATATATGACACTGTAGCCACTCCCGTTATATCCGCACACAATATTATTGTCCGTACAGCCACATCGTGTTACCCGTACATCCACACATAACCATACAACCATACAGTCACTCCATGTAAACATATTCAGCTCACACATTACCATACGGCCACTACTTGTATATATATACATCTCACAATGGACATCCCACTCACGATCATATAGCCATTCCTTGTATATCTGTTCACAGCATTCATGATCATAAAATAACTCCATGTATACCTATTCACCTCACCTATGACCATGCAGTAACTCACGGGCTATCATATTGACCCCCCTCTTGTATCGAGGTGATCAATTTTATCCTAATGAGTCAAAATAGCCAGAATAGTCACCACATATTATGGTTCATCTTAGTTCCGTTTCAAAGATTCAAAGTGGCCAGAATCCCAAAAGAGGTTTTCGGCAAAATTCCATAAGCAACTTTAAAATGAATTTGTCATGCCCCATAAGGAACCGAGACAGCCAATAATATTTAGTTGTCAGTTGATTACCTAACATGCATAATAACCAAGTAAGTTACAATTTGCTAACTTTTCGGAACAGCAGACAATAATGTTCCGGATATATGTGAACAATGAACTTTTTACCCAAGTTGGTTGCCATTTTGGAAGTCATCTTGAGTAATTTGCTCTATAATGACCTTAGTGTGGCACATTTACATTAGACCAAAACGATAAACACCGTTCATATCAAAGTTAGTTACAGTTTACTTTTAATAAAAATGATCAAAACATGAAAAGTTAATTTTTGCCGATATTTATGTCAAGTGTGTGAGAGTAAAATCCAATATTTCTGGTAATGTCAGTGGTTACAATACTAAAACTTAACCAAGGTGAATCAGACATGTTAGTTTTCAATGGATATAAGGCAGAATAGCCAATTTACTTCATCAACCACATATTGTAAGCGATTGCAGTGAACGCTGGGGCAATATATTTACAATATTTACAATTTTCCATATTTTGGCGCCCATTTTGGTGGCCATTTTGATCCAAAGTAACACTTTTGTTTCCAATGACTTGGAATATTCACGGGTAATGGTATGTCTCACTTACATAACACAGTTCTGCACATTCCTTGTTGAAATGTGACTAGAATCCTAATTGTGATTGTTTTGTGAAAATTTTATACCGCTTCCTGTAAAATCAAATTTTTGAGGCATCGGAAGGGCATAGGACCCAAATAATTTCTTATTTCATTGCCCCAATGATCAGGTAATATAAACAATACAAAATAAAGTCACAATTCTTAATCAGTTCCAAACAGCAGAAACTGATATAGAAGATATTAGTGAAAAGGTGTCACATTTTCCACTTCCGGTGGCCATTTTGGCGGCCATTTTAAATATATGAAATTTATTCCTACAAATAAATAAGGAGTACTCAATTATCAATAGAATTGCATATCGCACGACGTAATACCTTATAAACTTCCTGGTTAATTGCGAATTGAAATTTACCTGGTTAGATATTCAACGTTGGCGGCCATCTTGGATTCAAAGACCGATAACTCTATAAAGCCCCCATCGCCATATGGCAAACAACCGGCAAATTGAAGGACTGATATAGTTCTACAAAGATATCATAACCACCAAAAATCCGCATAGGGGGGAGGGGGTCTACATGCAGCTCAAGCTCTATACTGACATCTGACAATAGCACGTCTGCCCGATACAGAGGATTTCTTTCAATTTCATAGTACAGGTTCATAGCCTAACATAACCAACTTAAAATGATAATTTCGGAAAGTACGCGCAGTTGTAAATAAATAAATCTTCTTTATTGGTAGGTCGAATTAAATGCGATAAACAAGATGACAATCACTCCAACATGGTGAGCAACTACTTATAATCCATATATAAGAATGACGTTTTGTAATGCCATTTGGATATGCAATTTATGAGAATACGAATAAAACTTTGAGCAAGAGAATTATTTGTTCCCCAAATGTCCCCAGCAGAGGGTTTCGCATGATGTAACCCTGCTAGTTCTCTATAACCTATGGGTTACCATGTCAGGGTTAAGAAGGTCCTTGACATACTTAAGTCCGCCTAATGCGTATTACCATCTCTCCCGGAGAAATGAAAAGGTTAATACTTTCGAATATCGACCACCCCTTTCTAGTTTATGATATATATAATATATACATGTATACTTGTATTGACATAGTATGTTTTTTTATTTACACATATATGTATTTCTAACCTCGACGATCAATGTAAACATAATTTAACCAGTAGAAGGTAACAGGGCTGGTCTCGGCCAAATACAGCATCAATCCAACCGATATTCTAAGCTGTTGGTGGACCAAGAAGACTTGGTCGAGGACATATCTCGATGTTGCCAGAGGAAATAGTTATTTCCAACTGTGAATCACTAAATAGTGGTATTGAAACTGCAGGTATCAAACATAACATATTACTTTTTATTACACCCTTGTTCCTAGAATTACGGTGTTATTGCTGTTCCATATTTACAAATCTGTTTGGAACGTACGTTCCATACGCATCTCGTTGACGTAAAATAACGTACATGACGTTCGCCTCAACCATGAAACTGGAACTATTTAAACAAAAGAATCATCACACATTACAAACACGCCCTGTACGAGCCCAAATAAACTTCTAATCCTGTGTTTTTAATGCACGGATTCTAGGACGCGAAGTATGTAATAAACACAGAACGACGCGACGTGCTGTCGCGAAAGGATAGAACTCGAAGCGCAAGCGCCTCTCTTTCTATCCATTCGCGATAGCACTCGTGCCGTATCGACAAACCCATTTACACATCGTGTCGTTCTGTGTATATATATGTTAAAAGACCAGAAGCACACCTGAGGACATGAAGCCATTTTTTTCGTTGGACCAACATTCTATTTAAACACACAATTTCTGAACCGAACGTATTAAAAAATTTTAAACAATTGATTCGTTCCGTGTTATCAAGCTCGAACGGTAAGTCAAGCGTTTTGTAGGTATGGGTTATCAAAATGGGCCGAATATGGCCAATTAATAAGGATTATACTACAATTTACAGTACTGTATACGTGACATGTTTATATTGTCCCACACATCAGTGTCGCTTTAACAACGATACCTCTGAAATCACGATAAACTGTTTGTGATAGTGTGTGGAAGACTAGACAAAATAAATCTTTTATTAAAATAACATAAACACATTAATAAAGAGCACAATATAAAGAGCGTTCATGTTCACCTCGCTTGGAACCCAATAGCTAGCAATGCTTATATATCATGCATAAGTGTATATATCTTAATGGCGCGAAACTAACTTATTTTTACTGGTATGGGTGGGACAACACCAATAACATTTGGGAAATGTATAACTTATCTATAAATGCGTACCTTTAATTCAGGTAAGATATATATGGGACACTCGGTACTCAATATAGGGAAGGACGTGGAGCTTTCTTACTCATTGTATTTACATTTGCTGACTGATTCTAAAACTGCCTATACAGCAGGGTCCTCTGCCTAGCATTAGCTTATGTCAGCTTTCGGTTGGAAAGATGTTTACTCTTGTCGTGACTCAAGTTTCATTGGGCATCCCCTTTACTCACATAATGTGGGTCAAACAAAGCAGAGGGAATAAAATTATTTCCAATTGTGAATCATTGCATCGTGATCCCTCAATAGCGTCAATACGTCGAAATATGTTTGTATCATGTTAACTTATCTCTCGGCTGATGTCAGAAGCACCACGTTATATCATGTTAGCTTATCTCTCGGCGTGATAGTCAGACTCAGTTCACTTGTCACCTCCATAAACCACAGAGAGCCCATATAGACTGGTACAGAAGACACTCTTTATGTGGCTCTCTGTGGAATAATCATATCAAACAAAACTATAAACAGGCACTGTGTTTATTACAATGTGTAGTGCATGATTCCATCTGCATGAAGCTCCCTGTGTGCTAATAAGCGATATTAAGTCCCAGTCCACTTGTTACTCTCACAAACCCACAAAGGTAGATTCATTGGATTGTTAGTATTTGAACGAACATAGCTGACACCAGAAGCTTGTTTCTCTGACATAGCTCACTTATCATTAGTATCAATCAGCTGATATTGGCGCGCACCACGTGAAAACAAGCCCAACACTATGATTGTTGGTATCTGAACGAACAATGCTGACAACAGAAGCTTGTTTCTCTGACATACATGTAGCTCACTTATCATTAGCACCAATCGGCTGCTATCGGCGCGCACCATTTGTAAACAACCCCAGCTCTTTTATTGTTAGTATCAGAAGTTTGTTTCTCTGACATATATGTAGCTCACTTATCATTAGCATCAATCCGTTGATATCGGCGGGCCAATCGTGTAGCCAGGCCCAGCTCTCTGAGTGTTAGTATCTGAACGAACAATGCTGAAATCAGAAGCTTGTTTCTCTGACCTAGTTCATTTATCATTAACATCAATCCGTTGATATCGGCGCACCAGTCGTGCAGCCAAGCCCAGCTCTCTGATTGTTAATATCTGAACGAACAATGCTGAAATCAGAAGCAGGATGGCGGCGAATATGAGTGATTCCCTCCAGGAGCCATACGTGTCTCTCAGATAACCTGAAACGTACAACAGTCACAAATCAAATGGACAGTACAACAGTCACAAATAACATGAACAGTACAACAGCCACAAATAACATGAACGGTACAACAGCCACAAATAACATGAACGGTACAACAGCCACAAATAACTTGAAAAGTACAACAGCCACAAATAACATGAACAGTACAACAGCCACAAATAACATGAACAGTACAACAGCCACAAATAACATGCGCAGTACAACAGCCACAAATAACATGCGCATTGGGTCTAACACAACCACAAATATCACGAACAGTACAAAAGCCACAACTAACACAAACAGTAGGCACACCACAACCACAAATAGCACGAACAGTACAGCGGCCACAAATAACATGAGCATTAAGTATCAAACAGCCAGAAGTAACCTGAAAACAGTACCATACATGTAGCTACACCTCACACGAAAACGTATATAAATCGCCCGGAGTAGCACAATAGCCACGAATAACCCAAACACAAGACATTTTTAATAGAATAAAAACAAATCCTAATATAATTGAAACAATATAAGTTCTTTAAATTATTGTCCTTCTAGAAACTTGACTCTCGTTCACTTGACCTGCATATTTATTTCAGTCGTGAACTCGGTTGGATCAATTTTACCAAGCAAAGTGTCATCTTACTTCATTGTATGATCCGTCCAAGATCAACCGTATGCATGCAAATAATGTTGGTACCAATAATGTCGATAACATATAAGTGTCATCTTCAGCTAGAAAGGCTATCTTCAACTGCAGATCATATTTTATGATTTTCATCGAACTTGTATAATGTTCAAGTACGGTGAAACTTGAACTGAAATGATTTATATGTCATATGTCCATAGCCATATGCCCAGCTGATGATACTGTGGCATATTCCAGTTGACTGCTCTCTGGTTGAGTTGACCCAACTGGTATGTTTTGCATTAATATAACTCCTACAATGCTGCTACCAGTGATATATAACACCACAACACGAGGCTGAAATTCTGGACTGTGGTCAGGTGTACTCGACTGTATTCATATATACTCATATGTGCTCATAGCTACTCGAATATACTCACACGTACTCTCGTGTACTCACCGACACTCATCGTTGCTCATATGTACTCACCTGTATTCACATGTACTCAGGTATGCTCACCTGTAATCACATGTATGTACACGTTCTCACATATAATCACATGTACGCACATATACTCATCTGTACTCACATACTCAATGTACACGCCTGTACTCACCTGCTAACAGGGGTATTGTCAACACACCTATAACCGAGAAACTATTTGCAAATCCATAGGCCGACGTGAACTTTTCTAGTCCCATAGTCTCTATTAATAGAATGGCATCCAGCGCAACAATAACGCTGCAACACAGTCCCATGCCGACTGACAGCGTTGCTATAGTGGCGATGTCCGCAGCGAATGCTAGACTAAACATGAATACAGCGGCAGCAGTGATTGAAATCGACCAGATTGTTCGGCATCGCAACTTCTTTGTGTCAGCTATGATGCCGGTTAATAACTTGCCGATGCTTTCTGTTGCTATGAACGCGACGAGTGATAACGCCTTATGTGACGGGTCGCCGGTGGTCTCCTCCGCAAACACGGGTAGAACCACGATAATCATGGAATATGAGGAAAAGGCTAGAAGATATGACACAAGGATGACTAAAAAATTGCCATCCATCAAAATTGTGGGATCAAAAGCTATTTTACGTCCTGGTTTCGATTTCACATTCACGTCATTGGTTACCAAGGGAACCCTTTCTATATCCACCGAGTCATTTTCATGTGTGCCTTGATAGTCACCATCAGTGTTAGGTGTCTCTCTGACATATACTGCAGACTTGTCTGAGTTCTTAGTTTTATTTAGACACTCGTTTTGGTCCGTGTTGTTACCCGGTAAGGGAGGTAAGTCAGGTAATATAGGTTGTCTGTAGAAGGAACTGGCAACGATTATTTGAAGTATAATTCCACTTGATAACATCAATGCTCCTGTCAATCCGTACTCCGCGAACAGATACTCATAAAAGTATGCAAAACCAGACGACACGACGCCACTGCAGAAAGTGAGGAACGAGATGGCTTTAGCGCGGTGTTTGTCGAAATATAATCCGGTTATAACGATAGCACCCGTTACGGCAACTCCGGCTCCTATTCCTGTGGAAAGAATTAGTTTAAACAGTATTTATTATTCCCTCTATGGACATTCAGATAAATAATTACAATAGTTGAGTCAGAGTTGAGTTGGATATGCACCACATTGTGATTGTTACAGTTATGCCCTGTGCCAATGCATTCTCTTATATATGCGAGTCGACCATAGGTCGCCTCTCATATATAAGAGAATGCATTGGCCTAAAATCTTTTTTTACCATTTTTTCTTACATTCTTTACAATTTTATAATTTTTAATGTGTTAAGCCAATGCATTCTCTTATATATGCGAGGCGACCTATGGTCGACTCGCATATATAAGAGAATGCATTGGCACAGGGCCGTTCTGTCGGCGAATTCACGAACTGTTTTCATGCTCAAATTCCATGAATATCCAACTCAACAGAGTGCGTTTATCTCTTAAATGGATTTCATAATTTCAGAAATAGAAACATGGGATTAGGCTTATTTGAAGCCCTCTCCTTGACAAATGCGTGCCCCTACTTGACTGCAAGTCAAATAGGGGTAAATATTAGAGGCATAAGAAAGATCCATAGAAAGAAGAAATATGAGATGGAGGCGAGACAGAGGGACAGAAGATAATGTCAGAATTTAGAGAAAAGATATATCGGAAGTTGTGATGTATTAAATTCGTTTAATTGCTGATTCCGCGATTTTGTGAAACCACTGCCGGAAGTCACGTGATTTTTCCACAAAAATGTTGTCTGAAAAGCAAATTCTACTTTTACGGTATACTGTAATTTATGTGTGACGTCACAAGTACGCGCGCCCACCTGTTACATATACACGACCCGAGCTCGGGCGCGCATGCGCGCCGAGCGGGGTCGTTATAAATTTAAAATATATCAGTTTAAAACAAGCGCGCCACTTTAAAAAGAAGTCGCCACTATATTCCTATATTTAACAATAGTTACGAAGCGGCTTTGGAGTACACAATTTACGCGTGATGCCGGTTAAACCAATCAACGATCTGCATTCTCAGTACGCGCTCGCAATAGGTCATTGAGTTCATTTTCAATGCAATAACTAATTTGAAATTATTGCTGAAATATGGGAATATAGTGGCCACTTGGATTCAAATATGCGATTGATTATTATTTACTTTGAAATGGACTATATATTACCTCCTGTGCTATCGAGGTCCCCATTATTTCAGCCGGTGCTTTCTGTCATACAGCTTTTAGTCGAACAATGGGCGTTGGAATTTTAAGAATCGGTTCAGGCTGTTAGAAGCGAGGAGATATCTGAAAAGTGGCGCGCTCGTTTTAAACTGACGTATTTTAAAATTTATATTGCACTCGTTTTAGCGACGCCTTTTGTGTGGTTTGATACACAGTACACCCAAATTATGTCCTTAAAAAGTTATGTTCGTCCATGCTGAACTGTGAGTTGGGAATAGTCATTCCCCTCCATTAAAGGAACCGGCATATTATCAACAGTCTCGATGGTTATTGGGCAGTCATATTGCCACATGTCACGTACACATTATTTGAAAAATTCTCATCGATATACGTTTTACTCAGCGCACTTTCAACACTTCAACATGGCTTCCAGAAGGGTATTCTTCATGTTATGACGAATCTAATCGTGCGATTTAATGATGCCAAATTGGTGTCGTTTTGGATGAGAGGGGCTGGCACTAATTTTTTGAAAAAATTATTTGTAGCCGATTACCAGTTAACTTAAGTATCATTATCTACATGATATCAGGAGTCTAATTGTGTGCTTTAAATATCTCAACAGTTGGAACGTTCGAGCCATGGATGCATGGAGGGAGGGACAACAAAACTAGAAAACAAATTTTATCGATTCAGCACCAACATTGATACACAATCTACTTTAGCGCCAATTACCACCAAATTGATTCACAATGACACGAGGAATATAATCGTGTGATTTCAATACGGTACCGTTCGGTGAGAGATTGTGGGGGGGGGGGGGGGGCGCTAAATGTGATCATAATTTGTTTAGGTGCTGATTACCATCATATTTATACATAATCATCTTCGTGATATTAGGAATCTAATGGGTGTGCTTTACGTATGCTAAAATTAGAGCCGTACGTGTTATGGATGGTTAGGGGTTGGGCATCAAAGCGAATACAAATATGTTTAGCACTGCTTTTCACCAAATTCATATACGTTATTCTCCAATGATATGATGATCAAATCATATGGGTCCAATGCGTCCTATCTGATGCTGATTTGGTCGGGAATGGAGAAAAGAGTGGCACTAATATTGATAATAATGTCCCAGATATCCACCCCAGTTATATAGAGTCATCACCATAATTCGTTGGGACTTCTTCGGCGTTCAAATTTCACAACTCCGATAAATGTGTACCGAATTGAGTCACATGAACACTTATATCTTCTCAACTGTCATATTTATATTCGGACGGGGACAATCTAGTGAGCTAGCAAACACATGTACATAGAATTAATCATTCAAAGTATAAATGTGTGAGTATTTATCATTCTATTTAAGAGATACATGTATTCTTGCAAAATGGGGGATCTTTAACCGCCAAAGTATGTCATGTTAGACTGTTTCATATATTATAACACACCTGAGTCTATCACATTCAAGTTATTTTCCACAGAAATACAATTTATCACGAGAGACGGACATGTATAGAACGCCTGTTAAAAAATACTGGTTACAGTGTGCAGTCACATATTACGTGGTTTCTTCTGAGATAAAAGAAAAAAAACACATTCAGTTGCACATGACTTTTCAGAATCATCCAGTACTGACATCTGACAATAGTACGTCTGCCCGATACAGAGGATTTCTTTCATTTTCATAGTACAGGTTTATAGCCTAACATAACCAACTTAAAATGATAACGTCGGAAAGTACGCGCAGCTGTAAATAAATAAATCTTCTTTATTGGTAGGTCGAATTAAATGCGATAAACAAGATGACAATCACTCCAACACGGTGAGCAACTACTTGTAATCCATATATAAGAATGACGTTTTGTAATGCCATTTGGATATGCAATTTATGAGAATACGAATAAAAGTTTGAGCAAGAGAAATATTTGTTCCCCAAATGTCCCCAGCAGAGGGTTTCGCATGATGTAACCCTGCTAGTTCTCTATAACCTATGGGTTACCATGGCAGGGTTAAGAAGGTCCTTGACATATTTAAGTCCGCCAAATGCGTATTACCATCTCTCCTGGAGAAATGAAAAGGTTAATACTATCGAATATCGACCACCACTTTCTAGTTTATGATATATATAATATATACATGTATACTTGTATTGACATAATATGTTTTTTTATGTACACATATATGTATTGTCTAACCTTGACGATCAATGTAAACATAATTTAATCAGTAGAATGTAACAGGGCGGGTCTCGGCCAAATACAGCATCAATCCAACCGATATTCTAAGCTGTTGGTGGACCAAGAAGACTTGGTCGAGGACATATCTCGATGTTGCCAGAGGAAATAGTTATATCCAACTGTGAATAACTAAATAGTGGTATTGAAACTGCAGGTATCAAACATAACATACTACTTTGTATTACACCCTTGTTCCTAGAAGTATGGTGTTATTGCTGTTCCATATTTACAAATCTGTATGGAACGTACGTTCCATACGCATCTCGTTGACGTAAAATGACGTACATGACGTTCGCCTCAACCATGAAACTGGAACTATTTAAACAAAAGAATCATCACACATGACAAACACGCCCTATACGAGCCCAAATAAACTTCTAATCCTGTGTTTTTAATGCACGGATTCTAGGACGCGAAGTATGTAATAAACACAGAACGACGCGACGTGCTGTCGCGAAAGGATAGAACTCGAAGCGCAAGCGCCTCTCGTTCTATCCATTCGCGATAGCACTCGTGCCGTATCGACAAACCCATTTACACATCGTGTCGTTCTGTGTATATATATGTTAAAAGACCAGAAGCTCACCCGAGGACATGAAGCCATTTTTTTCGTTGGACCAACATTCTTTTTAAACACACAATTTCTGAACCGAACGTATTAAAAAAATTTAAACAATTGATTCTTTCCGTGTTATCAAGTTCGAACGGTAAGTCAAGCGTTTTGTAGATATGGGTTATCAAAATGGGCCGAATATGGCCAATTAATAAGGATTGTACTACAATTTACAGTACTGTATACGTGACATGTTTATATTGTCCCACACATCAGTGTCGCTTTAACAACGATACCTCTGGAATCACGATAAAACTGTTTGTGATAGTGTGTGGAAGACTAGACAAAATATCTTATTAAAATAACATAACACATTCATAAAGAGCACAATATAAAGAGCGTTCATGTTCACCTCGCTTGGAACCCAATAGCTAGCAATGCTTATATATCATGCATAAGTGTATATATCTTAATGGCGCGAAACTAACTAATTTTTACTGGTTTGGGTGGGACAACACCAATAACATTTGGGAAATGTATAACTTATCTATAAATGCGTACCTTTAATTCAGGTAAGATATATATGGGACACTCGGTACTCAGTATAGGGAAGGACGTGGAGCTTTCTTACTCATTGTATTTACATTTGCTGACTGATTCTAAAACTGCCTATACAGCAGGGTGCTCTGCCGGCATTAGCTTATGTCAGCTTTCGGTTGGAAAGATGTTTACTCTTGTCGTGACTCAAGTTTCATTGGGCATCCCCTTTACTCACATAATGTGGGTCATACAAAGCAGAGGGAATTAAATTATTTCCAATTGTGAATCATTGCATCGTGATCCCTCAATAGCGTCAATACGTCGAAATATGTTTGTATCATGTTAACTTATCTCTCGGCTGATGTCAGAAGCACCACGTTATCTCATGTTAGCTTATCTCTCGGCGTGATAGTCAGACTCAGTTCACTTGTCACCTCCATAAACCACAGAGAGCCCATATAGACAGGTACAGAAGACACTCTTTATGTGGCTCTCTGTGGAATAATCATATCAAACAAAACAATAAACAGGCACTGTGTTTATTACAATGTGTAGTGCATGATTCCATCTGCATGAAGCTCCATGTGTGCTAATAAGCGATATTAAGTCCCAGTCCACTTGTTACTCTCACAAACCCACAAAGGTAGATTCATTGGATTGTTAGTATTTGAACGAACATAGCTGACACCAGAAGCTTGTTACTCTGACATAGCTCAATTATCATTAGCATCAATCAGCTGATATCGGCGCGCACCAAGTGTAAACAGGCCCAGCACTATGATTGTTGGTATCTGAACGAACAATGCTGAAATCAGAAGCTTGTTTCTCTGACCTAGTTCATTTATCATTAACATCAATCCGTTGATATCGGCGCACCAGTCGTGCAACCAAGCCCAGCTCTCTGATTGTTAATATCTGAACGAACAATGCTGAAATCAGAAGCAGGATGGCGGCGAATATGAGTGATTCCCTCCAGGAGCCATAAGTGTCTCTCAGATAACCTGAAAAGTACAACAGTCACAAATCAAATGGACAGTACAACAGTCACAAATAACATGAACAGTACAACAGCCACAAATAACATGAACAGTACAACAGCCACAAATAACATGAACAGTACAACAGCCACAAATAACATGAACAGTACAACAGCCACAAATAACATGAAAAGTACAACAGCCACAAATAACATGAACAGTACAACAGTCACAAATAACATGAACAGTACAACAGCCACAAATAACATGAACAGTACAACAGCCACAAATAACATGAACAGTACAACAGCCACAAATAGCATGCGCATTGGGTCTAACACAACCACAAATATCACGAACAGTACAAAAGCCACAACTAACATGAACAGTACAACAGCCACAAATAACATGAACAGTACAACAGCCACAAATAACATGAACAGTACAACAGCCACAAATAACATGAAAAGTACAACAGCCACAAATAACATGAACAGTACAACAGCCACAAATAACATGAACAGTACAACAGCCACAAATAACATGAAAAGTACAACAGCCACAAATAACATGAACAGTACAACAGTCACAAATAACATGAACAGTACAACAGCCACAAATAACATGAACAGTACAACAGCCACAAATAACATGAACAGTTCAACAGCCACAAATAACATAAACAGTACAACAGCCACAAATAACATGAACAGTACAACAGCCACAAATAACATGAACAGTACAACAGCCACAAATAACATGAACAGTACAACAGCCACAAATAACATGAACAGTACAACAGCCACAAATAACATGAACAGTACAACAGCCACAAATAACATGAACAGTACAACAGCCACAAATAACATGAAAAGTACAACAGCCACAAATAACATGAACAGTACAACAGCCACAAATAACATGAACAGTACAACAGCCACAAATAACATGAACAGTACAACAGCCACAAATAACATGCGCATTGGGTCTAACACAACCACAAATATCACGAACAGTACAAAAGCCACAACTGACACAAACAGTAGGCACACCACAACCACAAATAGCACGAACAGTACAAAAGCCACAACTAACACAAACAGTAGGCACAACACAACCACAAATAGCACGAACAGTACAGCGGCCACAAATAACATGAGCATTAAGTATCAAACAGCCAGAAGTAACATGAAAACAGTACCATACATGTAGCTACACCTCACACGAAAACGTATATAAATCGCCCGGAGTAGCACAATAGCCACGAATAACCCAAACACAAGACCTTTTTAATAGAATAAAAACAAATCCTAATATAATTGAAACAATATAAGTTCTTTAAATTATTGTCCTTCTAGAAACTTGACTCTCGTTCACTTGACCTGCATATTTATTTCAGTCGTGAACTCGGTTGGATCAATTTTACCAAGCAAAGTGTCATCTTACTTCATTGTATGATCCGTCCAAGATCAACCGTATGCATGCAATTAATGTTGGGACCAATAATGTCGATAACATATAAGTGTCATCTTCAGCTAGAAAGGCTATCTTCAACTGCAGATCATATTTTATGATTTTCATCGAACTTGTATAATGTTCAAGTACGGTGAAACTTGAACTGAAATGATTTATATGTCATATGTCCATAGCCATATGTCCAGCTGATGATACTGTGGCATATTCCAGTTGACTGCTCTCTGGTTGAGTTGACCCAACTGGTATGTTTTGCATTAATATAACTCCTACAATGCTGCTACCAGTGATATATAACAACACAACACGAGGCTGAAATTCTGGACTGTGGTCAGGTGTACTCGACTGTATTCATATATACTCATATGTGCTCATAGCTACTCGAATATACTCACAAGTACTCTCGTGTACTCACCGACACTCATCGTTGCTCATATGTACTCACCTGTATTCACATGTACTCAGGTATGCTCACCTGTAATCACATGTATGTACACGTACTCACATATAATCCCATGTACGCACATATACTCATCTGTACTCACATACTCAATGTACACGCCTGTACTCACCTGCTAACAGGGGTATTGTCAACACACCTATAACCGAGAAACTATTTGCAAATCCATAGGCCGACGTGAACTTTTCGAGTCCCATAGTCTCTATTAATAGAATGGCATCCAGTGCAACAATAACGCTGCAACACAGTCCCATGCCGACTGACAGCGTTGCTATAGTGGCGATGTCCGCAGCGAATGCTAGACTAAACATGAATACAGCGGCAGCAGTGATTGAAATCGACCAGATTGTTCGGCATCGCAACTTCTTTGTGTCAGCTATGATGCCGGTTAATAACTTGCCAATGCTTTCGGTTGCTATGAACGCGACGAGTGATAACGCCTTATGTGACGGGTCGCCGGTGGTCTCCTCCGCAAACACGGGTAGAACCACGATAATCATGGAATATGAGGAAAAGGCTAGAAGATATGACACAAGGATGACTAAAAAATTGCCATCCATCAAAATTGTGGGATCAAACGCTATTTTACGTCCTGGTTTCGATTTCACATTCACGTCATTGGTTACCAAGGGAACCCTTTCTATATCCACCGAGTCATTTTCATGTGTGCCTTGATAGTCACCATCAGTGTTCGGTGTCTCATTGACATATACTGCAGACTTGTCTGAGTTCTTAGTTTTATTTAGACACTCGTTTTGGTCCGTGTTGTTACCCGGTAAGGGAGGTAAGTCAGGTAATATAGGTTGTCTGTAGAAGGAACTGGCAACGATGATTTGAAGTATAATTCCACTTGATAACATCAATGCTCCTGTCAATCCGTACTCCTCGAACAGATACTCATAAAAGTATGCAAAACCAGACGACACGACGCCACTGCAGAAAGTGAGGAACGAGATGGCTTTAGCGCGGTGTTTGTCGAAATATAATCCGGTTATAACGATAGCACCCGTTACGGCAAGTCCGGCTCCTATTCCTGTGGAAAGAATTAGTTTAAACAGTATTTATTATTCCCTCTATGGACATTCAGATAAATAATTACAATAGTTGAGTCAGAGTTGAGTTGGATATGCACCACATTGTGATTGTTACAGTTATGCCCTGTGCCAATGCATTCTCTTATATATGCGAGTCGACCATACGTCGCCTCTCATATATAAGAGAATGCATTGGCCTAAAATCTTTGTTTACCATTTTTTCTTACATTCTTTACAATTTTATAATTTTTAATGTGTTAAGCCAATGCATTCTCTTATATATGCGAGGCGACCTATGGTCGACTCGCATATATAAGAGAATGCATTGGCACAGGGCCGTTCTGTCGGCGAATTCACGAACTGTTTTCATGCTCAAATTCCATGAATATCCAACTCAACAGAGTGCGTTTATCTCTTAAATGGATTTCATAATTTCAGAAATAGAAACATGGGATTAGGCTTATTTGAAGCCCTCTCCTTGACAAATGCGTGCCCCTACTTGACTGCAAGTCAAGTAGGGGTAAATAATAGAGGCATAAGAAAGATCCATAGAAAGAAGAAATATGAGATGGATGCGAGACAGAGGGACAGAAGATAATGTCAGAATTTTGAAAAAAGATAAGAGAGTACGGAGTGTGATGTGTAGTTATATATCTGAACATGCATATGATTAATTTCAAATAAACAAAAAAGATATATAATAACAAATTTCAAGGAAACAAAAAGTATTTATACATAATTTATTAATGAAAAATAACCATGTGAACATCTGCAATGGTCCATCGACCGATGACCCACGATGGAGAGATCAAGAGCATCTCGGTTTAAGATATACCATGTAAGTTCAATATTGCAATGGTTTTGGAACAGCCTATGAAAAGAATCATTGAAAGCTATTACTTGTTATTATAAATTTCTGATATGCCATGAAGATTTTCTTATTAATTTCATAGGATAATTCTTGAGATCCCCATAATAATAATTCACTAGTTATTGTTACATCAGATAGGGTAGTAGGAAGTTCTTCTCTGTAAGAAGTATACTGTGGACAAAATTCGTGGGTGTGTTATTATTTTAATTCATGGCCAGAGCATTTATCATGCAATTAAACATGTCAGTCCGCCGTCTAATTGTATACTATTGAAGAAGCTATGCATTAGCCGTTACACAACTGACTGTTGACAAATTTAGAGATTCCGACAAGTAATTAAAAGTAATTAAAGTTTTATTAATAAACACTTAACCCTTTACCCAACAGAAGGGCCCTGTGCCAATGCATTCTCTTATATATGCGAGTCGACCATAGGTCGCCTCGCATATATAAGAGAATGCATTGGCTTAACACATTAAAAATTATAAAATTGTTAAAGAATGTAAGAAAAAATTGTAAAAAGTGTTAAACAAATTTTTTTTTAAGGCCAATGCATTCTCTTATATATGCGAGGCGACCTATATAAGAGAATGCATTGGCACAGGGCATAACTGTAACTATCACAATGTGGTCAAGGAGCCGGTTCCAATGATACCCATATTTGTATGGTTCTATTGAGACAGACCGAAGATATTTTAGGCTGTTGAAGCTTTATTTGGCCGGTTTTGGCCGGTTTGTTGGGTATGGGTTAAAAGTAATTAAAGTTTTATTAATAAACACTTAAACTGGGTATTGGATAACTGAATTAAGTATTTCCAAGAATTTCAACAGGTTCACCCATGAAAACGAAAGGAGATATCATTCTGTCGATCGTAAAACTATTAGTTCCTATTCCTGTGGAAAGAAATGTTATATCGAAATATGTTACAGCTTTGTGTGATTCGCATGCGTGAGTAAATGGTAAGTGGAAATAACCACTTGAGGTCTCTGCCTGATTTTAAGTTAACCCTGTGCCAATGCATTATCTTATATATGCGAGTCGACCATAGGTCGCCTCGCATATATTAGAGAATGCATTGGCCTAACAAATTTTTACAATTTTAATATATTTTTCTTCTATTCTTTAACAATTTTATAATTTTACCCATACAGAGCCCCAGAAAAAACATGAGCAGACGACACTCTTCTATATGCTTCTAGATAGGTGTGGAGCTCCATGCAGGGTAATTGATGTTTTTTATTTTATGTCCTAAAAATTGTAAGAAACATTTATAAAAAAAATAATAAAAAATTATTAGGCCAATGCATTCTCTTATATATACGAGTCGACCTATGTTCGACTCGCAAATATAAGATAATGCATTGACACAGTGTAAAGAAATTATTATTTGAAAGTTCAGTCGGCCACTTGTATGACCCACACATGTGAGTAAAGGGGGATGCCCAATGACACTTGAGTCCACGATAAGAGGTACCATGTCTCGCCCATCGGAATCTAATGACATACAGAGCTCCCTGCTGTATAGAGGTACCATGTCTCGCCCATCGGAATCTAATGACAGACAGAGCTCCCTGCTGTATAGGCAGTTTCAGAATCAGTCAGAAATATATTATTATGCATGATAAACCTTTATGGAGCCCCACGCAGAGATAGCAATGCAAAGCAGACTGTCGTTTGCTTGGGTCTTGCGCGGGAGTGTTATGTAATATAAGAGAATGAACTGGATTACAATGTCAAGGTAAATAGTGATAAGCCAAATGGGAGACTCGCGTATATAAGAGAATGCATTGGCACATGGTTTTCGCAAAATTTTAGAAAGCACGGTTTGGTGTTTTGTTGAAATATCATCGATGTTCGACCATAGACTCTGCGACTGCAAATTCAATTATTCAAGTGGACGAGATGCTATTATGCCATATTTCGTATCAATTTCGACACCCAATGTAGTTGAAGTAATGTTATGGTGTCAGATTTCATATACATTTCGACAAATACTCTATTTATATCTTACTTTCCTGAAATTAACTCACTATTTACTGTTGTGGATGGGACCGCACCAATAAAGCGAAATTAACTTAGTCTTTACTGTTATGGATTGGACCACAACAATAAAGCGAAATTAACTTAGTCTCTACTGTTATGGATGGGACCACACCAATAAATCGAAATTAACTTAGTCTCTACTGTTATGGATGGGACAACACCAATAAAGCGAAATTAACTTAGTCTTTACTGTTATGGATGGTACCAAACCAATAAAGCGAAATTAACTTAGTCTTTACTGTTATGGGTGGTACCAAACCAATAAAGCGAAATTACCTTAGTCTTTACTGTTATGGATGGTACCAAATCAATAAAGCGAAATTAACTTAGTCTTTACTATTATGGGTGGACCACACCAATAAAGCGAAATTAACTTTTGGGAAATCTAAATCTATAATACTTGCCTTTAATTCAGTCATTCCAGGTCATTCAGTTAAATAAGTGTCAGTGGGCATCCCACTTTTACTCACATATGTGTGTCATACAGACCCAATCGATTGAAATTACATGTGAGGTTATTCTGGAGGAAACGAGGTCTTCATAGTCGGTTCTGCGTCATACTTATATGATAGTATAGAATTGTGTATGGTCCTGAATCAAGTGGTATAAATGTATATGTGTGATGAAGTCACGCTTGTCAATCGATCGATTTTATTCTCACCTGAAATAGCCGTGGTGATGTACATAATTTCCATGACGGATGCAAATCCTGTGAGGCAATACCCACAGGCATATAGGAAGCCCCCGACCATGGTCGTCACCATAATACTGTGGCGCCCGCACATGTAACTGGCTGGGAGAACTGAAACAAAACTCAACATACTATAAAACTGTAGCGTCTATATATAGTTATACATGTAACGGGATACACGGTAGTGTCTATATACAGTTATACATGTAACGGGATACACGGTAGTGTCTATATACAGTTATACATGTAACGGGATACACGGTAGTGTCTATATACAGTTATACATGTAACGGGATACACGGTAGTGTCTATATACAGTTATACATGTAACGGGATACACGGTAGTGTCGTACACGGTTATACATGTAACGGGATACACGGTAGTGTCGTACACGGTTATACATGTAACGGGATACACGGTAGTGTCGTACACGGTTATACATGTAACGGGATACACGGTAGTGTCGTACACGGTTATACATGTAACGGGATACACGGTAGTGTCGTACACGGTTATACATGTAACGGGATACACGGTAGTGTCGTACACGGTTATACATGTAACGGGACACACGGTAGTGTCTATATATAATTATACATGTAACGGGATACATGGTAGTGTCTATATATAATTATACATGTAACGGGATACACGGTAGTGTCGTACACGGTTATACATGTAACGGGACACACGGTAGTGTCTATATATAATTATACATGTAACGGGATACATGGTAGTGTCTATATATAATTATACATGTAACGGGATACACGGTAGTGTCGTACACGGTTATACATGTAACGGGATACACGGTAGTGTCGTACACGGTTATACATGTAACGGGATACACGGTAGTGTCGTACACGGTTATACATGTAACGGGATACACGGTAGTGTCGTACACGGTTATACATGTAACGGGATACACGGTAGTGTCGTACACGGTTATACATGTAACGAGATACACGGTAGTGTCGTACGCGGTTATACATGTAACGAGATACACGGTAGTGTCGTACACGGTTATACATGTAACGGGATACACGGTAGTGTCGTACGCGGTTATACATGTAACGGGATACACGGTAGTGTCGTACGCGGTTATACATGTAACGGGATACACGGTAGTGTCGTACGCGGTTATACATGTAACGGGATACACGATAGTGTCGTACGCGGTTATACATGTAACGAGATACACGGTAGTGTCGTACACGGTTATACATGTAACGGGATACACGGTAGTGTCGTACACGGTTATACATGTAACGGGATACACGGTAGTGTCGTACGCGGTTATATATGTAACGGGATACACGGTAGTGTCGTACACGGTTATACATGTAACGGGATACACGGTAGTGTCGTACACGGTTATACATGTAACGGGATACACGGTAGTGTCGTACACGGTTATACATGTAACGGGATACACGGTAGTGTCGTACGCGGTTATACATGTAACGGGATACACGGTAGTGTCGTACGCGGTTATACATGTAACGGGATACACGGTAGTGTCGTACCCGGTTATACATGTAACGAGATACACGGTAGTGTCGTACACGGTTATACATGTAACGGGATACACGGTAGTGTCGTACGCGGTTATACATGTAACGGGATACACGGTAGTGTCGTACACGGTTATACATGTAACGGGATACACGGTAGTGTCGTACACGGTTATACATGTAACGGGATACACGGTAGTGTCGTACGCGGTTATACATGTAACGGGATACACGGTAGTGTCGTACACGGTTATACATGTAACGGGATACACGGTAGTGTCGTACGCGGTTATACATGTAACGGGATACACGGTAGTGTCGTACACGGTTATACATGTAACGGGATACACGGTAGTGTCTATATACAGTTATACATGTAACGGGATACACGGTAGTGTCGTACACGGTTATATATGTAACGGGATACACGGTAGTGTCGTACACGGTTATGAAGCGTCTATATATGATTATACATGTAACGGGATACACGGTAGTGTCGTACACGGTTATGAAGCGTCTATATACAGTTATACATGTAACGGGATGCACGGTAGTGTCGTACACGGTTATGAAGCGTCTATATACAGTTATACATGTAACGGGATACACGGTAGTGTCGTACACGGTTATACATGTAACGGGATACACGGTAGTGTCGTACATGGTTATGAAGCGTCTCAGCCAACGCCGGGCATGTATGCATTTTACATCTATTTTCAGCTTCTTTTAAAGATTTTGGTTTGTTAAAAAGCCATAGAGCTCTAGTTTTTTTTTGGCGATATACAAGATCTTCAACTCGTTATGTTGGGATATAAGATTTTATGAAACTCGTTTGATAAATTTGATTCACAACTCATAGCATGTTACATCATGCGTCATTTGGAAAAACAGGTTATCTTGTACAGCAAACAACATTGCTTTCGCTCCAAGAGATCATGTGAGACTCAATTAATTAAGTTCACTCAAGAGCTATACCACAACTACAACAAGGGATTACAAACATATATTAATGTCATGGACTTCGCAAAAGCATTCGATAAGGTCCCTCACTCCAGACTTATCCACAAATTGAGTTATTATGGCGTTGATCTGCAAACTTCCTCATGGGTTTCTAATTTTCTCTCAAACCGCACACAGACAGTAGTTCTTGAAGGCCAAAGTTCTGATTCAATCTCCGTTAAATCTGGCGTATTGGGCCTATATTATTCTTGCTGTACAAAAATGACTTTGACGATTACATGAAACACAGCACGCTAAGACTTTTTGCTGACGACAGCATCATATACCGTACTGTTAAGAATAACAATGATGCCGTTAAACTACAACGTGACCTGAATGCAGCGATATAACTTTTGTACTAAATTTGCCAGTAGTGAGTACTATTTACATTACATATTTATATTGTACCACGAATCAGTGTCGCTTTAACAACGGAACCTCTGAAAATCGCACAAACAATAAAATCTTTTTGTGATAGTGTGTGGAATTCAATAGCTGTTATGCATGGAACACGTCCAAATCTCGCACAAACAATAACACCTCTTTGTTACGGTGGTTGGGGGCCTGGCATTGTGAATCTCTTATTTGGATAGCAGAAGCACATACTTCGCAATGACCTGGGGACCTCGTGGGTGGTAAATGTATAAATAATGACCCGGGGACCTCGTGGTTGGTGAGTGTGCCGTTGGTGACCTGGGAACCTCGTGTTGGTAAATGTGCAGTAATGGCCCGGGTACCCCGTGTGTATAGTAAATATACAATATTACCTTGGGCACCTCGTAGGTGGTGGATGTTCATTAATGACCCGGGGACCTCGTGGTTTGTGGATTTGCAGTAATGACCCGGGGACCTCGTGGATGGTGGATTTGCAGTAATGACCCGAGGACCTCGTAGAAGTGAATGTACGTTGGTGACCGGGGAACCTCGTGGGTAGTAAATGTGCAGTAACGACCCGGGGACCTCGTGGTAAGTACATGTAAGTTTATGACATAGGGACTTCGTG
The DNA here is from genome assembly GCA_032622095.1 of Siphonodentalium dalli. Classification (NCBI taxonomy): domain Eukaryota; kingdom Metazoa; phylum Mollusca; class Scaphopoda; order Gadilida; family Siphonodentaliidae; genus Siphonodentalium; species Siphonodentalium dalli. The sequence continues at coordinate 274,448,042 of CP136061.1, forward strand.
GGTAGTAATGTATAGTAATTACCTGGGAAACTCGTGGTTAATAAATGTACAGTAACGACATGGAGACCTCATGGGTACTAAATTTACAGAAATTACCAGGGGACCTCGCTTTTGTGATTATTTCTTTTTCACATAACGTTGATCATACAATGATTAAATTAAATCTTATTATGAAATATAAATCATAACACGAAATTTGTATGTGTTCTCTGGGTTTCTGCTATCTATTATTTTCCTACTCTTTATGACTATATCAGAAACTGCCTATACAGCAGAATGCTCTACCTATCATTAGCTTATGTCAGCTTCCGGTGGGTAAGACATGGTACCTCTAATTCAGTGGACTCTTCTGCTATAGGGCACCCCCCCCCCCCCCCTCTACTCACATAATATGGGTCACACAAAGCCAATGGGAGAAAGACTGTCTCATGTGCTTTCACCCAGATAAGTGTAATCTCCCCAGCATCTCTAGGCAAAACTCTCCTATAACTGCTAATTACTCTCTCAAAGGCCACACACTTAAAGAAGTCAAATCTGTAAAATACCTCAGACTTACAATCCAAAATAACTTAAATTGGGATCAGCATATTGATCAGATAACATCAAGTGACAATAGAGCACTTGGAGTTTTAAAGAGAAAACTCAAAATATCATCCATAGATATCAAGAACAGAGCATATCAAGCACTCGTCATGCCCAAACATGAATATAGCGCTACAATGTTGGACCCACATCACAAAGGACAAATTGACAAAATAGAAAAAGTACAACGCCGCTCAGACAGATATGTTTCAAACAGATTCCAGAACATCAGTTCAGTCACAGAGATGAGAAGACTTAAATCCACTCACTATGCTTTTACATAATTAATAACAATCTCTTCCTTACTGATTCAAATAATGCACTCATCCCAAAATCCAAAACCACACGATCCTCTGTAAACAAAGCAAACTTCATCCAGATAGGCACAACATCAGACAATTACAAATACTCGTTTAACCCCCGAACTATCGCTCAATGGAATAAATTAACTGTATCTTCTGATGATGTAGAAGGTTTCAAGACAACACTATCTTTTGAAGTCTTGAAGTCTCCCATCCTCCTCGACCACACCAACAAGTAAACAACTGAGATTGTACATAGCTTTAATTGTTTTTAATGCGAATAGTATAAAAAATACAAAAACAAGGATTCCACTCAACGGCTCATAATGGTCAGCAAATGACAGACAGCTGCAACTGGAAGAAGAAGAACTCGTCTACGACTCGTTGTGAATCAAATTTATCAAACTCGTTTCATAATATCTTATATCCCAATATAACGAGTTGAAGACCCTCCATATATAAGGGAGATCACTATATATATACCAACATAACGAGTTGGAGACCCTCCATATATAAGGGAGATCACTCTATATATACCAACATAACGAGTTGAAGATCCTCTATATACTATCCGCGATATGAATGCTTTAATTAAATCACGTGACTTAACACGCGTTAGAATCGACAAACATATATTTGCACATAACAATGTTATACGGTCAACAGCGTATCTATCATAATCATCGTCGTCATCATTTTCATTATCTTTGTCTTCCTCATCACTAGCACCATCATCTTCGTCATCATCAGCTTGGTGATCCTCATCGTCATCATCGCCCATCATCGTCATCGTATATCCAACAAAGCAAACTCATTAACACATCTAAATTGACGTCACTGTGGGTTATCTGATGCTATGGGTGTTGACAATTTAAGCTCGAGGCTTTAGTCTTAGAAAAGATTATATATTGAAAAAATTGCTTGGCCTGAATCTATATTGTAATAACAAGAGTGCACCATTTATAATAATTTAGAAAAGATCAATTATTGATAATTATATGTACATAATTATGAACTGACCACAATGAAGCCAACATTTAGAGACGCAAATTGTGTGTAGAGTAGAACAGTTACCAGCGAACTGCATCTGGCCTAATGTAAACTGGGAATGAGGACCGTCGACGCGGCACTGTTACCATAGTTACCTGCGAACTGCATCAGCCCATAATGCAAACTGGGGATAAAGGCCGTTGACGTTGCACTGTTATCAAACTTCGCTAGTATCTCCGAGAAGAGGATCCCGAAATTCTTCAAAAACGCTCCGGAAAATGCGACAACTACAGCTGAACCTGGACAAGATAAACATGGTGAATATACAGATTCATAACCTATGCTGATACTTCTAGGCTGGTATTCTGAAACTTTCATGTTGTTCGGAGCAAATTATTGTCCTATAACGCACACAAATGTTCATAGTAATGTGTTACAATTATATGTGTACTTAATATTGGTTTCTGATCTATCTCCATCTGACCGTATCATTTTTAAACTGGACAGTCTTCGTAACTAAACCCATCATAAGTATGGAAATAAGAGAGATTTGTGTGTCCTGCTTTAAGTGTTATCTCTGGTAATGATATATTTAATTATAGAGGCTGACCACTATTAATAATAAAATTTATTAATATTAACACCACGACTAACCATCTGGAAACTGTATTGGTCAAATCTCTTTTTGATTATATGCATCTAAATAGTGAGCTCACATTTATATGTTAATGTCGACCGCAGTTTCATCCATAATTATTTAATATTGCTAATGCAATGTGTATACATGTGTCAACTTTTGTATAAAATTGTATATATATGTATATCATTACCAATAAATAATCTAATATAATCTAATCTAATCTAATCTAACACTGGTGTGTGTTCGCGTCGTGTGTGCATACTACGCAGGTCAAGAACTAAAAGTACACGTTCACATTGCTAACTTGTAAATTGGTCGAAGACGTCACCAATGTCGGCGTGTGATTCTACAGTAATTGATATATAGTTCGTGTTTGATATTTGCATTTAGAACCCGAATACTGTTGTTACATGGAACGGACAGTGTTATACTATGACAATACGTGTGCGATACAGATAGACGGCATGTCAGCTTCGATCTCAATTCGAAAAGTCTTCATTGGCCAATCTGTTTGCTATTCCTTTCGCGGTATACATATCATCTGCACTTGCCGTTATATTCGGCTGCAAGAAAAGATATAAACAATTTCGATCTACAATACATTTCCATTGCGATCGCACAAATCATTGTGCCAAAATGAGGGGAGTACCCATACCGTCTAGTATCATTCATACATAGCCTAACGATTTATTTGCTTCTGATTCAGCCCGAAATGTTTTTATGTGATTCAGCCGGTTCTCAAACTTATTTCAAAAACACCGATAAGCCGTTATATGACACCGATAACCGTTATCTGCATTTTTTAAATCTGAGTTACGCTCTATATGAACCTACATCGAATTAGCAAGTCTGTATAATGTGTTTTCGGTGTGGCCCGCGCCATACAACAGCATAACGGATATAAGCCCACAATGGGCTTCCTTTGGAATCAAATAATTCCAATATGAACCTATGTTGATATCTAGGTCGAGCATGAAACTATTCGCATGAGGGGTAATTACATCAGGAAATGAAGATTATCACTTAACTAAATATCACACGAACAATCCACGCCAAGCCCCTGTCCACTGGAGTATGTCCATAAGATATCATATTACTCAACCTAAATTCAATATACTGGAATATACACATCCATACAGTCTAGAAGGATGTGTTCACTAACTAAATATGATATGCATGTATAAGTGTGCTACAATCATGTAAACATCACGCTCGCGTGCACGAATCACGCAGGACCATCCCCTATCCTTGCAATAGTGTGTCTGTCATTTACAGAATGAGGTCCCCAGAGGGTGAATTTAGTGATGCTACCCCGCATAGAGGGCTAGCATCACCAAAGTAAGCCTCTGGGGACCTCACTATGCTTACACCTCAGCAGAATGAGGTTCCCAGAGGGTGAATTTGGTGATGCAAGCCCGCTATGTGGGGTAGCATCACTAAATTCACCCTCTGGGGACCTCATTCTGCAAATGACAGACAAACTATTTCAAGGCTTCCGCCGATCATGATCGGCAGAGGTTTATCCCATACCTCAGCAATAGTGATCAGCTATTTTCATCTTGGATGCTAAAATCCATAACATTCAATGTTAATCTTCCAATATTAATTTTTTTTCGAAAAAGGGCCATAACTTCATTAAAATGTCCATAAGCTATATGTACTCATCACACTCACAGATGATTTATCACCCAGGCCACTATCTACCAGACAATGTCAATAAGAACCCGTATACCTCAATATCAACGCACTACAATGGAGAACCCATACTCTATGGTGTTACACTCACAGATGATTTATCACCCAGACCACTATCTACCAGACTATGTCAATAAGAATTACGTATACCTCAATATCAACGCACTACAATGGAGAACCCATACTGTACGGTGTTACACTCACAGATGATTTATCACCCAGGCCACTATCTACCAGACTATGTCAATAAGAATTACGTATACCTCAATATCAACGCACTACAATGGAGAACCCATACTCTATGGTGTTACACTCACAGATGATTTATCACCCAGGCCACTATCTACCAGACTATGTCAATAAGAATTACGTATACCTCAATATCAACGCACTACAATGGAGAACCCATACTGTACGGTGTTACGCGCAAACGTACCAACAAACTAAAGACAACTCACAGTATATATGCTACATGAACACACCACACTCACATGTACACACCACACTCACGTGTACACACCACACTCACATGCGAGAATCATCCAGGTCCGGTCTCTATCCACCGGAGTATGCTACATGTACACACCACACTCACATGTACACACCACACTCACATGTACACACCACACTCACATGCGAGAATCATCCAGGTCCGGTCTCTATCCACCGGAGTATGCTACATGTACACACCACACTCACATGCGAGAATCATCCAGGTCCGGTCTCTATCCACCGGAGTATGCTACATGTACACACCACACTCACATGCGAGAATCATCCAGGTCCGGTCTCTATCCACCGGAGTATGCTACATGTACACACCACACTCACATGTACACACCACACTCACATGTACACACCACACTCACATGTACACACCACACTCACATGCGAGAATCATCCAGGTCCGGTCTCTATCCACCGGAGTATGCTACATGCACACACCACACTCACATGTACACACCACACTCACATGCGAGAATCATCCAGGTCCGGTCTCTATCCACCGGAGTATGCTACATGTACACACCACACTCACATGTACACACCACACTCACATGTACACACCACACTCACATGTACACACCACACTCACATGCGAGAATCATCCAGGTCCGGTCTCTATCCACCGGAGTATGCTACATGTACACACCACACTCACATGTACACACCACACTCACATGCGAGAATCATCCAGGTCCGGTCTCTATCCACCGGAGTATGTCCATACGAACCCGTATTACTCAGCCTACATTCAACACACTGGAATACCCATACTTACTCTTATGGTATGTCCACTAACAAAAGATGCGCTGAATGTTTAAGTATTCTACATTCATGTAAACATACTCACATGCGAGAATCACCCAGGCCCGACCTCTATCCACCGGAGTATGTCCATACAAACCCGTATTACTCAGCCTACATTCAACACACTGGAATACCCATACTTACTCTTATGGTATGTCCACTAACAAAAGATGCGCTGAATGTTTAAGTATTCTACATTCATGTAAACATACTCACATGCGAGAATCACCCAGGCCCGACCTCTATCCACCGGAGTATGTCCATACAAACCCGTATTACTCAGCCTACATTCAACACACTGGAATACCCATACTTACTCTTATGGTATGTCCACTAACAAAAGATGCGCTGAATGTTTAAGTATTCTACATTCATGTAAACATACTCACATGCGAGAATCACCCAGGCCCGACCTCTATCCACCGGATTATGTCCATACAAACCCGTATTACTCAGCCTACATTCAACACACTGGAATACCCATACTTACTCTTATGGTATGTCCACTAACAAAAGATGCGCTGAATGTTTAAGTATTCTACACTCATGTAAACATACTCACATGCGAGAATCACCCAGGCCCGACCTCTATCCACCGGATTATGTCCATACAAACCCGTATTACTCAGCCTACATTCAACACACTGGAATACCCATACTTACTCTTATGGTATGTCCACTAACAAAAGATGCGCTGAATGTTTAAGTATTCTACACTCATGTAAACATACTCACATGCGAGAATCACCCAGGCCCGACCTCTATCCACCGGATTATGTCCATACAAACCCGTATTACTCAGCCTACATTCAACACACTGGAATACCCATACTTACTCTTATGGTATGTCCACTAACAAAAGATGCGCTGAATGTTTAAGTATTCTACACTCATGTAAACATACTCACATGCGAGAATCACCCAGGCCCGACCTCTATCCACCGGATTATGTCCATACAAACCCGTATTACTCAGCCTACATTCAACACACTGGAATACCCATACTTACTCTTATGGTATGTCCACTAACAAAAGATGCGCTGAATGTTTAAGTATTCTACACTCATGTAAACATACTCACATGCGAGAATCACCCAGGCCCGACCTCTATCCACCGGATTATGTCCATACAAACCCGTATTACTCAGCCTACATTCAACACACTGGAATACCCATACTTACTCTTATGGTATGTCCACTAACAAAAGATGCGCTGAATGTTTAAGTATTCTACACTCATGTAAACATACTCACATGCGAGAATCATCCAGGTCCGGTCTCTATCCACCGGAGTATGTCCATACAAACCCGTATTACTCAGCCTACATTCAACACCCTGGAATACCCATACTTACTCTTATGGTATGTCCACTAACAAAAGATGCGCTGAATGTTTAAGTATTCTACACTCATGTAAACATACTCACATGCGAGAATCACCCAGGTCCGGTCTCTATCCACCGGAGTATGTCCATACGAATCAGTATTACTCAGCCTAAATTCAACACACTGGAATACCCATACTTACTCTTATGGTATGTCCACTAACAAAAGATGCGCTGAATGTTTAAGTATTCTACACTCATGTAAACATACTCACATGCGAGAATCATCCAGGCCCGGCCTCTATCCACCGGAGTATGTCCATACAAACCCGTATTACTCAGCCTACATTCAACACACTGGAATACCCATACTTACTCTTATGGTATGTCCACTAACAAAAGATGCGCTGAATGTTTAAGTATTCTACACTCATGTAAACATACTCACATGCGAGAATCATCCAGGTCCGGTCTCTATCCACCGGAGTATGTCCATACAAACCCGTATTACTCAGCCTACATTCAACACCCTGGAATACCCATACTTACTCTTATGGTATGTCCACTAACAAAAGATGCGCTGAATGTTTAAGTATTCTACACTCATGTAAACATACTCACATGCGAGAATCACCCAGGTCCGGTCTCTATCCACCGGAGTATGTCCATACGAATCAGTATTACTCAGCCTAAATTCAACACACTGGAATACCCATACTTACTCTTATGGTATGTCCACTAACAAAAGATGCGCTGAATGTTTAAGTATTCTACACTCATGTAAACATACTCACATGCGAGAATCATCCAGGCCCGGCCTCTATCCACCGGAGTATGTCCATACAAACCCGTATTACTCAGCCTACATTCAACACCCTGGAATACCCATACTTACTCTTATGGTATGTCCACTAACAAAAGATGCGCTGAATGTTTAAGTATTCTACACTCATGTAAACATACTCACATGCGAGAATCACCCAGGTCCGGTCTCTATCCACCGGAGTATGTCCATACGAATCAGTATTACTCAGCCTAAATTCAACACACTGGAATACCCATACTTACTCTTATGGTATGTCCACTAACAAAAGATGCGCTGAATGTTTAAGTATTCTACACTCATGTAAACATACTCACATGCGAGAATCATCCAGGCCCGGCCTCTATCCACCGGAGTATGTCCATACAAACCCGTATTACTCAGCCTACATTCAACACACTGGAATACCCATACTTACTCTTATGGTATGTCCACTAACAAAAGATGCGCTGAATGTTTAAGTATTCTACACTCATGTAAACATACTCACATGCGAGAATCACCCAGGCCCGACCTCTATCCACCGGATTATGTCCATACGAACCAGTATGACTCAGTATAAATTCAACACACTGGAATACCCATACTTACTCTTATGGTATGTCCACTAACTAAAGATGCGCTGAATGTTTAAGTATTCTACACTCATGTAAACATCATACTCACATGCGAGAATCACCCAGGCCCAGCCTCTATCAACCGGAGTAGGCGCCATGCCAACTCGAATCACCTATTGTCGAGCTCAGTGTGAATATACTGGCGTATCCGGCATGCTGCTAGTATTCCATGTTGGTCAATACGTGCTAGTGTTACCCAGACCATCGCAGTTAGTTGACTCAGCCGCCATGGCTCTTATTCTATGCACGCGCTCCCAATAAACATGTTATACGACTTACACACGCGTATTAAATTCACAATCATACATTTGAGAGGTTGAAATGGAAAACAATGACGCCCTGTATGTTCTACACTTGATTAACAGTCATATCAAATTCCATTGCATGACGAATCATAAATCCACATGCATGTCACGACCTTTCACATTGTGGTATAATATATGTAGTTAAGGTGGGACTGTTTTCAGATGTTCATTATTCGAGTGATTTGTTTAGGTTGAAGTAATAACCATGCAGGACAATACCAATAAGTGTGGGCCCCATGTAAATGGGCATAACTTTGGAATAAAACATGTGAATCGACAAAAAATCAGACAACTTTCACTCTCTGTATATAGGACCCGACGGAAATAAACAATACTTTATGGATTGTAGCAAACCGGAATGCAATGGATATAACGCTCATCGCCGCAATATTCTCGTGCAATGTTCTGGCAAATGGCTGCATCAATTAAGGGGGAGCTCAATTGAACAATTTTGAATGGGGATTTCCATGCAAATATGCGAAGCAAAATTTGCACACACTTCTGAGTGTGATTTGATGTGGTATTGGAAACAACATGTATTTATCTGGCGGGTCCGCTTGGTAAATTATAATATTTTGCAATAAATATATTCTTGAAAACAAATTCTGGAATTACATCACTTGACCTACATTTGAAACATCAATATATAAAAAATAAATACACCAGCATGATAACGGAACAAGTTCCAAGCGGACCCGCCAGATAAATACATGTTGTTTCCAACACCACATCAAGTCATACTCAGATGTATATGTAACTCTGTAACTTTTGCTCCGGAGATTTGTAATATGTTCCCCAATCGAAATTGTTCACTTGACCTCTCTCTTAAAACATTACATTATATGCATACGTTTCCCAGAAATGTAATGCAATGTTGACGCCTATCTCGACATCTATTTTACACGGTGTGGAAATACGGAAATTTCTTAGAGACCAAGTAAATGACTGCAACCAGATACTCTTTTGTGTATAATTATAATAGTATTACAATAATGTATTTGCAGTTCTTTGTATATTCGTGTGCATTTAGATTATTTTCACGAGAGGTTACTATTTATTTAATTGCCTCCCGTTGACTGAAATCTTATTTTGCAAGAACAATAACAGTATTCATTATTATCCATCCCTTAACACTAATTCTGATTGGGCAAACGCCGACACGTAATAATCCGGGGAAAAGTCATTGTGCAGTCATTGAACTCCCGAATGTCATATTGTGTAATAAGACTTTTTTATCGGGACTATGTGACGCCACGAATTAACTCTATTTGCAGTTCTTTGTATATTTGTGATGCGCGCGCAACACTGGTGGATTTACCAGATGTTTCACTTCCGTGTTGAGTTTTTTTTTCATTTCCGTGTTTACTTTTCCAAATCATGCTTTCTGATGATAAAATAAATGCAGTCTTTTATAGACAAATACCAAAAATAACCACAAAAGTGTTATTCCCATAATTTGGATAAACATACAGATGGATAATAAAAATGTCATTATACAATGTTGTGAACAGTATGAGTTTTTCTGCGTGTCTCGTCCAATATAACTTTTCACCACAACCTGGACTCGTACAAGAAAATCACATACTGTACAAAACATTGTATCAAATTTTTGAGCTTGACGATTTCGTTTTGATAAAAAAAAACACATTTTGTTGGTTTTTATCAGAATTAAAATTGGTTTCCGTATCTTTGACAAGGTTCAAAATCCATTTTGGTTTCGTGTGAAATCAAACTTTTTAAAGACATATTATGTACTTGTTCGAGTTCATGAAACTGATAAGTTAGTACTCAGGCGCTATGCCAGCTGGTGTAATGTGGAATTCTACTAACATCGCCGAAAATCTGAAGCAAATCGATCGTACCACTCCATAGAAACATCGTCTGAAATATGTTCAATTGTAAATATTTACTTCCCGATTCGGGACGCCGTTATCGGCGATAAACAAACGAAAACTACTTCGCCATCGAGAGTCACTGCATTTAATTGATATATGAATACGACGGTGTGTGTTGTCAATTTGGATATAATATTTGTAAAAATAACTACCTCAAGCAAGATAATGCTGCTTTTCTATTTGATCATCCCACCGGAGTGTTTCACACCACTCGAAGTGTGTGCCACCACCTTGACGCCTAACGTAATCACTGAACTAAATGGTTTCACATAGACGACAGTGTTAAAGTTTCGCCCGAATTCATTGAATTGAAGCCTACAGGCTATTCCAATGGTGTTCACCCAGCTATATTGACACCAGTTGATCACGAAAATGAAAGAAAAATCATAGGTCGTGTGTTTACTTTTTTACATAAATCGCCAAGTGTACGACAGGGCTATCCCACATCCAAATTTGTTAGTTAGTTAGCTAGTTAAATCAATTTCCCACTCACAAAAATCCATTCCCCCATTAATTCACCAGTTTAAATTATTTAGATATGATGTACAAATCAAATAAACACGATGTCATCCTTTAATAACGCGTCACATGCATCAGGTGAAGGTCATTCTTCAGTTACCTTCACCTTTCCACGGTGTACTCGCTCCCCGACTCTAGAACACATTTAGCTCAATTATTCCTAACGCGTTTGAGTTACAGCGACAGCTTAATGCCTAACGAGTAATGTAATAGAGAACATCACCGTAATCATCAGTGACCAACTGAAATGCTAACGCATTAGAGTTACATATCTTAGTCAGCGACCAGCTGGATTGCTAACGCATTATAGTTACATCTCTTAGTCAGCGACCAGCTGGATTGCTAACGCATTAGTTACATCTCTTAGTCAGAGACTAGGTGAATTTCTAACGCATTAGAGTTACATATCTTAGTCAACGACCAGCTGGATTGCTAACGCATTAGAGTTACATCTCTTAGTCAGAGACTAGGTGAATTGCTAACGCATTAGAGTTACATCTCTTTTATTGCGCGTGTTAATATTAAGCACACTAACTATAAAGTTACGTCCCTCGACTGCAGACGAATATTAAACTGTGAGCTTACTATATGTTTTGTACGTGTCGTAGTATAGTAACAAAATTGTTGTCTTAATCGGTATTTGGTGATTACAACTTAACGAGCGTTAGCAGGCTTTTGTATTGCAAGCTAGATATAATAAAATCGCAAAGTTGCCAGGCATTCTTTTACAGGCATTTTGGTTATAAAAAGTTACAATGAGCTAGAAACCGAATGCAAAAATGCTTATAAAATGCTTCTGTACCACAGCTAACTAACATGAGAAGTAAAACCCAAGTAGTTCCATAAATAGCGATGATATAGAAATTTGCCAGTAAACAACATGCAGTTATCTCGCAAGAATTAACGATACCGATATGTTAAGGCAATGTGCCAGTAGCACAAAGTTGAGGTACGGAAATCATGTCGTTAGCTTTGGTAAATATGCATTTTATATGCGTGTGGCCGTTCATATTCTGGCACCATACGAATTACTATGAGCAAAAAATGCCATGCAAACTTGCCAGTGTTATAGTGTATGAACGTACCCTAAAGGGTGTCGCAATGACGGCCAATTTGGATGTAGGATAGTGAGTGAGCTATGGCGATTTGTAAACTGAGTCACTTTAGCAGCGTCTTCTATGGTGTATTTCGTCAAATTTCCATAATTCCACCATTATAAATTTCTTGTGGGGTCCCTCAGGGGTGATTCTTGTGCCGCTTTTATTTAAATTGAATGTGAACTAATTTGAACCAGCAGTAACATGCAATATACTTCTTTATGTTGACGATTGAGCCCTCGTGGTATCTGGCAAGGATATGGACTCCATTGAACTTGAGCTGAGTCAGGAGTTTCATTCCCTCAGCAATTGGCTAACCGATAAAAAAAAAGATCTCCTTGCATTTGGGCAAACTGAAACCATTAATTATCTTTGGATCCGAGCAAGGAAATAAAAAAACACCCACATAGTTATCGTTCTAGTAATGAAATCACCACCGTTGCATCCAAACAGGTTAAATACCTTGGTGACATCCTTCATTAGAAGTTGTCGGCTGAGGAAATGGTTAAAATAGTGTGGATCGTCATCTTTCAGCAATGTTTGGCATCTTCGCTGCTAACACTACGGACAAATTCAACGATCTCTGTTCACTGGTTAACGAGCATCAGAACCCGAACTCACCACAGCCGGTAGTGTTGGACTATCAACCCGCATCTTCGCCGAAGAACAATATCTCTATTGATATGTCATTTGATGTAAATTTTCCGTCGTCGACTCCTCAACAGCAGCAGCAGAAATGCGATGTAGAAAGGTCAACCACTACTCCAGTGGTATCTCCGATAAATTGTTCACAAACAGCGGTGATATTCAACAATCAGTCATCCATAAAGACAAACCACATATTAATAAAGGCGTTAAACCTCAGATTGTGCAAAACGCAGCTGTAAGGCAACCAGTGGTTATCAAGGTCAAATGACAGTTATGATACAGATAGTGCTCACGTCAACAGCATTTCCGTTGAAGTATGTCATTCAACACATGGTGCTTCAGACCATCAGCCGCCGCGTTCCGAGAAGGAAAATAATAATTCTGACTCTTATGAACTCAGCCAAGATGATAGTTCCCATGGTTCCGTGGTTGTGCCAGTTTCTCGAAAGCGTACGCGAAAGTTTTTTCCAACGTAATATCTCGTTGAAATCACAACAATCTGACATATGGACGTATATGCAGAGCAAATGCGTATCCCCGACATTTGTTAGATTGATGTCCAGCGCGCGCTTCGGGACACAGTCCGCCCGTGTTCATGTTCAATCATCTGATGTAAAAACTATATACAATGAAGACTTCTGGCCTAAAGGCGTGCAATGTCGTCCCTGGACCAACTTACTCCCTACCTACACGAATAACTAATGTCAGAGGAGATGATTAAATTTGAACTGTTGACATGGAATGAATCTGGAGTCGTTCTAAATTCATCGTATCTGTTCAGTTTGCTGGAAAAACATTCGTACGTTATAGTTATATCCGAACACTGGCTTGGTGAGGAGAAACTTAGCTTTCTTGAAAATTTGTGCAGCAGTCACGTATGCTTTGGCAAACCCGGCAGAATTATAAACACTTCATCTGGTTGCAGCTTCGTTCGCGATGGTGTCGCGATCCTGGTCCGTCGAGATATAATCGACAACTGTGTGACGTTAGAAACTAATTATGAAAGAGCTCTTGCTGTGAAAATTAATTGCGGCGATTCAGGATCCATCGTTGTAATACAAGTATACATGCCGAGCACGAATCACAACGATGACATTTTCAAACTGTACCTCGAATCTGTCGAAAATCTTGTATCATTCTTCAAAGAATCAAGTTCAGTCTTTGTGATGGGTGACTTCAATGTTCATATAAACTCCTTTCGAGACATTAACCCTAGGACGCCTGTCAGTCATGTTCGGAGATGTGCTCTATTTGGCTGTTTTCTTGAAAGACTTGACATGTTCTCAATCTCGATAAAACTGTACTGTTGTGGACCTCTATACACGTTTCGTCCGTTCTCGCCAACTGCATGTCATACGATCATCGACCATATACTAGTTTCGACAGGACTTGAGGACTTGATATGTCGGTGTGAAATTCTGGATGATCATGCGCTGATCACTTCAAACCATCTTCCTGTTTCGTGCGCTCTTCGAATTCCACCCCAGATGCATGCGGTGCCAGCCTGTTTCACAAAACTGCATTCAATTGGTCTAATTTAGACAAAGTCGCCTACTGTAGAGCTTTGGACAGTTCACGCTGTCTGGCAGATGCATATACGTTGCAATCAAACGAGGACATACTTTCTCTATATACAAATCTTGTAAATATTCTTGGATCTGCGTCCGAGATATCAACGACAACAACTTAATCGTAAACTCGACGACCGTTCTGGAATGCCGAACTAAAGGTCCTGCATAAACAGTTAAAACGAACACGATCAGATTGGATTCAGCATGGAAGGTCGTACAACACTGAGTCTACACAGTACTGCGATTACCGGAATGCAAAGCGGGACTTTAGGAGAACATTTCGTAACTGTGCGCGTCAACACGAACATAAATTGTTCAGCGACATAGAGTTTTTCGCTCAACACGACCAAAAACGGTTCAAGAAATCACTAAACTCACAAACGCAGTGTAACAGTTTGGGATGCGCGATGACCTTCAACAGCTTTGCAGTCCGTGACAAAAAAGACATTGTTAAAGGTTGTGGTGACTATTTCAAGCACCTGTATTAGTCCAGTGCATTTATGGTTTTACCGGGAACTAATTGCAAAAGAATTTTTTTTTTGCTGGAATAAGAACTCCATAAACAACATACTAAAAATCAGCAAAAATCTGGAAAAGGGAAATTGGTGAATTTCGTGAAATAAATTTGTGAAAATTTGGTCTAATCATCAATTTATGGATTTTCATGGATGTATATAACAAAATCAAATTCGCAAGTTCTACAAATATCATGCCTATTGTGTTGTCCTCACTTTCCTGAATCCAGAACTGGAAACCATTGCTAGATTTATTGAGTATATTTCAAGTTGTGTGCCTTCAAAATGCGAATTTTTTTGTAATTTGCTCACTAGAAAAAACACAAACAAATTATGAATATGTGCATCTATGGTTAAGAAGAATAAAATATTCTCAAACAAAATGTGTGTTCCATTGTATGGACACTGACACAGAACTCGTGTGATGAAATGCCATATTTGAGGTCATGTAACTCAATAAATTAAAATCTATATGCTCTGATTTTCTCATTACCTTTTTAGAATACAAGGTTGAACAAATTGTGTTGGAATTTTTAAATGAATTGGTGAAGAAAATTAAATTATGAGTCCATGAACTCTTAGTCTAGCCTCTTTTCCGAAAATGCTTTTGTGGGGCATTTTTGTCAAATTTTTAAAGGTTTTTGTGCATATTCAGAAAAATTAACGAAAGTTTATCATGTAAAAGTATTTGAGCTTTCTTCTTAGATCAGTTATTTGTTGAGAAAATAACATGTCAATGGTTATACCAATGAATGTCACTGGATTTCACTCATCGTTTCGGGAAACTTACTCCAAATTTGAATGGCAGAAACATGGGGTAGGGGAAAGCATATCAACAAAAACTTCAAAATCAGGCATCTTGAAGCATACAAATTTATATTATCAGCTTCTGCATGTATTGTTCTTTCTTACGTAATTTAATACTTTCTTTGTTTATATTCATTGACAGAGTTATAATCTTTTTGTCGTAATTTGGCAGTGAAATGTCAAATTGGCATTTTGGAATTATTTTTAAACAACATGGCCATAACATTCTAAATAAACGTCCAATATTAAACGTATTAAGCTGTTTTAATAAAGGAACAGGAATAAACATAAACTGGAAAACGAGGGCATAACCAATGTAAGGTTTATTTTTCAACATTAAAGTGTTGTGGGAGGGAAGTTCAAATAATTTTACGCACTAAAGCACCATTTGTTTTTTCTATTTATGCCCAAAAACCTTCTTGAATGTTTGTTTTGGAAACAAGTTAAGACTAAGAATTCAAAGGGCCATAAGTTGATTTTCTTAAACAATGTTTTGTTAATGACTTTGCAATTTGTTCAATCTAGTGTACCTAAACGGTTATAAGAAAATCAGGGGATATCGATATCAAGTTATTGAGTTACATGACCTCAAATATTGCATGTCATCACACAAGTTCTGTGTCAGTGGCAAATTTTTTACCCTGTGCCAATGCATTCTCTTATATATGCGAGTCGACCATAGGTCGCCTCGCATATATAAGAGAATGCATTGGCCTAACAATTTTTTACAATTTTATAATTTTTTCTTGTATTCTTTAACAATTTTATAATTTCACCCCTGCAGAGCCCCAGACAAACATGAGCAGACGACACTCTTCTATGTGCTTCTATATATGTGTGGGGCTCCCTGCAGGGTAATGGATGTTTTTTATTTTATGTCCTAAAAATTGTAAGAAACATTTACAATGGAACACATAATTTGTTTGAGAATATTTTATTCTTCTTAACCATAGATGCACATATTAATCATTTTTGTGTGTTTTATCTGGTGAATAAATTACAAAAAAGCGAAAAAGCGATGCATTTTGCGCTCGTTTTTAAATAATTAACCATAAAATACGACATTTGGCTCATTCTGCAAAATTTAGGCTGTGAAATAAGGTAAATTCGCATTTTGAAGGCACACAACTAGAAAGATACTCAATAAATCTAGCAATGGTTTCCAGTTCTGGATTCAGGAAAGTGAGGACAACACAATAGGCATGATATTTGTAGGACTTGTGAATTTGATTTTGTTATATAAATCCATGAAAATCCATAAATTGATGATTAGACCAAATTTCCACAAATTTATTTCACGAAATTCACCAATTTCCCTTTTCCCGATTTTTGCTGATTTTTAGTATGTTGTTTATGGAGTTCTTGTTCCAGCAAAAACAAATTATGTTGCAATTAATTCCGGGTAAATCATAAATGCACTGGACTAATACAGGTGCTTGAAATAGTGGTGCACATATTAATCATTGTTTTGTGTTTTATCTAGTGAGGAAATTACAAAAACAGCGAAAAAGCTCTGCTTTGCGCTCGTTTTTTAAATAATTAACCATAAAATATTATATTTGGCTCCGAAATAAGATAAATTCGCATTTTTGAAGGCACACAACTTGAAAAATACTCAATCAATCTAGCAATGGTTTTCAGGAAAGTGAGGACAACACAATAGGCATGATATTTGTAGGACATGTGAATTTGATTTTGTTATATACATCCATGAAAATCCATAAATTGATGATTTGACCAAATTTCACCCAAATTTATTTCACGAAATTCACCAATTTCCCTTTTTCCGATTTTTGCTGATTTTTAGTATGTTATTTATGGGTGGTATACGTACTTATTCCAGCAAACAAACAAATCTGTTGCAATTAGTTCCGGGTTTGGCATTGTTTATCACAAATGCACTGGACTAATACGCAGAATCCGCATTCATCTCCCACATTTGAGCAAGATGTGAATGATCGTCTGACTTCACTGTTCTCGGAATCGCTCGTTCACTACAACTGTGAAACTTTATGTGAGCCCTTCTCAGAGACTGAACTTCTAACTGCAGTTGGGAAGCTGAAATGTAATAAATCGGGCGGTATTGACAACATAGTCAATGAACATATAATTAATGGATCTACATCTCCGATGAACACTATATGTCGCTTATTTAATGCCATGGTGCGCTTCGAGTGGATTCCCCCAACCATGAAGACAGGGATCATTGTGCATATGTACAAGGGAGAGCCAAAACCGAGAGTGTTCTTCTTGATCGGTTCCTCACTAGTAGAGAATTTAGAGAATTCCCGGACACTCTTCAGATGGGATTTCAGAAAGGTCTGCGTTGTATGATGACCGCGTTTGTCTTACAGGAAGCTGTCAGCTGCGGCTATGATATGAATTCGCCTGTTTATGTGAGTTTCTTGGACTCGAAGAAAGCATTTAACCGCGTTTGGCACAGCGGTCTCTTGCTTAAACTATACGAGCGCGGTAGTCGTGTGCTGGTAAATGGAATGTTGTCCGAACCGTTCGATATTCGCCAAGGAACACGACAATGATTGTGACAAGCCCGTTCTTCTATCTTGTATTTATTGACAACCTTGTTCGTGAAATTCGAAAGTCTAGTGCTGGCTTAGACGTTGGTGCCATTGCGTGCACATCTCCCACAACAGCAGATGGCATTGCACTAATTTCCTGGACGAAAAGTGGCATGGATACACTTTTTGACATCTGTGATGAATATAGTCGTCGCTGGCGTTTCGACTTTTCAGAAATCAAGAGTGTTATTGTTGTATTCAATGAGACAAAACACATGTTTTCGAAGCACGACAGATCGTGGGTTCTCGGTGACAAAAAGCTCGCTGAAGTGACACAGTCAACACATATTGGTATTTGTCAGCACAAATTCGACAACAGTAAATCCAGAGGCAATGCTATTTCTGACACACTAAGGAGGGCATACTTTGCTTTTGTTGGAAAGAATGTCCTGAAATATTGTAGTCATGTGACTATGACCAAGCTGATGCGATCCGTGATGCTTCACAAAGGTCTACATGGGTGTGAACTGCTGCAAGTGTCGACGCGACATTGATCCTCACCATGTAACGTTCATTCAGAACCTGTGTAAAACATTTGCAGTCGATGCCGGTTCGTACCTCGACTAATATGTCGCTTGGTCTTCTATGCATCATGCCTCTGGACCGAGAGATGCATTTGAAGAAACTAAATGTTCTTTCTGACATCATTCGTCTTCCAGAAGGACACCAGACTCCACTTGAGATTTTTCTATGAAAATTGTACAGATGGAAGCTTTTCGGCAGGACTCCATCTGGTTTTGTTGCAGATATTGTTTCAATTCTTGTTAGGTATGATCTACACTTTCATTTGGACAAATTGCTGGAAACCGGATGGTTCCCGTCAAAATCCTCATGGAAGAAGTTGGTGAATACCACTGCCCAAGGCGCGTACAAGAATGAATGGATACGCAACGTCTATGCGGATGATAATTTGCATTTGTCTCGGTTTGTACATAACGATCCTCTTTCGGTGTGGACTGTTTGGCGTTTGTTAAAGAACCATCCGTCGTTTTCTCGACAACTTCTTAACTTAGCGCTCCTGCTAAATAAAACAACTTACCAAAATAGACTGACGTGTTTCTCCTGTGGTCAGTGTTATGACAGCGAGCTGGACCATGTATTGTTTTCGTGTAATGCAATGTCTTTACACTCCATGCGTTACCGATATTGGGAACACATTGTGAACACGTACGGCACGGACATTTTCTTATTTATGGATAGACTCACTGAAACGGCATTACAAGCTTTCATTCTAGGCAGCAACAATATTCTAATGACAAGTGTTATTGCGCTACACAGAGACGCAATAGTGTTATTAACACTGCCGTTTTCCTCTTCCCGATGTGTACCATGTTAAAGGGATAATCACGCCGACTTGAGTCTGAATGATAACATAATATTGTATTGTAATATATGTATAGTTGTATAGTATCTAACACCAAACTGTAATATATCCACTAATGCTCTCCGACAATGGAGGTCAATAAAGTATATATTATACAATGTTGTGAACAGTGTGAGTTTTTCTGCGTCTCTCGTCCAATATGACTTATCACCACGATCTGAACTCGTACAAGAAAATCACATACTGTACACAACATTGTATAATAACTTTATTTATGTACAATATAAAATATACTGTATCAATATTAGTTGTATGGAGGGGACACCGATCACAGCGTATGTGGGTCGTTTCCGGTCCCCCGTGTTTAAGCGCGCAATGTGAGAGTGCTTACATACGTTTACAGTTAAGACATAAATTGATCATATAACGTATGCTTGTGATCGTATCAAGTTTTTTAGTTTGACGATTTCGTTTTGATAAAAACCACATTTTGTTGGTTTTGATCAGAATTAAAATGGGTTCGTATCTTTCACAAGATTCAAAATCCATTTTGGTTTCGTGCGAAATCAAACGTTTTAAAGACATATTATGGACTTGTTCGAGTGCACGAAACTGATAAGTTAGTACGCATGCGCTATGCCAGCTGGTGGAGTGTGGAATTATACTAACATCGCCGAAAATCTGAAGCAAATCGATCGTACCACTCCATAGAAAACATCGTCTGAAATATGTTCAATTGTAAATATTTACTTCTCGATTCGGGACGCCATTATCGACGATAAACAAACGAGAACTATTTAGCCATCGAGAGTCACTGCATTTAATTGATATATGAAAACGACGGTGTGTGTTGTCAATTTGGATATAATATTTGAAAAAATAACTACCTTAAGTAAGATTATGCTGTTTTCAATTTGATCATCCCACCGGAGTGTTTCACACCACTCTAAGAGTGTGCCATCGCCTTGATGCCTAACGCGATCAGTTACAGCGATCAGCTTAATGCCTAACGAGTAACGTAATAGAGAACATCACCGTCATAATCAGCGACTAACTGAATTGCCAACGCATTAGAGTTACATCTCTTAGTCAGCGACTAGGGTGAATTGCTAACGCATTAGAGTTACATCTCTTTTATTGCGCGTGTTAATATTAAGCACACTAACTATAAAGTTACGTCCCTCGACTGCAGACGAATATTAAACTGTGAGCTTACTATATGTTTTGTACGTGTCGTAGTATAGTAACAAAATTGTTGTCTGAAGCGGTATTTGGTTATTACAACTTAACGCTTAGCAGGCTTTTGTATTGTAAGCTAGATATAATAAAATCGCAAAGTTGCCAGGCTTTCTTTTACAGGCATTTCGGTAATAAAAAGTTACAATGAGCTAGAAACCGAATGCAAAAATGCTTATAAAATGCATCTGTACCACAGCTAACCCTTTACCCAACAAAACGGCCAAAACGCCCAAATAAAGCTTCAACAGCCTAAAATATCTTCGGTCTGTCTCAATAACACCATACAAATATGGATATAATTGGAACCGGTTCATTGACCACATTGTGATGGTTATAGTATACAGTATATATAGTATAACTGTATACAGTTATGCCCTGTGCCAATGCATTCTCTTATATATGCGAGTCGACCATAGGTCGCCTCGCATATATAAGAGAATGCATTGGCCTAAAAATTATATTTTTTAAACACTTTTTACCATTTTTTCTTATAATATCTTCTACATTCTTTGACAATTTGATCATTTTTAATGTGTTAAGCCAATGCATTCTCTTATATATGCGAGGCGACCTATGGTCGAATCGCATATATAAGAGAATGCATTGGCACAGGGCCTGTTGGGTAAAGGGTTAAGGTGGTAGTTTCATGATTGCAATATATACTGACAGTATACGAGACAATTCGGACCGTGGTACGTAGTTTTAACATACGCATGTACAATTAGCAACTTATAATGTGTCAGCAATGTAACAAATCGTCGAAAAGGGGGGTACATTTTATAACGTGTAACATATAACTCTCATATGATCATCGGCGTAAAATCACCTCGTTTTGAATCCATAGCGAACTGAAAATTCGAGTGTTTTAGTGTCATTATCGACTCATAATCACCTATTATAAATTCATTAGACACATTTCGCAAAATAAACGACGACAAATAATTATTACGAATAGGGTATTACGGCTGAAGGGGTCACTCTCATCAAAAAAAGTGCTGAAGGGTACACATGGTTTGAAATGTCTTTCTAAAGGACATTCAGTTTTCGTATCTACCATGATTTCTGTTAGAGAATAATTGTTTACGTTCAGATGAATATTAAAATGATCTGAAAACAAACTGCTGATGGGTGCCAGACTTTCAAAACACAATTTAAGTAATGGTGCCGATCACAAACCCTGTGTACCCTTCAGCACATTTTCAAACCCTGTGTACCCTTCAGCACTTGTTTTGGTGAGAGTGACCCCTTCAGCGGTACTACGTCACTAGGATTAGGGTACTAGGTCACTAGAATTTAGTTCAGTTCGTTGTCCTGTTCACTAGTTGTTACGAATACGGGTTTGGATTTTAAACAAAACTCACAAATACATCACATCGTAATAAGTTCGCGATCGTTTCTCAGCTCCTCAATGTGGAAGATGACACTGAGATTATGTCCTTAAATTAGATTTTTGTTTTACACTGTGCCAATGCATTCGCTTATGTATACGAGTCGACCATAGGTCGCCTCGCATAATTAAGCGAATGCTTGGCCTAACAATTGTTTACAATTTTAATAATTTTAATAATTTGTTCTTGTATTCTTTAACAATTGTATAATGTCACCCATACAGAGCCCCAGACAAACATGAGCAGACGACACTCTTCTATATGCTTATATATATATATATATGTGTGGGGGGCTCCCTGCAGGGTAATGGATGTTTTTTATTTTATATATTAAAAATTTTAAGAAACATTTATTTAAAAAAAATTATAACAAATTGTTAGGCCAATGCATTCTCTTATATATGCTAGGCGACCTATGACTCGCATATATAAGAGAATGCATTGGCACAGGGTAAAACAAATCCCGACTTAAGACTGGATTTTATATGGCGGGTCACAATTGTGCTCGCCATTTTTATATATAAGTGGCAATCAAATCATTCGTCGTCGCGAAAAACGAGACGGTTGAGAAACACAAAGCGCAAAGCTATGACCTGATAACAGCATAATTAAGTACAAAATAATCACGGCACGTAGTCCCGTAATCACCTTACTCTGAGTGGCAAGCACGATTGTCTCCCTTACTTAACAACCCATATACCCTGTGCCAATGCATTCTCTTATATATGCGAGTCGACCATAGGTCGCCTCGCATATATAAGAGAATGCGTTGGCCTAACAATTTTTTACAATTTTATAATTTTTTCTTGTATTCTTTAACAATTTTATAATTTCACCCATACAGAGCAGACGACAAACATGAGCAGACGACACTCTTCTATATGCTGCTATATATGTGTGGGGCTCCCTGCAGGGTAATGGATGTTTTTAATTTTATGTCCTAAACATTGTAATAAACATTTATTTAAAAAAAATGAAAAAAAATTGTTAGGCCAATGCATTCTCTTATATATGCGAGGCGACCTATGGTCCCGTAATCCGCTTACTGTGAGTGGCAAGCACGATTGTCTCACAAACGGACTCTGTCGTCAACTCTGCGAAAAGTTTATGACCATTCGAAAAATTTACGACAACAAATAGCTATTCGTAATAATTATCTGGAGTTGTTCAAAAGGCGAAAGATCTCTAATATGGGCAAAAAATAACACTAAACAACCAACTCACGACTCATGAATAACTATAATTCCGCTAAAAATGTGTTTACACTGTGAGTGTCGGTGCGTCAGGGACATTCTGGTAAAACATAAATTACGTAATATAATATACTGGATTATACTAACAGATTATAAGTCTTGATCGTCAGCTGGACTATTCATGGATATAAACTACTGGTACTATTTAGTTTTTCGCTCTGGTAATCCCTCCAAATAAGATTCACATAAGGCTATATTTCCTGGGTTCGTCGAATGAAGGGACCCTAATCGTAATTTCGAGTATAAATTAAGCAAAACGTAGTTCCGGGTAGTCTTGATCGACAGCTGGACTATTAGTAGTCATAAACTACTATAGTAACAACATCAAAGTGAAAATAGTTATACCTTGTCGAGAGGGGAACTGGAACATCTTTAATGAATTTAACAAATATATTTCTTTTCTTGACGCTGTGTGAACACTGCGGCGGAGATACTATACCGAAAAGCGTGTCTATTTCATAGCTGTTCATTTCATTAAAACGTGTCACCGTGTCGATTTCAACGAAAATCGACGAACAACCTCATCGTGTAACTTTCCCCATTGACCGAGTTAGCTTGAATGTATCTTCTGCTTTGCTCATAATTATGTGTTCCTTTCGATTCCCGAAAATAGAATATTTTTGGATTATCACATGCATGTATGTACTATGATAGCAATTAATTCCTTATTAAACACATGTTATTTCGTTTCGCACAGTATCGCACCGCACCGTACCAAGTACTGCACATTAAATGCCCACCTTCGCACAGTAAAACGGTATATTCGTGATGACATTCTTATTATATTTTACATCAGGAATTTCGATCGCTTTTCACTCGCACCGATGTGAGTAGACTGTAGTTACTATAGTGTCGTTATTTATTGTGTCATATTTTCTCAATAAAGGTAAGCTAACGCTACGAATGAACTTGCATTGTAATTCAATGTTCATAATTCTCATTTGCAATACCAGTAATCGAAAGACACGGTAACAAGATTTTCCGATTACGACATTAAAGCTTTATGCCCACCGATCTACTGTGCGACAAAAGCGCTCGCGAAATTCAAAACAGCTGCGTCGTATTAGATAATAAATGGTGATGTCACATAATCAGATATAGTCTATACACGACCCAAAGCGTCCGGCTTTGGTTCGTTAATATACTGGATCACACTGTACTAGTAGAATATAATATAACATACTGGATCATACTAGTAGATTATAATATACTATCGGATCATACTCGTATATTGGTGTGCTTCTAATACATGTTCCGGCGCGTGAAACTGATCAATTACTTATCATACGGTATGCCATTTGGAGGATTTTAACATTATACTAACATCGCCAGAAATTTCAAGCAAATCGACCATACCACTGCATAGAAAACATCGTCCTAACAACGCCCAATTGTCATATTTACTTCTCTTAGCGGGACGCAACTATCGTCGATAAACTAACACAAGCCATTTCGCCATTGAGATTCGCTGCATTTAATTAATATATAATATATGTGTATTAATTGTCAATTTGGATCTAATATTTGTAAAATAATACTTTCATCAAGTTTGTTCTCCATTTCTATTTGATCACCATACCGGAGTGTTTCACATCACTTTAAATCTATTGGTTTTGTTCAAACTATGCAGCAATATACAGTTATCGCCCGCGATTGAGTGAGACACGGGGATTTGTCGCCCGCTCGAGACCTGGAATGTCACCCGAGGGTCGCCAGGCCCGAGGGTGACATTCCAGGTCGAGAGCAGCGACAAATCCCCGTGTCTCACGAAAACAAGGGTGATAACTGTTTTGTTATATGACAAAGCCCCCCCCCCCCAGGACTCAACTTCACCCCACTAATTTTCTTTCTTAATGTCTCCTCTGACAAGAAAAAAAAGTGGCCTCAGAGACTCCAGACAATATGGCGGCCATTTTTTTTATATGCACTAGGTCTCTTTGGTCGCCATTATTGTAAAGACGATAGCACACACGGTCTGGTTTTCGATTCGTTATGCTAATATACATCCCTTACAAATTAGCCAAAAATCCGACACCAGAATCCAATATGGCGGCCAAGATGGCCGCCGAAATGTGAAAATATGCTATTTTTCTGACATGTTACCACATTTCGTTTGTCTCTGTGGGAAATATTATACATTTATCGTCTAGAGGAGTCATTGGGAAACATAAGGGGACAAAAGCCAAATCTACGTTAATAACGCGATGTAATGTTTTGAATCAATGAATGCTATTGCTATTATAACAACACCTATGCATATATATATATATATATATATATATATATATATATATGTGCAGGAGATACTCGAGCTAGGATTCCTCTTATACCTGAGTTGAGGAATATTTACCCAAATCCAAGATGGCGGCCAAAATGGCCACCAGAAATAAAAAATCGCCGAAAATCGCTGATTTTAACACACCAGTGAGCATTATTGTCATGAAAACTCCACACCTGCTTACTATTGTGAGTTGGGAACACTTAGGCGAAGCACTTTCCTTGTACTATTTCCAAATAAAAGTCCCCCAAATTCCCTCATATTCACATAATTGGGCATTATTGTCGACATAACTCAACCCATGCTTACAGTTGAGTTGGAAATACTGAGGTGAGGTAATTACATTACATCTCATGCAAGAAATTGTTTTCCAAATCGATGATGGCGGCCAAAATAGCGACCGAAATTTGAAAACAAATCTACATTCCTTTACTTTCTTAGGATGGGCGATATTGTTTCGCGATTTCTATCCACCATTACATGTTGATATGGAATAGTGATATGAAATATTCATTAGGGTTTGGCAATTGATACTCCCAGCCAAGATTGCTGCTAAATTGGCGGCTAGAACATGAAAAGAAATCGATATTTTCGCATATTAATTTCAACTTTTTGTCATAATATCGGTATGTATGGACGAAACTGTACATAAACCATCTACAAGTTAAAGGTATCAAAACGCATAACATAGCTCGTATCCTTCTGGAATGATGAAACCCCACAATTGATATCGCGATGTGGCATTTCTAAATCCATTCTCCACTTAGCGCCGATAATGGCCGTAAGCGTTGGTGCGCCGAATAGTTATATCAGAACAATTACCTGATAACAAATTCTGATTTGCCACGTCACATCCATAAATATCTAGACCAGCTTCCATTGCTTTGTCTGATAAATCTAGGTCGCTCACACCGACAAAGTATTCACCACTTCCTGGGAGTAGGGTCTCTCTAATCATAACGTTTCAAACAATTAATTTTCCGGTGTCACGCTTACGATTTTAAATATTTGCTAAATATGATATTTGTGCGTCATCTTGAACTAGGAAGGCATATGACCGATGAGTATACACGCTTACAGAAGGTCATCTCTATGTAAGTGTCTCATACCCCATGGGGATAACGGCATATACACATGGCGAACCAGTTAGCTAGTCACTTCTCAATAGATGGATCGTCAACTCACAAACGCATTGGCATATGTGGACAACTTCGACAGTGTTTCGAAAGCTGCTAGCTGTCTCATTCCCTTGGACAGATGTCTATCTGCTAAGGAGAAGACTACAGTGTACAGACTACCCACACTTCTTGACCATGATCCGAAGCAAGTTGTGTGACGCCCCGCAGTTGTCTCGTCGAATATCTCCCAGCAGAGCAGAACAATGCTCGCGGTGCTAGTTTGTGGACATGCGCCATGATAGTGGGAATGAAATGGCCACGGTAAACACCACCCCTACACCTGGTGAATGTCATGCGTGTCGGTTTTTTTTTGTGTGGTAAGATTGTATTTCCACATCCATTTCGAAGCCTTTCTTATTCAACTACGTACATTTTTGTCTGGATAATACTATGCTAGCCTCCCTCAAATCAGTCGGATGGACTAAAGGATAATGTCTTTATAGCATGAATGTATGCGTTTTTGTTATCTTGTCTGAGGGTTAGTGTCAGTATTTGGGCGGTATTATTCAAGAAAATGTCAGAAACTGTGGTGCATTTATTTCACTATGTATTTAATAAACAATTTACAGTCTCGATGACAATGGCTGAGGACGTTGGGGGAACGCGACCTTTATGACCATATAGCTTTTTATATATAACTTTAGAATATAGTAGTTGATGTCTCTTGCAGGAAAATGGTCGCAATGGTGATGTTATCAACAAATCACTTGGTGTACCACCGTTTGTTGAACTGAATTCAAGAGCTCATCAACGTAACATTTCTCTGGATGTTCTTCGCGTTGAACATTTCAACCGTTTGTTGATGGCATTTGTACTTTATTGAACCATACCACCCAGCGTGAGTATGACATATCAACCAACTATCAAAGGTATCGCATTTAAGACTACACCCCAGTCTTGGTGGGGCTTATACAACAGTAACCAATGGTACATGCCTGGTCCAGTTGTTTAAGAACGGTTTCCAAACGGATGGGAACATACAATCTTAGCATACAAGAAAAGCAAAGCCACACATGAGATCCTGTCTGAATCGAAAACATAACAAAATAACGGGCGGTTCAGTCATGGTCCAATTTCATTTCAACTATCATGACACATACCCACAAACTAGCACCGTGTGTATTGTTATCATCTGCTTGGATCTGTTCGGTGAGACGATTGCTGGATGCCAACAAGCTTGTTCTTATGATCATGTTCAAGGAGTTTGGGTATATTGTGCATTATTGTCTTCTACGCCTTAGCAGAAATGCATCCGTCAAATGTCGGGCTTTCAACATTCGAAGTCATATACATAAGTTGTCCGGGTATGTCAGTGCATTAGATGAGTATGTGAATTGATGAACCATATATTGAGAAGTGGCTATTTGGGAAGATCACCATGTGTACACGTTGTTATCCCCATTAGGTCACCAAAACTGACAATGCGCAGATAGATAGGTCCTTCTGAAAGCTAGTATACGCATCGACCGAATACCTGTCTGGTGTATCGCACAAGATTACGCCTATACCCCATATGTAGCATCTGAATTATACCATAACATATACTATGAATGAAGCTCGCTAAGAATTCCAAGCTTTCGAAACAAACACGTGGACACCGGTATATGTATTGTTTGAAACATTCCGATTAGTGGGACCCTTCTACAAAGAAGTGTAGTAAACTGTTGTTGTTAATCTGACGAAGAGACGGAAACGGGTCTAGATAATGCTGAATGTGGCAATTCAGAATAAGCTCAGGTACTGTTGTTTTGATTTTTGGAAGTCATAATATGACTATTCGGCGCACCTATATACGGTTACGGCCAGTAAGAGCCCTTAGTGGAGAATGGATTTTGAAATGCCACATCGCGATTGTGGATTTGCATCCTTCCAAAAGACTACGACTTACATTGAAACTAATAGATGGCTTATATTATGTACCGTTTCGTCCGTACAAATCGATATTATGACAAAAAGTTGAAATTAGTATGTGATAATATCGGCTTCTTTTCAATTTCTGGCCGCCAGTTTGGCCGCCATATTGACTGTGAGTATCACTTGCCAAACCATAATGAACAATTCATACATATCAACATGTAATGGTGGGTAGGAATCGCGAAAAAATAACGCCCATCCTAATAAAGTAAAGGAATGTAGGCGTGTTTTCAAATTTCGGTCGCCATTTTGGCCGCCATCTTCGATTTGGAAAACAATTTCTCGCATGAGATGTAAGGTAATTACTTCACCTCAGTGTTTCCAACTCAACTGTATGCATGGATGGAGTTGTCTCGTCAATAATGCCCACTGATGTAATATGAGGAAATTTCGGTGATTTTTCAAAATCTGTTCGCCATTGTGGGCGCCATTTTAGATTTGGGGGACTTTTATTTGGATATGGTACAAGGAAAGTTCTTCGCCTAAATGTTCACAACTTACAACAGTAAGCAGGTGTGGAGTTGTCATGACAATAATGCTCACTGATGTTAAAATCGGCGATTTTCGGCGATTTTTCTATTTCTTGTGGCCATTTTCGCCGCCATCTTGGATTTTCGTAAATATTCCTCAACTCAGGTATAAGAGAAATCCTAGCTCGAGTATCTCCTGCACATATATATGCATGGGTGTTGTGCTAATAGCAATAACATTCATTGATTCGAAACATTACATCGCGTTATTAACGTAGATTCGGCTTTGACCTATTGTACCGGCATTTGGGAAAACGTGATATCGGACAACAATATCCCGCAATGAATGTATATTATGGTCCCCATATGTTCGCCAATAACTCATATATACGATAAATGTATAATATGACGCAAAGATGCCAACATTTTCCCACAGAGACAAACGAAATGTGGTAATAGCATATTTTCACATTTCGGCGGCCATCTTGGCCGCCACATTGGATTCTGGTGTCGGATTTTTAGCTAATTTGTAAGGGTTGTATATTGGCATAACGAATCGAGCGGAAAACCAGACCGTATGTGCTATTATATTTACTATAATGGCGATCAAAGAGACCTAGTGCATATAACAAAAATGGCCGCCATGATGGACGCCATCTTGTTTGGAGTCTCTGCGACCATTTTTTTTCTTGTTAACAAGTGAAAAAAATTAGAGAAGACATTAAGAAAGAAAATTAGTGGGGGGTGCAAAGGTCGACCAATATCTCCTGGACTACTCCCTTTTAACACTAAAACAGAGATTTGTGGCGGGAATTCACAGTAAACACCTGTATATGAATTTGTGTGCATACTATTTGTCATGGATGTTAACATTGACATGTAAATAGGAACGAGTCATTTTGAGGTCATTCGGCTGCCAGCGGCCATCTTGGATTTCAAAATATGCAACAAATTACAATACGATAACTGCCTGCAGTCAGTTTAGCAGTTAGAATTACATTATTTATCTTTTTCTAAGGTGTTTTAAGCCAAACTCATTGCAAAAACAGTCAAAAGACTTGCAGGAAAAAACAACATTTGAGTTGCGGAAAAAACGGTTTGTTGGTCCCATCGATCCAAAAATCGTCTAGTGTATCTGATATTTTTAACCAGATAATGACTGTTGCTTATGTAATTTGTATAATAGAACAGGTATATTAAGAAAAAAGCACAATAAATACCTAATACGGGAGATTAAGTGACATTAATAGGCAGAAATAAAATATTGAAAGTCCCGATGAGTATAGTATCATAATCATGCCCACCTATATAAATGACCAATGGTAATATAAATCTACTCTTCAGGAGAATATGATATGTTATATTCATTTACTTAATCTGGGCATTATTGAAAGATCCAGGTGTGACAATATTTCAATGCCAGCGCCATCATATTTCCTCCTCTGAAGTCCGCCTGAGGGACATTTACACATGTTTGTCGCCCAGACATGAATATAACTTATGAAATCACGTTAAACTGAATAATTGATAGGTTATGACGTGATTGGGGTGGTGGGGGGGGGAGGGGGTGCTTAATTTGTGTCTATCCCCAACTTTGGTCAAAATGTTCAACAGTTACAAATTTCTTATCTTACAATAGATTGGTTTGAAATTTAACACCAACAATATGTTGAAATTGTTCTCTTAATTTTATTTCACAGCAATTTAATAGTGGGGATTTTGTCGTTTTTAGACTAACATTTGCATACTTTCCTACACTTTAAACATGTAATCATCCATATTTGACATATACAAATGAACACCTCTTCTTTAGAGTTGATCCAAAACTCATGATGGGTGGACATGAAGTAGGGAGCAGGTGTGATTTATTTTTCTATATCACATTTACCCCCCCCCCCCCCAATTGGCAAGAAACTGGTTTAATGGACAAATAATCTAATTCCATTTAATTAGAATGCTTTGTATTAAATAATGTATGCTCTTTTGTAAAATAAATCATCTCTCTCTCTCTCTCCATCTTTTGGGAACATTTCCAATCTTGTGGGGGTGGGGGCTCCAGATTGGAAACTTTCCATACATTATCTCTTCTATTTATGCATATTTGTATCTGTATATTATGTTATGTTGGATTTGGAAATAAAAATATGTTTACACTAAACTTCCAACACTTGGGAATCTTGAAGCCAGTCTAGATGTTTTTTGCAATTTTCAGGTTCAGATATCCACATTTTCTCACTGGGCCCATGTATCCTGAGTTTCTCCCCCGGTTTGCATGGTGGCCAATCAAAGGCTACTGATCAATTCATGTCAGAATGGTATACAATCTAGAGATATAATGTGTCATGCAGTTGGGGAAAACCAAACCCCAGGCCTTGTGCATGAGTTTGTAATGTTTCAAGGGGATGGTGCGGTTGGAAATTCCAAGGTGGACGCCCCAACATTGGATACCCTCCAGTCCACGTCCCTGCTCACTTGACACGTTAGTAGCGAGGAATAATAATGAGCCTTATAATAGCCAGGTTCAGACACCCATAACACTAATTTTTAATGATTCATTTGTATGAATGTTTAGCTAATAATTCAAACAATATTAATCTGTTACTGCATGTTGAATTTAATAGCTGAGCATTCCTACACATGAATCAATAGGAATCAAGTCGCTGCTCTTTATAGCACATTTAGTCACCAAAGAATTAACATTCATATAATAATATTTGTAACTGCATGATTCTTTTCTCTTTTTTTATATGTTACTGCTTGTTGAACTTAATAGCTAAGCATTCCTACAAATTAATCAATCAGGATTCAAGTCAATTCTCAATACAGCGCATTTAGTAACCAAAGGTTTAACTTCCATATAATAATATTTGTAACTGTAGGATTCTTTGCTTTTTTATATATTCTATTGAAAAATCAGAGATCCCTATATAAGACTATCGTGCTTGTATATGCTTTAATAGCTGCATATTCTAGAATTCTAGATTTTAACCTAGAGAATCAGCATCCAGCAAGCGGATGTCCGATATCAACTGCGTAATCAGAGCATTGTATGGGTGTCAACTAACTGTTAACGTCTTATTTTTGGCTTTTTGTTGAGTAAAATACGTCTACGAAAATAGACAACACTAGCCGGTGTGCCCCCTCTTCGCCAGGGCTATTTAGGGATTTTTTTGTGATCGTCTCCGCCTGGGCAAACTCTTGTTCGGTCGGCCCGGAAACATGCCTATATGAGCGAATATGGTCAAGGTCAAGCACGTGGTCGCACGTGAAATTGGACCCACCCATATTGTTCTCGGGATCAAAGTAGGCCTACATTATACCAAATTTGAGTCGGATCGGTCGAGGTCCAGAAACATGCCTATATTAGCGTATATGAGCGAGGTCAAGGTCGAGAACACGGTCGCAAGTGAAATTGGACCCGCCCATATTGTTCCCGTGATCAAAGTAGAACCAGCTACCAAATTTGAGTGGGATCGGTCGAGGTCCAGAAACATGCCTATATGAGCGTATTTGAGCGAGGTCAAGGACACGGACGCACGTAAAATTGGACCCGCCTATATTGTTCCCCGGATCAAAGTAGGCCTACACACCAAATTTGAGTCGGATCGGTCGAGCAGTTTTGCGAGTCTATAACACAAATACATACAGACAGACAGAAGTTCCAAAATATATAATAGATCAAATACAAGACAGATAACTCTATATATCCCGTCTACGCGCACGCTATAGGTTACACACAACTAATTATTTTCCATAGGCGACAGTGTTAACTAAAAGTCCCGCCGGCCATGGGTTTGACCTATTTGAACTTCAAGTGGTCAATTTTCCCTTAGAACGTCATCCTCTGCACCAGTATGTGACAACAAACGCGCCCTTTTCGGTATTTTTTTCAAACGATAATCTTGCATTTCCACAACTACCCCATTTACTGCAAAAAAATCAGCAGCATAAAAATACCCAGACCCCTTCCGTAACTTCTGGACGCCACCATACTCTTCCTGGACATCTAAACATACACGATCGCCATATTTACGTAGGCTATGATTTTCTGTTCCCGATTAGGGATATTTCTCTCAATGATAATCAACCAATCAGCAGCCAGAATTTTTTTTTATGCTGACTCGAGTTTCCCTACACAAATTCAAGAAGAGTAACTCTATATAATTAGTTGTTTGTAACCTATAATTGAAAAGAAAAGTTTGATCGTGTAAACCGCGCCAATTTTACAAAAAAGCTTTACCGTGATACAATAGAAATATACGAGTCATTGGACATCCTATTATCTCTCAGCGGTCATTTAACCCACATACCCCGTTTTAAAATTAACAATTTTTTTGGGGTAAGAAATAACACCAGTAATAGAATCCTGATAAATCTGGAAGCGCAGTTTAGTAGAAAAGATACTAATGTCTCATGTTAGGCTTGTTATAGACATATATACTGCACAGTGTCGCATGTCCCATGTCCATCCACTCACTAATGGAGATATTATGACCACAAATGTGACCACACCCCAAATTCAGGGTTTTTCATCATAATTTAATTTGTAAAAACCGACTCGCGTGCATAACGCATATGATAGAAAGTAATATGTATAAGTTTTGAAAACAAATCACGTATATCTACCATACTTTTAAGGAATTTATCTAATTTTGAACAATACACTGTTTAATTGCATTTGAAATAGACCCCCCCCCCCCCCCCTCAAAATTTCACCATCCGATGATGGTTTGGTTCAATGATAGGCGGATGTCCCTTTAAATTTCAGTACTTTTTAGGAGTTTGAGTCGAATTTCTATCAGAGAAACTTCCATCACCTCGACCGTGCTATTTTGAACATTAAAGGTCCACCCATATGCACAAAATGGATGATTTTCAGAAAATTTCGCCTCCGGAAAAAGTTGAAGTTCCGGCGACAGAGGGTTAATAAATGTCTCGCATAATCTGAAAATGGGTCTGTAGGGCGTAAAAATATAATAACTCAACAAAACGAGTCAGTCTTTGTTTATCAGTGTTCCTAAATTCGCTGCCCTGAACGATATGTGAAAAATGTGATTTTTTTGCCTATAAGAAGAATAGCCGTCTCGTTACCTTCACATCTAAAAATAGAATCTTTGGGTCTAAAATTGGTTGTGGGTGTCTCGTTCGCCTCACATCTCAAAATAGAATCTTTGGGTCTAAAATTGTTTGAGGGTAAAATTGTTTGAGGGTAAATTGTTTGAGGGTAAAATTTTTTGTACTAAAATATTCTCAAAACTTCCAAAATATCAAAACCCAAAACTTCCAAAATTTCAAAACCCAAAACTTCCAAAATTTCAAAACCCAAAACTTATTTTTCCAAAAGAAAAAATTTCAAAACCCCAAAACTTCCAAAAGAAAAAATTTCAAAACCCCCAAAATTATTTCTCTAAAAAAAAAGTTTAAATAAAAAATTTATAACGAGTTTTCGGTTTCTGATAATCTCGATATTAAAATGTCGAATGTTTATAAATAGCTTTATACCAATTATATGTGTATGGACAGGTCCGAGTCGCTGTAATGTTGGGCATTGTGAGACAGGTGTGTATTATCGTGAATTATTGGAAGTATTGAGATGTACTATGTTGAATCACGAGTGGACGAAAAGGGTAATGTGAAATTACAACCCTCCAGAATGAATTGTCATATTCGATGGAACATATTTTCAAGTATGTACACACGCGACATTGGTGGTAACAATGTGTCTTTCACACCTTTGCTTTACCAAATGAATTCTATTATTTCCCCGGTCACAGTTATATGCTATTCAGAAAACATATCGATTTAATGTCTGAACAAACGGGTTAGTATCAATTAAGGTTGATAAACTGTGTCATTCACACGATAATTAGTTATCCAAAACATGCATACGACCAGGTCACTCAATAATAGAAATTGATTCGGTGTCATTGTTATAACAACATTACGTAATAACCACTTATCACTCCATTCACACTTACGCTTTGGACATTTTATCAGTTTATCACGTGATCACTAAATGTGGCAATCGGGTATCCACCGATGCCTGCAATATATTATTTATAATAATTGGACTCATTGATCTCACGTGAATAATACTCTTAGTTGTTCCAATAAAATAGTTATCAAATTCGATCACCAATAGATTTGACTGTGGAATGTAATGACCTTTAACTTATTTATCGATCTAAAGGGACACTCATTATGAATGAATGTTAACAATACAAGCGCACGAATGAAGAGCGTTGAACATATACGAAATTACTACACGAATGAATTGAACCTTGAAATTTATATTTCACATCTTACCAACAACAGCTACAGACATAATCATAGTATTATACTGTCTTGCATGTACACACGCTATGACATCATTAAAGGTGGGCAATCCACTCACGGTGTGACAACAGATACGGACATAGGCATAGTGTTATACAGTCTTCTATGTACCCACGCTATGACACCATTAACGTACATTGGATGTTAGGTCTATGACTCTTGAGTATGCACCAATCAATGAGCAAATGAGCAAAAAAATGAGCAAATGAGAAAAAAAATGAGCAAATGAGCAAGAAAATGAGCAAATGAGCAAGAAAATGAGCAAATGAGCAATAAAAATGAGCAAATGAGCAATAATAATGAGCAAATGAGCAAGAAAATGAGCAAATGAGCAAGAAAATGAGCAAATGAGCAATAAAAATGAGCAAATGATCAAAAAAATGAGCAAATGAGCAAAAAAATGAGCAAATGAGCAATACAAATGAGCAAATGA
Organism: Siphonodentalium dalli; assembly: GCA_032622095.1. NCBI lineage: Eukaryota > Metazoa > Mollusca > Scaphopoda > Gadilida > Siphonodentaliidae > Siphonodentalium > Siphonodentalium dalli. The sequence continues at coordinate 274,484,076 of CP136061.1, forward strand.
GCAAAAACATGAGCAAATGAGCAAAAAAATGAGCAAATGAGCAAAAAAATGAGATGTAACATTATACCACTGTTATTGTATCAATTGATAGGTTCAGACAAGTTCGATGTTTAGAAAAGAAAAGTTACCTATAATTCTGCTGTGGTTAAGCAGTCCTTTATTTAGGGCATACCTGTATGTAGGCCTATCAGTGGATGAATAGTCTGCCGGAGAAGTACTGTGTAGACAGGTCTTGTCGTTAAGAGAGTCAGACGAGAAGTGAAGGCTCGGCTATTAAAACATAGTAATGCGATAGCGAACATCAAACGAGTCTGCGCACGCATATCTGTCAAAAGGATACAATAGCAGTCATTGGTCAATTTATCCCCGGTGTCAGCTCAGTACCCAATCGGGACGAAGCCGAAGGTCAACTCATTTTTTTTTGCTCATTATAGTACGTCACTTGGACATTTTATCAGTTTATCACGTGATCACTAAATGTGGCAATCGGGTATCCACCGATGCCTGCAATTTATTATTTATAATAATTGGACTCATTGATCTCACGTAAATAATACTCTTAGTTGTTCCAATAAAATAGTTATCAAATTCGATCACCAATAGATTTGACTGTGGAATATAATGACCTTTAACTTATTTATCGATCTATGTTAGAACATGGTCTTAACAAAAAACTTGACCATAACAAAAATTACCTTACATTTATGCATGAATCTAATTAGATCATACGTAAATATTATCAGCTTATCGTCTGATGAGCAAATCCGATGTTTATCAAAAATAGTACAACTTCCAGTTGGTAATTACTCTTACGAATGAAGAGCGTTGAACATATACGAAATTACTACACGAATGAACTGAAATTTATATTTTCACATCTTACCAACAACAGATACAGACATAGTCATAGTGTTATACTATCTTACATGTACACACGCTATGACATCATTCGAAGGGGCAATACACTCAAGGAGTTGATGTGACACGAAACAAGGGACGTGATGTAATGTTGGTGTTTGAATCTTAAAGGAACACAAGACACTCTAAAGGACATTCATTATGAATGAATGTTAACAATACAAGCACACGAATGAAGAGCGTTGAACATATACAAAATTACAAGACACTCTAAAGGGACATTCATTATGAATGAATGTTAACAATACAAGCACACGAATGAAGAGCGTTGAACATATACGAAATTACTACACGAATGAACTGAAATTTATATTTCACATCTTACCAACAACAGATACAGACATAGTCATAGTGTTATACTATCTTACATGTACACACGCTATGACATCATTCGAAGGGGCAATACACTCAATGAGTTAATGTGACACGAAACAAGGGACGTGATGTAATATTGGTGTTTGAATCTTAAAGGAACACAAGACACTCTAAAGGGACATGCATTATGAATGAATGTTAACAATACAAGCACACGGATGAAGAGCGTTGAACATATACCAAATTACAAGACACTCTAAAGGGACATTCATTATGAATGAATGTTAACAATACAAGCACACGAATGAAGAGCGTTGAACATATACGAAATTACTACACGAATGAACTGAAATTTATATTTTACATCTTACCAACAACAGATACAGACATAGTCATAGTGTTATACTATCTTACATGTACACACGCTATGACATCATTCGAAGGGGCAATACACTCAAGGAGTTAATGTGACACGAAACAAGGGACGTGATGTAATATTGGTGTTTGAATCTTAAAGGAACACAAGACACTCTAAAGGGACATTCATTATGAATGAATGTTAACAATACAAGCACACGAATGAAGAGCGTTGAACATATACAAAATTACAAGACACTCTAAAGGGACATTCATTATGAATGAATGTTAACAATACAAGCACACGAATGAAGAGCGTTGAACATATACAAAATTACTACACGAATGAATTGAACCTTAAAATTTATATTTCACATCTTACCAACAACCGCTACAGACATAATCATAGTATTATTCTGTCTTGCATGTACACACGCTATGAAATCATTAAAGGCGGACAATCCACTCAAGGAGTTAAAGTGACACGAAACAAGGGACGTGATGTAATATTGGTGGTTGAATCTTAAAGGAACACAAGACACTCTAAAGGAGCACTCATTATGAATGAATGTTAACAATACAAACACACGAATGAAGAGCGTTGAACATATACAAAATTACTACACGAATGAACCTTGAAATTTATATTTCACATCTTACCAACAGCTACAGACATAATCATAGGGTTATACTGTCTTGCATGTACCATGCTATGACATCATTAAAGGGGGATAATACACGCACGGTGTGGAATGTTAAAGTGACACGAGATAGCGGGGGTAGCATCACCAAATTACCCTCTGGGGACCTCATTCTGCCATCTAAAAATAGAATCTTTGGGTCTAAAATTGGTCGTACTAAAATATTCCCAAAATCCCAAAACTTCAAAAATTTCAAAAAACTTCAAAAATTTCAAAAAACTTCAAAAATTTCAAAAAACTTCAAAAATTTCAAAAACTTCAAAAATTTCAAAAAACTTCGAAATTTCCAAAAACTTCAAAAATAAGACCCCGGCGGCGGCGGCGGCGGCGGCGGCGGCGGCGGCGGCGGCATTGCGGTATTTTACTGCGGCGGCGGCGGCGCCGCCGGCGGTCCACTTACACATGCCGTGAATGGATGATTGAAAATAAAATCTTCATGGACATTGGCCATTGGATCATCAAAGCAGGATGTTATGTCGCTTGGTGGCTGTTGTTGTTGTTGTTGTTGTTGTTGTTGTTGGTGTTGTTGTTGGTGTTGTTGTTGTTGGTGTTGTTGTTGTTGTTGTTGTTGGTGGTGGTGTTGTTGGTGGTGTTGTTGGTGGTGTTGTTGTTGTTGTTGTTGTTGTTGTTGTTGTGGCTGATGATACTGTTGTTGTTGCTGTTGTTGTGACAAATAGCCGTCATTGGTCAATCTATCCTCGGTATCACTTTTCGTTTTACAAAATCAATTTCACCGAGAGGTTCCCTCGTCATTTGTAGTGACGTAATTGTGGCAGTATTTTACTGCGGGGGTCCGCCAGCGGCGGACCCCCGGCGGCGGCGGCGCCGCCGCCGCAGTAAAATACCGCAATGCCGCCGCCGCCGGCGGCGGCGGTGCCACAATTACGTCACTACAAATGACGAGGGAACCTCTCGGTGAAATTGATTTTGTAAAACGAAAAGTGATACCGAGGATAGATTGACCAATGACGGCTATTTGTCACAACAACAGCAACAACAACAACAACAACAGTATCATCAGCCACAACAACAACAACAACAACAACAACAACAACAACACAACCAACAACACCACCACCACCAACAACAACAACAACAACACCAACAACAACAACACCAACAACAACACCAACAACAACACCAACAACAACAACAACAACAGCCACCAAGCGACATAACATCCTGCTTTGATGATCCAATGGCCAATGTCCATGAAGATTTTATTTTCAATCATCCATTCACGGCATGTGTAAGTGGACCGCCGGCGGCGCCGCCGCCGCCGCAGTAAAATACCGCAATGCCGCCGCCGCCGCCGCCGCCGCCGCCGCCGCCGCCGCCGCCGCCGGGGTCTTATTTTTGAAGTTTTTGTAAATTTCGAAGTTTTTTGAATTTTTTGAAGTTTTTGAAATTTTTGAAATTTTTGAAGTTTTTGAAATTTTTGAAGTTTTTTGAAATTTTTGAAGTTTTTTTAAATTTTTGAAGTTTTGGGTTTTTGGGAATATTTTAGTACAACCAATTTTAGACCCAAAGATTCTATTTTTAGATGGCAGAATGAGGTCCCCAGAGGGTAATTTGGTGATGCTACCCCCGCTATCTCGTGTCACTTTAACATTCCACACCGTGCGTGTATTATCCCCCTTTAATGATGTCATAGCATGGTACATGCAAGCCAGTATAACCCTATGATTATGTCTGTAGCTGTTGGTAAGATGTGAAATATAAATTTCAAGGTTCATTCGTGTAGTAATTTTGTATATGTTCAACGCTCTTCATTCGTGTGCTTGTATTGTTAACATTCATTCATAATGAGTGCCCCTTTAGAGTGTCTTGTGTTCCTTTAAGATTCAACCACCAATATTACATCACGTCCCTTGTTTCGTGTCACTTTAACTCCTTGAGTGGATTGTCCGCCTTTAATGATTTCATAGCGTGTGTACATGCAAGACAGTATAACACTATGATTATGTCTGTAGCGGTTGTTGGTAAGATGTGAAATATAAATTTTAAGGTTCAATTCATTCGTGTAGTAATTTTGTATATGTTCAACGCTCTTCATTCGTGTGCTTGTATTGTTAACATTCATTAATAATGAATGTCCCTTGAGAGTGTCTTGTAATTTTGTATATGTTCAACGCTCTTCATTCGTGTGCTTGTATTGTTAACATTCATTCATAATGAATGTCCCTTTAGAGTGTCTTGTGTTCCTTTAAGATTCAAACACCAATATTACATCACGTCCCTTGTTTCGTGTCACATTAACTCCTTGAGTGTATTGCCCCTTCGAATGATGTCATAGCGTGTGTACATGTAAGATAGTATAACACTATGACTATGTCTGTATCTGTTGTTGGTAAGATGTGAAATATAAATTTTAGTTCATTCGTGTAGTAATTTCGTATATGTTTAACGCTCTTCATTCGTGTGCTTGTATTGTTAACATTCATTCATAATGAATGTCCCTTTAGAGTGTCTTGTAATTTTGTATATGTTCAACGCTCTTCATTCGTGTGCTTGTATTGTTAACAATACCAGCGGCGGACCCCCGGCGGCGGCGGCGCCGCCGCCGCAGTAAAATACCGCAATGCCGCCGCCGCCGGCGGCGGCGGTGCCACAATTACGTCACTACAAATGACGAGGGAACCTCTCGGTGAAATTGATTTTGTAAAACGAAAAGTGATACCGAGGATAGATTGACCAATGACGGCTATTTGTCACAACAACAGCAACAACAACAACAACAACAGTATCATCAGCCACAACAACAACAACAACAACAACAACAACAACAACAACAACACAACCAACAACACCACCACCACCAACAACAACAACAACAACACCAACAACAACAACACCAACAACAACACCAACAACAACACCAACAACAACAACAACAACAGCCACCAAGCGACATAACATCCTGCTTTGATGATCCAATGGCCAATGTCCATGAAGATTTTATTTTCAATCATCCATTCACGGCATGTGTAAGTGGACCGCCGGCGGCGCCGCCGCCGCCGCAGTAAAATACCGCAATGCCGCCGCCGCCGCCGCCGCCGCCGCCGCCGCCGCCGCCGCCGCCGCCGCCGCCGGGGTCTTATTTTTGAAGTTTTTGTAAATTTCGAAGTTTTTTGAATTTTTTGAAGTTTTTGAAATTTTTGAAATTTTTGAAATTTTTGAAGTTTTTTGAAATTTTTGAAGTTTTTTTTAATTTTTGAAGTTTTGGGTTTTTGGGAATATTTTAGTACAACCAATTTTAGACCCAAAGATTCTATTTTTAGATGGCAGAATGAGGTCCCCAGAGGGTAATTTGGTGATGCTACCCCCGCTATCTCGTGTCACTTTAACATTCCACACCGTGCGTGTATTATCCCCCTTTAATGATGTCATAGCATGGTACATGCAAGCCAGTATAACCCTATGATTATGTCTGTAGCTGTTGGTAAGATGTGAAATATAAATTTCAAGGTTCATTCGTGTAGTAATTTTGTATATGTTCAACGCTCTTCATTCGTGTGCTTGTATTGTTAACATTCATTCATAATGAGTGCCCCTTTAGAGTGTCTTGTGTTCCTTTAAGATTCAACCACCAATATTACATCACGTCCCTTGTTTCGTGTCACTTTAACTCCTTGAGTGGATTGTCCGCCTTTAATGATTTCATAGCGTGTGTACATGCAAGACAGTATAACACTATGATTATGTCTGTAGCGGTTGTTGGTAAGATGTGAAATATAAATTTTAAGGTTCAATTCATTCGTGTAGTAATTTTGTATATGTTCAACGCTCTTCATTCGTGTGCTTGTATTGTTAACATTCATTAATAATGAATGTCCCTTGAGAGTGTCTTGTAATTTTGTATATGTTCAACGCTCTTCATTCGTGTGCTTGTATTGTTAACATTCATTCATAATGAATGTCCCTTTAGAGTGTCTTGTGTTCCTTTAAGATTCAAACACCAATATTACATCACGTCCCTTGTTTCGTGTCACATTAACTCCTTGAGTGTATTGCCCCTTCGAATGATGTCATAGCGTGTGTACATGTAAGATAGTATAACACTATGACTATGTCTGTATCTGTTGTTGGTAAGATGTGAAATATAAATTTTAGTTCATTCGTGTAGTAATTTCGTATATGTTTAACGCTCTTCATTCGTGTGCTTGTATTGTTAACATTCATTCATAATGAATGTCCCTTTAGAGTGTCTTGTAATTTTGTATATGTTCAACGCTCTTCATTCGTGTGCTTGTATTGTTAACATTCATTCATAATGAATGTCCCTTTAGAGTGTCTTGTGTTCCTTTAAGATTCAAACACCAATATTACATCACGTCCCTTGTTTCGTGTCACATTAACTCACTGAGTGTATTGCCCCTTCGAATGATGTCATAGCGTGTGTACATGTAAGATAGTATAACACTATGACTATGTCTGTATCTGTTGTTGGTAAGATGTGAAATATAAATTTCAGTTCATTCGTGTAGTAATTTCGTATATGTTCAACGCTCTTCATTCGTGTGCTTGTATTGTTAACATTCATTCATAATGAATGTCCCTTTAGAGTGTCTTGTAATTTTGTATATGTTCAACGCTCTTCATTCGTGTGCTTGTATTGTTAACATTCATTCATAATGAATGTCCTTTAGAGTGTCTTGTGTTCCTTTAAGATTCAAACACCAATATTACATCACGTCCCTTGTTTCGTGTCACATTAACTCCTTGAGTGTATTGCCCCTTCGAATGATGTCATAGCGTGTGTACATGTAAGATAGTATAACACTATGACTATGTCTGTATCTGTTGTTGGTAAGATGTGAAAATATAAATTTCAGTTCATTCATGTAGTAATTTCGTATATGTTCAACGCTCTTCATTCGTAAGAGTAATTACCAACTGGAAGTTGTACTATTTTTGATAAACATCGGATTTGCTCATCAGACGATAAGCTGATAATATTTACGTATGGTCTAATTAGATTCATGCATAAATGTAAGGTAATTTTTGTTATGGTCAAGTTTTTTGTTAAGACCATGTTCTAACATAGATCGTTAAATAAGTTAAAGGTCATTATATTCCACAGTCAAATCTATTGGTGATCGAATTTGATAACTATTTTATTGGAACAACTAAGAGTATTATTTACGTGAGATCAATGAGTCCAATTATTATAAATAATAAATTGCAGGCATCGGTGGATACCCGATTGCCACATTTAGTGATCACGTGATAAACTGATAAAATGTCCAAGTGACGTACTATAATGAGCAAAAAAAAATGAGTTGACCTTCGGCTTCGTCCCGATTGGGTACTGAGCTGACACCGGGGATAAATTGACCAATGACTGCTATTGTATCCTTTTGACAGATATGCGTGCGCAGACTCGTTTGATGTTCGCTATCGCATTACTATGTTTTAATAGCCGAGCCTTCACTTCTCGTCTGACTCTCTTAACGACAAGACCTGTCTACACAGTACTTATCCGGCAGACTATTCATCCACTGATAGGCCTACATACAGGTATGCCCTAAATAATGGACTGCTTAACCACAGCAGAATTATAGGTAACTTTTCTTTTCTAAACATCGAACTTGTCTGAACCTATCAATTGATACAATAACAGTGATATAATGTTACATCTCATTTTTTTGCTCATTTGCTCATTTTTTTGCTCATTTGCTCATTTTTATTGCTCATTTGCTCATTTTTTTGCTCATTTGCTCATTTTTATTGCTCATTTGCTCATTTTCTTGCTCATTTGCTCATTTTCTTGCTCATTTGCTCATTTTCTTGCTCATTTGCTCATTTTTTTGCTCATTTGCTCATTTTTATTGCTCATTTGCTCATTTTTATTGCTCATTTGCTCATTTTCTTGCTCATTTGCTCATTTTCTTGCTCATTTGCTCATTTTTTTTCTCATTTGCTCATTTTTTTGCTCATTTGCTCATTGATTGGTGCATACTCAAGAGTCATAGACCTAACATCCAATGTACGTTAATGGTGTCATAGCGTGGGTACATAGAAGACTGTATAACACTATGCCTATGTCCGTATCTGTTGTCACACCGTGAGTGGATTGTCCACCTTTAATGATGTCATAGCGTGTGTACATGCAAGACAGTATAATACTATGATTATGTCTGTAGCTGTTGTTGGCAAGATGTGAAATATAAATTTCAAGGTTCAATTCATTCGTGTAGTAATTTCGTATATGTTCAACGCTCTTCATTCGTGCGCTTGTATTGTTAACATTCATTCATAATGAGTGTCCCTTTAGATCGATAAATAAGTTAAAGGTCATTACATTCCACAGTCAAATCTATTGGTGATCGAATTTGATAACTATTTTATTGGAACAACTAAGAGTATTATTCACGTGAGATCAATGAGTCCAATTATTATAAATAATATATTGCAGGCATCGGTGGATACCCGATTGCCACATTTAGTGATCACGTGATAAACTGATAAAATGTCCAAAGCGTAAGTGTGAATGGAGTGATAAGTGGTTATTACGTAATGTTGTTATAACAATGACACCGAATCAATTTCTATTATTGAGTGACCTGGTCGTATGCATGTTTTGGATAACTAATTATCGTGTGAATGACACAGTTTATCAACCTTAATTGATACTAACCCGTTTGTTCAGACATTAAATCGATATGTTTTCTGAATAGCATATAACTGTGACCGGGGAAATAATAGAATTCATTTGGTAAAGCAAAGGTGTGAAAGACACATTGTTACCACCAATGTCGCGTGTGTACATACTTGAAAATATGTTCCATCGAATATGACAATTCATTCTGGAGGGTTGTAATTTCACATTACCCTTTTCGTCCACTCGTGATTCAACATAGTACATCTCAATACTTCCAATAATTCACGATAATACACACCTGTCTCACAATGCCCAACATTACAGCGACTCGGACCTGTCCATACACATATAATTGGTATAAAGCTATTTATAAACATTCGACATTTTAATATCGAGATTATCAGAAACCGAAAACTCGTTATAAATTTTTTATTTAAACTTTTTTTTTTAGAGAAATAATTTTGGGGATTTTGAAATTTTTTCTTTTGGAAGTTTTGGGGTTTTGAAATTTTTTGTTTTGGAAAAATAAGTTTTGGGTTTTGAAATTTTGGAAGTTTTGGGTTTTGAAATTTTGGAAATTTTGGGTTTTGATATTTTGGAAGTTTTGAGAATATTTTAGTACAAAAAATTTTACCCTCAAACAATTTACCCTCAAACAATTTTACCCTCAAACAATTTTAGACCCAAAGATTCTATTTTGAGATGTGAGGCGAACGAGACACCCACAACCAATTTTAGACCCAAAGATTCTATTTTTAGATGTGAAGGTAACGAGACGGCTATTCTTCTCCTATAGGTTACACACAACTAATTATTTTCCACAGGCGACAGTGTTAACTAAAAGTCCCGCCGGCCATGGGTTTGACCTATTTGAACTTCAAGTGGTCAATTTTCCCTTAGAACGTCATCCTCTGCACCAGTATGTGACAACAAACGCGCCCTTTTCGGTATTTTTTTCAAACGATAATCTTGCATTTCCACAACTACCCCATTTACTGCAAAAAAATCAGCAGCATAAAAATACCCAGACCCCTTCCGTAACTTCTGGACGCCACCATACTCTTCCTGGACATCTAAACATACACGATCGCCATATTTACGTAGGCTATGATTTTCTGTTCCCGATTAGGGATATTTCTCTCAATGATAATCAACCAATCAGCAGCCAGAATTTTTGTTTATGCTGACTCGAGTTTACGAAGTCCAGCGCAATGAAATTTCACTATTGTTAACCGGCTGTTGACTCATGGAAATGTCGGGCCTGCAAAACGCGTTATTTTTTAAACTAGCTGGCGACTTTGTGAATTTTGATAGGCGTAACACAGCTTATTGGATAACAATATAAAGACAGTTTAATTCATCGAAATTAATGACAAGTGGTGCAAATGTCAACTTAATGAATAGTTTGTTGTGTTTATCTTGGTATACTTTCACAAAATTGGCAGTTTGAACCATGTGCCATGGCAAATATTAGCCATAGTTTTACCCGTATAGAACGATTAAATGGGGAGGGAACCGACTCGATCAGGAGAGAACCCAAACAATTATCAAAATTCGCGGTTTTTGTCGTTGTTATGACTCGCACAATGAAAGTTTCGTTATTAACTCACTCATTGGTGCCACAGATTGTGATGGGATCGAAAATAACTAATCGAATTATCACATAGATGCCTCAAAATTGCATTTTAACTGTCAAAAAAGTCGTGAAAATGTATAATTTCGATCAGCAAGAACCGTCACAAATCAGTCAAGAATCATCACAAACCGGCGATAGAACGACTTCCGATGTAACAGTTCCTACACAGTGATATTTCTTATAAATCTCATAAATGTATCATTCCAGCCTGTTATCCCAAAAATCAGTACTTTCTGGGCGTATAATAGGATTTGTTTCAGGTTCATAATCAAATCGCCTTAACCCTTTACCCAACAAACCGGCCAAAACCGGCCAAATAAAGCTTCAACAGCCTAAAATATCTTCGGTCTGTCTCAATAGAACCATACAAATATGGATATCATTGGAACCGGCTCCTTGACCGCATTGTGATAGTTACAGTTAGCCCTGTGCCAATGCATTCTCTTATATATGCGAGTCGACCATAGGTCGCCTCGCATATATAAGAGAATGCATTGGCCTAAAAAAAAATCTTTTTTTAACACTTTTTACCATTTTTTCTTACATTCTTTAACAATTTTATAATATTTAATGTGTTAAGCCAATGCATTCTCTTATATATGCGAGGCGACCTATGGTCGACTCGCATATATAAGAGAATGCATTGGCACAGGGCCCTTCTGTTGGGTAAAGGGTTAATGGTTTAGCCATTCATGGTAATGTGGTGGCTCGATAGCAGTCGATCAGACACGGACCCCAGGACATGTCACGTTAGAATGGCGCAAACGTAGCCAGATTAGAATGACGGCCGGTCGGCTCAGTGCCTGTATGGGGCCTCACACAGACCCAAGCAAACGGCAGTCATCAGTGCATCATTAGCTCTGTCTGTGGCTCCATAAGGGTATTATGGTATTAAACGTAACCAGATTAGAATGACGGCCGGTCGGCTCAGTGCCTGTATGGAGCCTCACACAGACCCAAGCAGACGGCAGTCATCAGTGCATCATTAGCTCTGTCTGTGGCTCCATAAGGGTATTATGGTATTAAACGTAACCAGATTAGAATGACGGCCGGTCGGCTCAGTGCCTGTATGGAGCCTCACACAGACCCAAGCAGACGGCAGTCATCAGTGCATCATTAGCTCTGTCTGGGGCTCCATAAGGGTATTATGGTATTAAACATAGCCAGATTAGAATGGCAGCCGGTCGTGTCAGTGCCTGTATGGAGCCTCACACAGACCCAAGCAGACAACAGTCATCAGTGCATCATTCTCTCTGTCTGGGGCTCCATAAGGGTATTATGGTATTAACCGTAACCAGATTAGAATGACGACCGGTCGGCTCAGTGCCTGTATGGAGCCTCACACAGACCCAAGCAGACGGCAGTCACCAGTGCATCATTATCTCTGTCTGGGGCTCCATAAGGGTATTATGGTATTAACCGTAACCAGATTAGAATGACGGCCGGTCGGCTCAGTGACTGTATGGAGCCTCACACAGACCCAAGCAGACGACAGTCATCAGTGCATCATTATCTCTGTCTGGGGCTCCATAAGGGTATTATGGTATTAACCGTAGCCAGATTAGAATGACGGCCGGTCGGCTCAGTGCCTGTATGGAGCCTCACACAGACCCAAGCAGACGACAGTCATCAGTGCATCATTATCTCTGTCTGGGGCTCCATACTGGTATTATGGTATTAACCGTAGCCAGATTAGAATGACGGGCGGTCGGCTCAGTGCCTATATGGAGCCTCACGCAGACCCAAGCAGACGACAGTCATCAGTGCATCATTATCTCTGTCTGGGGCTCCATAAGGGTATTATCCCAGATAGCACACCCACGTTGGGCCAACGTTGGGCCAACGTCATTTCTATCGTTGTGCCAACGTTGGAATCCAACGTTGGCCCAACTATGGCTGTTGCCGCTGGCTCGGCGTCGGCTCGACGTCGGATCCCGTCGTCGACTCGACGGTGGTTCGACGTCGAGCCGACGTTGGTGCGCCGTCGGGCACCCGACGTTGAAACGACGTCGAACCAACGGTGAATTCCACTAATAATACGACGTTGGGCCAACGTTGGGCCAACGTCATTTCTATCAACGTTGGAATCCAACGTTGGGCCAACTATGGCTGTTGCCGCTGGCTCGGCGTCAGCTCGACGTGGGATCCCGTCGTCGACTCGACGGTGGTTCGACGTCGATCCGACGGTGGTGGGCCGTCGGGCACCCGACGTTGAAACGACGTCGAACCAACGGTGAATTCCACTAATAATACGACGTTGGGCCAACGTTGGGCCAACGTAATTTCTATCAACGTTGGAATCCAACGTTGGGCCAACTATGGCTGTTGCCGCTGGCTCGGCGTCGGCTTGACGTCGGATCCCGTCGTCGACTCGACGGTGGTTCGACGTCGAGCCGACGTTGGTGCGCCGTCGGGCACCGACGTTGAAACGACGTCGAATCAACGGTGAATTCCACTAAGAATACGACGTTGGGGCAACGTTGGGCCAACGTTGTGTTTGGGCATTGACAGGGACGGATCGAGGCTCCATTCGTAGGGTCGATTCCCCTCACATTAGGGCGTCCTTATAAAATTAACATCCGATGAGATACAACATACCAATAAATTTAAAGTCCCACATAATGTTTGCAACTTCAAAGTATTATAATTGGAAACAACATTCAATTTCACAAATATGAAACCAGAATAAAATGAAACATATAGAAAAAAAAGTGTATGCCGATTTAAATAAAGACAAAATGACATGTCATTAGTTGTTGATTTTAAGAATCTTGACCATCTACTCACTCTAAAGAAAAATATTTTTTATTGGTCTCCTGAATAAAGTTATCGAAAATGCTACATATTTTTGTTAGCTTATATATCCCTTTACCATATAAAAGAAATGTCTTTATTTCAGCTTAATTTGCGATTTTGTGCTCTCGATAATGTTGGGAACAAAATATTCAAACATTATGTGGCTTTAAACTTTGGTCAGGTTACATCTTCTTCGAACATCATTATTTTGGAGGGTGATCTGATGTAGATTTGCAAAATTTGAAACGGCTCAAAGTACATATGATTAAATTAAACCTAGTAATTGCTCATTTACGTACCAGTGCTATTATATAGAGGGAACTCTGTGCATGGTGATATACAATGTCACATAAGAAAGAATATCGCGTTTTTGCAATCCGTTTTCGAATTAGTCCATGATACTGTAGATTCTGATTATATAAATTCAATACATGCATGTACAGCAATTAATTTTATCTGTTGACATATTATGAAATGAGCAATTACTAAGCTTATTTGTATCTATGCACATATGTATGCCACTTGTTGCATATGTTGGAATGATTTATCTGGGAGAAATTAAACCCATGGATAAATAAAAATTAATTTATGTATACAAAACCCAACATATTATATGAAATATAATATTTTCATCATTCCATGATCTGTCATGAACTGGATTCAGTGTACTCATGGCTCATGCATATATGTATGCAGGAACTTGGCTTGTATGAAGCAACTGTTTTGTAGGACATTGATTGACAATTCTTCTGAAGAAATCATATCGCGAGAGAAACCATTTTATATTCACCTCCTTGAATATCTGGAATTTACCATCATCAGATGTATAACTGCCACAACAAGATGAACACACATCATCCTTTCAGTGCCGATTATCGATACACCGATGAATGCCGAGTTTTTGTTTGCATCCGATTGAATGCACAACACAGGACAAGTAAGAATTTCCATCCAAGTGAATAACCATAAACTGACGAATTCATGTCGTACATGGTGTTATGTCGGTCGCGCTGGTGTCAGTCGTGCAATAATATTCACAATATAACGATGTGCAACACGATATAGACCATGCTGCCATGATGCTGGAATACTGGTACATGTAAGTTCATATCCCCAAGCCGTTGATGGTTTGGACAGACGAGTAAACTTTGATCGAATCCGCTTGTATAGTACCGTAGCTTATACACAAAATATCCAGATCCAGAAACAGGATAGCAAGTAAATAAGTCCTGAAAGAAACAGAGAATAACGTTAGCCCAATGCATTTTCTGTGTGCAGCTTGACATTGTCACACTCTGTACACATCTTGATATATAAGAACCAGACCAATCCGGGAAATTCCTACATGCATTTGCATGCACGAGAGTACTTTAATTATTTGACCGGTTGCCAATAATATATATAAATTATGTATGCATATGGTACTTTAATTAATCGAACGGTTCCAGATAGTATATATATAGGTACCATACCTTTGCACGTGGTACGTAATCGTTACATATACAGGTCTCGAGGAATTCGTGAGTTGGAAGGACTTGAGCACGTGCTGATGACACCGACGCCGGTAGGCGGAGGTGTTATGCGCGCGCGAAGTTTTTCTCAACTCATGAATACGTCTGAGAACAGCAGGTAATTATCTTATATACCCAATACCCAGGATCGTCTCAATCAAACAATTGGTCACGGATTCTCAAAACTCGCTAAGCCTACGCACTGCTCACTCTCGTCGGTGTCAATTTCTAGCAAAACTGTCAATCAGTTCATTAATAAAATTGCACAGATCCCACAAGAGCCAGCGCATGGTAAGTTTCTGCTCATTGGAAATTTTCACCAGCAAATATGAGACCGAACATATTAGTAAATTCGCAAGATATCGAGTAATTATTTTAGCATGTTTTGAATTGTTGTCAGCCGTATATCATCAACGATAAAGAGTGTTTGTGTTTCAATGCCCATTTACTAGTACGATGAATATTAAACAGCGGTTTGAAAACTTGCTTTATAAAAAATCTCAGCATTTGGTGACAAATCGGAATGGATATGAAGAACGGGGTTTGAGAACGGGGGGGGGGGGGTAATATGTCAGGGACTTTGACAGAAGCCTTCCTTTTTTGAGGGGTTAAATTGCAACCACCCGTGAACCAATCTGTTTTCCCAACTTGACCAAGTTTCATCTGGTCTCCCATTCGATGCTGAGTTTGAAATCCAACACACTACCATTTAATAGCTATAATATAGTCTTTGTAGAAAATAATATAATGTACTCTAAATGTTACATATCTGTTGGGAACCGAAACTATCCAGACGATCTCAGAAAGATTTTGCCTGAAATTCAACTTATGATATTGAAAATTCCAAATCTTGAAATTAGCTCACCGCATAATAATGACCAAAACGATACTCATTAGAAATTTGGAAATGTAAACTATCGAAATGATCTCAAACAGATTTTGCCTAAGATGTTCAACATATAAAGTTATTGAAAATTTAAATGTTGAAATTATCTGGGGGGGGGGGGGGTAATACCTCGACCTCTATCGCCACATCCATGTTGCGATCACCCTAATTATTTATTCTAACCCACAACCTCCTAGAGTGGGCAATCTTACTGTCAGGTCAGGGACAATACGGGTAAGGTTGTCCCGCCCCATTAACTTTGACCAAAATGTTCAACAGTTAGGCATTTCATGACTGACACGACATTAATTTAAGTTATTGAAAATTCCAAAATGTTGAAAAGTCTGACAAAAATTGGGGAGGGGTGGTAACACCTCAATGTTCAAACCCCTGTCGCCACATCCATTTTTGCACACATTACCATATTTATTCCAACCCACATTGTCACAGATATTAAATTCTTACTGTCAGGGGCATGCGGACAACGGGGGTGGGGGTTTGACAACAGCATGTTGATAGCAGGCCGCCTTTCTGCCAAACTGCTCTAAATGTTGGCCTACTGGTTAGAACAACAAACTATTTCAGTTGGTAGCTTGGTGAGCCCCAAGCCAAGTAATTAATTGATATGAATACCTCAGACAAAATATGGGATGGGTAATATTTGTTTATTGGTAAAAAATGCCCCATATGTATCGCCAAAATTATTAAAAATTTCCAAAAGTTGTGCATGTCGCCACCCCCTGCATGCCGTCACGTCCCACTTATCCCCAAAAAGTTAAATTACCCGCCCAATAATATCTAATCATGTCTATTATTGGGGGGGGTGTTCACATTTATGTTTTAGGGACACGCGGCATTTAATACAGTGACAACGTCCATTATGTAGTCATTGGTCGTTTGTGGGGGATGCATCAATACACAAATTGACCCCAACCAAATACATAAATCCTAATATTACTCAACGTTACGACTATAGGTCCACACTACAGCTGAAATAATTATTGTGACAACGTAATAACTTCCTTCCAATAGCTCCAGTCATGTGAACATTGACACATCGTATCAATATGACGTGATTCTTTGACGTAAACAATGTAAAATGATACGCACGTAATGTAAAGTTTGTAAAATGAAATTATTTTTTTGCAACTATGGGTGTATGCCAATTGCTGGGCAGCGGATCGCGTTTCAAACCCCTGTGACGTGAGTCATTGTAGAAAAAAGTTGAAAATTTCATGTCTGACACATCATTACTTGGTAACTTTAAGTACGTGTTTTCATTGTCTGATTTTCCAACAATCAGTAGGAATATTTTTGTTTACACCTCCGGTATCATATTTTTAAAACTTTTAGACTTTAGTAAAAATTGTTGTCTGACATGAACACCATTTTGGAAATGTTCCAGTCTTATTCAGTTTGGAAATTGCCAACAGTTGAAAAGCCTGGGTGCCGGTTGAAACGTTTCAATGCAAGGCGGGGGGGGGGGGGGGGTGCAAATTGAAACTCGCGAAGGAGTTTGGTGTCTGGTTCAAGAGGAAATTCAACGTTGACACACCATAACAAAGACCATGTAGCCACGTCACTGATTCGGAGACCATAAATAGGTACATGTACATATTTCAGAAACTAAAAACTTGCCCGGGAATCATACTCGAAAGAGCAGATAGACCCTTTCACACATCAATATAAGCCCCCCCTCCGATTAAGTATGTACTGCATGGTAATCACACAAGAATGGCCTGGTTGACAGAATATTGATACATTGGCGCCATATGCTCTGGTAAGTACTTTCCATTGTCATTTTCCAGCTGTTTTAAATGTTTCGCAGAGAAGTGAAACGAACGCTCTTTATTTATAACATATATCAGGAATATATAGACTAACACGGAACGCTCCGTGTAAATAGCTGATTTTTGGTTAGGACCAAACATCGTGTTCAAACTTGTATTTGTTATACATCTTTTTGTGACATGTATTTATCGACCTATTTCGACACGGGAAACAATTCACAAGAGAATATTATTAGGTGTATTTTGGAGCGCAAACCGACAAGTGGATATTAAGGTACCGGTTGGAAAATACCGAATTGAGGGGAGGTTGTTCGAACTCCATGCATAAATCAATCTCCTACATAACAGGGCGTCAGACACAGTAGCGAGGGGACTGAACTCTGGTTTGCAGCTTGAGCATTTTATACAACGAAAGGGGGTGGTGCAATCGTAAATTCCTATTCTGGTAGTACACCCCCCAACAGCTATAAGCATAATAGCCTATTATAGGGTATACAACTGAAAGTGGAACGGTATCCACTGTCGTAGGCTGAACTTAATTATCCATGGAAATCCATGACAGGGACGTGGCTAGATGGGTTTCAGCGTTGGGGAGGGGTGCATCCACCTTGGAATTTTCAACTGCACCCCCTTTGGGGTTTGATTTCCCCAAAAGTTACTGGCCCCTCACAGCCTGGATGTTAGCATTATTCTAAATGGATCAGTAGTATTGTTGCCACAACCAGAAGATGAACGGAATACACTGAGAACATTTTGAGACCCGAACCTGAAAATAGCAAACTCCTAACATCTAGACTGGCCTCAAGAATTCCAATTGTTGGAAATTTCCAACCTGAGACCCCCCCCCCCCCCCCCCCACCCTAAGGTCGTAAAATTTCCAACTGATGCCATTTCAGTCAATTTGTTTTACCAAAAGTAGGACAATGTGCAAATGATGTTCTATAAACAATTAATAATTGTTGGAAAATCAAACTACGAGAACAATCTCAACCTATAATATTGTTGGTGTGACCGTGCGAAAGTTCCAATTAATGTTGTGTCATGTATGAAATATCCAACTGTTGACAATTTTGACCAAAGTTGTGGTGGGGTGGGGGATGCGAGACACACGTGCAACACCCCTGCCGCCATGTCCCTAAATCCATGTATTATCACACATGGATCGTGAAATTTAGATAGTAATTAGAATGACATTTTCTTCCTCATACAGTCGGATGCCATCACACGAAACTCACATACATTTATTTGTTTTCGCTTCTGACAATTGAAGGGTTAAACTTCAAATTCAAACTTTAAGTTGGTTGTGGAGGAAATGAATCCGACGACGCACGCTTATCGTTGAAATTCCAAGTTATTCGGCATGATATTCTCAACTAAAGTACTTACCGGTACTTCTTCGGGTCCCTATAGCAGGTGATGGTGTTCCGTGGTGCATTATCCAAATAATAATCCATTAAACCGAGAAGCTCACTCAGAACACAAATGCAAGTTCAGTCAATAAACCAAAGCGTTATTTGAAAAAGAAACACGCGACCAGTTAAGAATGACGTTAAAATGACGCTACGACGTACTCGACCGATTTCTCCACACTATGACCAACGTTGGGCCATCGTTGGTCCAACGTCGACATCTAACGCACCTAATAACCTCACATATCGCCTAGTGCGTTACGTTTTCAAAGTCGGGCCAACGTTAAACCAGCGGTAAAACCAACGTTGCCCCAACGTTGGTTGTCCAACGTCGGGCCAACGTAGCCATGTTTGAAACGTGCAAATTCTGACGCATGTCGACGTTGCGCCATCATTGTACCAACCACAAAATCCGACGTTGCGCCAACGTAATTATTCCAACAAGTCGACGTTGGGCCATCGTCGTACCAACCACAAAAGCCGACGTTGGGCCAACGTAATTATTCCAACGCAAGTCGACGTTGGGCCATCGTCGTACCAACCACAAAAGCTGACGTTGGGCCAACGTAATTATTCCAACGCAAGTCGACGTCGGGCCATCGTCGTAACAACCACAAAAGCCGACGTTGGGCCAACGTAATTATTCCAACGTTGGCCCAACGTACGTGTGCTATCTGGGATGGTATTAACCGTAGCCAGATTAGAATGACGGGCGGTCGGCTCAGTGCCTATATGGAGCCTCACGCAGACCCAAGCAGACGACAGTCATCAGTGCATCATTATCTCTGTCTGGGGCTCCATACGGGTATTATGGTATTAAACGTAACCAGATTAGAGTGACGGGCGGTCGGCTCAGTGCCTGTATGGAGCCTCACACAGACCCAAGCAGACGACAGTCATCAGTGCATCATTATCTCTGTCTGGGGCTCCATAAGGGTATTATGGTATTAACCGTGGTCAGATTCGAATGACGTGCGGTCGGCTCAGTGCCTATATGGAGCCTCACGCAGACCCAAGCAGACGACAGTCATCAGTGCATCATTATCTCTGTCTGGGGCTCCATAAGGGTATTATGGTATTAACCGTAGCCAGATTAGAATGACGGGCGGTCGGCTCAGTGCCTATATGGAGCCTCACGCAGACCCAAGCAGACGACAGTCATCAGTGCATCATTATCTCTGTCTGGGGCTTCATAAGGGTATTATGGTATTAACCGTAGCCAGATTAGAATGACGGCCGGTCGGCTCAGTGCCTGTATGGGGCCTCACACAGACCCAAGCAGACGACAGTCATCAGTGCATCATTCTCTCTGTCTGGGGCTCCATACGGGTATTATGGTATTAACCGTAGCCAGATTAGAATGGCAGCCGGTCGTGTCAGTGCCTGTATGGAGCCTTACACAGACCCAAGCAGACGACAGTCATCAGTGCATCATTATCTCTGTCTGGGGCTCCATAAGGGTATTATGGTATTAAACGTAACCAGATTAGAATGGCAGCCGGTCATGTCAGTGCCTGTATGGGCCTCACACAGACCCAAGCAGACGACAGTCATCAGTGCATCATTCTCTCTGTCTGGGGCTCCATAAGGGTATTATGGTATTACACGTAGCCAGATTAGAATGACGGCCGGTCGGCTCAGTGCCTGTATGGAGCCTCACACAGACCCAAGTAGACGACAGTCATCAGTGCATCATTATCTCTGTCTGGGGCTCCATAAGGGTATTATGGTATTAAACATAACCAGATTAGAATGGCAGCCGGTCATGTCAGTGCCTGTATGGAGCCTCACACAGACCCAAGCAGACGACAGTCATCAGTGCATCATTATCTCTGTCTGGGGCTCCATAAGGGTATTATGGTATTAAACGTAGCCAGATTAGAATGACGGGTGGTCGGCTCAGTGCCTGTATGGAGCCTCACACAGACCCAAGCAGACGACAGTCATCGGTGCATCATTCTCTCTGTCTGGGGCTCCATAAGGGTATTATGGTATTAAACGTAACCAGATTAGAATGGCAGCCGGTCGGCTCAGTGCCTGTATGGGGCCTCACACAGACCCAAGCAAACGACAGTCATCAGGGCATCATTATCTCTGTCTGGGGCTCCATAAGGGTATTATGGTATTAAACATAGCCATAATAGAATGACGGCCGGTCGGCTCAGTGCCTGTATGGGGCCTCACACAGACCCAAGCAATCGGCAGTCATCAGTGCATCATTATCTCTGTCTGGGGCTCCATAAGGGTATTATGGTATTAACCGTAGCCAGAGTCGGCTCAGTGCCTTTACAAATTGTCAACAATCATAGAACAATATATAAATAAGGGCTGGAAATTATTTGTATATAATATAATAAGATTCGCGGTGGGGATTAAAGGTTGTCAACGGGAGAAGTCGAACTCCTCCGAAACCGACCGAATTCACGCGTAATTTTCCGATGTCGTGGTGTGTGTTCATGTAGGGTAAATTCATGACTGTATGCCCACATTGAATTCATGACTGTATGCCCACATTGAATGCATGATTGTATGCCCACATTGAATTCATGACTGTATGCCCATATTGAATTCATGACTGTATGCCCACATCGAATTCATGACTGTATGCCCACATTGAATTCATGACTGTATGCCCACATTGAATTCATGACTGTATGCCCACATCGAATTCATGACTGTATGCCCACATTGAATTCATGACTGTATGCCCACATTAAATTCATGACTGTATGCCCACATTGAATTCATGACTGTATGCCCACATTGAATTCATGACTGTATGCCCACATTGAATTCAGACATGTACATATAAATTCATGACTGTATGCCCACATTGAATTCATGACTGTATGCCCACATTGAATTCATGACTGTATGCCCACATTAAATTCATGACTGTATTCCCACATTGAATTCATGACTGTATGCCCACATTGAATTCATGACTGTATGCCCACATTGAATTTATGACTGTATGCCCACATTGAATTCATGACTGTATGCCCACATTGAATTCATGACTGTATGCCCACATTGAATTCATGACTGTATGCCCACATTGAATTCATGACTGTATGCCCACATTGAATTCATGACTGTATGCCCACATTGAATTCATGACATGTACATATAAATTCATGACTGTATGCCCACATTGAATTCATGACATGTACATATAAATTCATGACTGTATTCCCACATTGAATTCATGACTGTATGCCCACATTAAATTCATGACTGTATGCCCACATTGAATTCATGACTGTATGCCCACATTGAATTCAGACATGTACATATAAATTCATGACTGTATGCCCACATAGAATTCATGACTGTATGCCCACATTGAATTCAGACATGTACATATAAATTCATGACTGTATGCCCACATTGAATTCATTACTGTATGCCCACATTGAATTCAGACATGTACTTATAAATTCATGACTGTATGCCCACATTGAATTCAGACATGTACTTATAAATTCATGACTGTGTGCCCACATTGAATTCAGACATGTACTTATAAATTCATGACTGCATGCCCACATTGAATTCAGACATGTACTTATAAATTCATGACTGTATGCCCACATTGAATTCAGACATGTACTTATAAATTCATGACTGTATGCCCACATTGAATTCATGACTGTATGCCCACATTGAATTCATGACTGTATGCCCACATTGAATTCATGACTGTATGCCCACATTGAATTCATGACTGTATGCCCACATTGAATTCAGACATGTACTTATACATTCATGACTGTATGCCCACATTGAATTCAGACATGTACTTATAAATTCATGACTGTATGCCCACATTGAATTCATACATGTACATATAAATTCATGACTGTATGCCCACATTGAATTCATGACTGTATGCCCACATTGAATTCATGACTGTATGCCCACATTGAATTCAGACATGTACATATAAATTCATGACTGTATGCCCACATTGAATTCAGACATGTACATATAAATTCATGACTGTATGCCCACATTGAATTCAGACATGTACATATAAATTCATGACTGTATGCCCACATTGAATTCATGACTGTATGCCCACATTGAATTCATGACTGTATGCCCACATTGAATTCATGACTGTATGCCCACATTGAATTCATGACTGTATGCCCACATTGAATTCAGACATGTAATTATAAATTCATGACTGTATGCCTACATTGAATTCAGACATGTACTTATAAATTCATGACTGTATGCCCACATTGAATTCATACATGTACATATAAATTCATGACTGTATGCCCACATTGAATTCATGACTGTATGCTCACATTGAATTCATGACTGTATGCCCACATTGAATTCAGACATGTACATATAAATTCATGACTGTATGCCCACATTGAATTCAGACATGTACATATAAATTCATGACTGTATGCCCACATTGAATTCAGACATGTACATATAAATTCATGACTGTATGCCCACATTGAATTCATGACTGTATGCCCACATTGAATTCATGACTGTATGCCCACATTGAATTCATGACTGTATGCCCACATTGAATTCAGACATGTACTTATAAATTCATGACTGTATGCCCACATTGAATTCAGACATGTACTTATAAATTCATGACTGTATGCCCACATTGAATTCATACATGTACATATAAATTCATGACTGTATGCCCACATTGAATTCATGACTGTATTCCCACATTGAATTCATGACTGTATGCCCACATTGAATTCAGACATGTACTTATAAATTCATGACTGTATGCCCACATTGAATTCAGACATGTACATATAAATTCATGACTGTATGCCCACATTGAATTCAGACATGTACATATAAATTCATGACTGTATGCCCACATTGAATTCATGACTGTATGCCCACATTGAATTCATGACTGTATGCCCACATTGAATTCAGACATGTACTTATAAATTCATGACTGTATGCCTACATTGAATTCAGACATGTACTTATAAATTCATGACTGTATGCCCACATTGAATTCATACATGTACATATAAATTCATGACTGTATGCCCACATTGAATTCATGACTGTATGCCCACATTGAATTCATGACTGTATGCCCACATTGAATTCATGACTGTATGCCCACATTGAATTCAGACATGTACTTATAAATTCATGACTGTATGCCCACATTGAATTCAGACATGTACATATAAATTCATGACTGTATGCTCACATTGAATTCAGACATGTACATATAAATTCATGACTGTATGCCCACATTGAATTCATGACTGTATGCCCACATTGAATTCATGACTGTATGCCCACATTGAATTCAGACATGTACATATAAATTCATGACTGTATGCCCACATTGAATTCAGACATGTACATATAAATTCATGACTGTATGCCCACATTGAATGCATGATTGTATGCCCACATTGAATTCATGACTGTATGCCCATATTGAATTCATGACTGTATGCCCACATCGAATTCATGACTGTATGCCCACATTGAATTCATGACTGTATGCCCACATTGAATTCATGACTGTATGCCCACATCGAATTCATGACTGTATGCCCACATTGAATTCATGACTGTATGCCCACATTAAATTCATGACTGTATGCCCACATTGAATTCATGACTGTATGCCCACATTGAATTCATGACTGTACGCCCACATTGAATTCAGACATGTACATATAAATTCATGACTGTATGCCCACATTGAATTCATGACTGTATGCCCACATTGAATTCATGACTGTATGCCCACATTAAATTCATGACTGTATTCCCACATTGAATTCATGACTGTATGCCCACATTGAATTCATGACTGTATGCCCACATTGAATTTATGACTGCATGCCCACATTGAATTCATGACTGTATGCCCACATTGAATTCATGACTGTATGCCCACATTGAATTCATGACTGTATGCCCACATTGAATTCATGACTGTATGCCCACATTGAATTCATGACTGTATGCCCACATTGAATTCATGACATGTACATATAAATTCATGACTGTATGCCCACATTGAATTCATGACATGTACATATAAATTCATGACTGTATTCCCACATTGAATTCATGACTGTATGCCCACATTAAATTCATGACTGTATGCCCACATTGAATTCATGACTGTATGCCCACATTGAATTCAGACATGTACATATAAATTCATGACTGTATGCCCACATAGAATTCATGACTGTATGCCCACATTGAATTCAGACATGTACATATAAATTCATGACTGTATGCCCACATTGAATTCATTACTGTATGCCCACATTGAATTCAGACATGTACTTATAAATCATGACTGTATGCCCACATTGAATTCAGACATGTACTTATAAATTCATGACTGTGTGCCCACATTGAATTCAGACATGTACTTATAAATTCATGACTGCATGCCCACATTGAATTCAGACATGTACTTATAAATTCATGACTGTATGCCCACATTGAATTTAGACATGTACTTATAAATTCATGACTGTATGCCCACATTGAATTCATGACTGTATGCCCACATTGAATTCATGACTGTATGCCCACATTGAATTCATGACTGTATGCCCACATTGAATTCATGACTGTATGCCCACATTGAATTCAGACATGTACTTATACATTCATGACTGTATGCCCACATTGAATTCAGACATGTACTTATAAATTCATGACTGTATGCCCACATTGAATTCATACATGTACATATAAATTCATGACTGTATGCCCACATTGAATTCATGACTGTATGCCCACATTGAATTCATGACTGTATGCCCACATTGAATTCAGACATGTACATATAAATTCATGACTGTATTGCCCACATTGAATTCAGACATGTACATATAAATTCATGACTGTATGCCCACATTGAATTCAGACATGTACATATAAATTCATGACTGTATGCCCACATTGAATTCATGACTGTATGCCCACATTGAATTCATGACTGTATGCCCACATTGAATTCATGACTGTATGCCCACATTGAATTCATGACTGTATGCCCACATTGAATTCAGACATGTAATTATAAATTCATGACTGTATGCCTACATTGAATTCAGACATGTACTTATAAATTCATGACTGTATGCCCACATTGAATTCATACATGTACATATAAATTCATGACTGTATGCCCACATTGAATTCATGACTGTATGCCCACATTGAATTCATGACTGTATGCCCACATTGAATTCAGACATGTACATATAAATTCATGACTGTATGCCCACATTGAATTCAGACATGTACATATAAATTCATGACTGTATGCCCACATTGAATTCAGACATGTACATATAAATTCATGACTGTATGCCCACATTGAATTCATGACTGTATGCCCACATTGAATTCATGACTGTATGCCCACATTGAATTCATGACTGTATGCCCACATTGAATTCAGACATGTACTTATAAATTCATGACTGTATGCCCACATTGAATTCAGACATGTACTTATAAATTCATGACTGTATGCCCACATTGAATTCATACATGTACATATAAATTCATGACTGTATGCCCACATTGAATTCATGACTGTATTCCCACATTGAATTCATGACTGTATGCCCACATTGAATTCAGACATGTACTTATAAATTCATGACTGTATGCCCACATTGAATTCAGACATGTACATATAAATTCATGACTGTATGCCCACATTGAATTCAGACATGTACATATAAATTCATGACTGTATGCCCACATTGAATTCATGACTGTATGCCCACATTGAATTCATGACTGTATGCCCACATTGAATTCAGACATGTACTTATAAATTCATGACTGTATGCCTACATTGAATTCAGACATGTACTTATAAATTCATGACTGTATGCCCACATTGAATTCATACATGTACATATAAATTCATGACTGTATGCCCACATTGAATTCATGACTGTATGCCCACATTGAATTCATGACTGTATGCCCACATTGAATTCATGACTGTATGCCCACATTGAATTCAGACATGTACTTATAAATTCATGACTGTATGCCCACATTGAATTCAGACATGTACATATAAATTCATGACTGTATGCTCACATTGAATTCAGACATGTACATATAAATTCATGACTGTATGCCCACATTGAATTCATGACTGTATGCCCACATTGAATTCATGACTGTATGCCCACATTGAATTCAGACATGTACATATAAATTCATGACTGTATGCCCACATTGAATTCAGACATGTACATATAAATTCATGACTGTATGCCCACATTGAATTCATGACTGAATGCCCACATTGAATTCATGACTGTATGCCCACATTGAATTCAGACATGTACTTATAAATTCATGACTGTATGCCCACATTGAATTCAGACATGTACTTATAAATTCATGACTGTATGCCCACATTGAATTCATACATGTACATATAAATTCATGACTGTATGCCCACATTGAATTCATGACTGTATGCCCACATTGAATTCATGACTGTATGCCCACATTGAATTCAGACATGTACTTATAAATTCATGACTGTATGCCCACATTGAATTCAGACATGTACATATAAATTCATGACTGTATGCCCACATTGAAATCAGACATGTACATATAAATTCATGACTGTATGCCCACATTGAATTCATGACTGTATGCCTAAATTGAATTCAGACATGTACTTATAAATTCATGACTGTATGCCCACATTGAATTCATGACTGTATGCCTAAATTGAATTCAGACATGTACTTATAAATTCATGGCTGTATGCCCACATTGAATTCATACATGTACATATAAATTCATGACTGTATGCC
The DNA here is from genome assembly GCA_032622095.1 of Siphonodentalium dalli. NCBI lineage: Eukaryota > Metazoa > Mollusca > Scaphopoda > Gadilida > Siphonodentaliidae > Siphonodentalium > Siphonodentalium dalli. The sequence goes on from CP136061.1 coordinate 274,511,857, forward strand.
CACATTGAATTCATGACTATATGCCCACATTGAATTCATGACTGTATGCCCACATTGAATTCAGACATGTACATATAAATTCATGACTGTATGCCCACATTGAATTCAGACATGTACATATAAATTCATGACTGTATGCCCACATTGAATTCAGACATGTACATATAAATTCATGACTGTATGCCCACATTGAATTCATGACTGTATGCCCACATTGAATTCATGACTGTATGCCCACATTGAATTCAGACATGTACATATAAATTCATGACTGTATGCCCACATTGAATTCAGACATGTACATATAAATTCATGACTGTATGCCCACATTGAATTCATGACTGTATGCCCACATTGAATTCATGACTGTATGCCCACATTGAATTCAGACATGTATTTATAAATTCATGACTGTATGCCCACATTGAATTCAGACATGTACTTATAAATTCATGACTGTATGCCCACATTGAATTCATACATGTACTTATAAATTCATGACTGTATGCCCACATTGAATTCATGACTGTATGCCCACATTGAATTCATGACTGTATGCCCACATTGAATTCAGACATGTACATATAAATTCATGACTGTATGCCCACATTGAATTCAGACATGTACATATAAATTCATGACTGTATGCCCACATTGAATTCAGACATGTACATATAAATTCATGACTGTATGCCCACATTCATTTCAGACATGTACATATAAATTTCGCAAATGAATGTCTTATTACCAAGGCAATTATCAAAGCTAATATAGTTGTCACCTCGGTCGATATCAATCACATGTCAAATTCAACAAAATTGCACGGGCTAATTATAAGTTATAACATTTATCCTAAATCTATCATAAATTGGTTGCCAAGTTTGAATATATTGTGCATTTGTTTAATGGTGCATTTTTTGTATGGTACCCATAACAAAACGAGTAATGGGGGTGCCAACTTTGTCCTGCCCATAATAGGCACATAGCCTTCTATACTTCTATATTTTATAGGTACATAGCCTTGTATAATTATATAAATTTTCCGCTCAGCGTGACCCTTGCATGAGGTTCTATATTTGCCCAGGCTCGACCCTCGACAATACGACCGATGTGCACGTGCGCCATCCAACATTGCTCCATTCATTTCATTGTGCATACGCGCTGTGCGTATGTGCATACAATTCTAGACACCATTATGACATGATCAATCATTTATACAATCACCCACTTAATGTGTCATCCCACTCAAGATAATCGGTACCGGCATAGATGGTTCCCGGAGGGTCATTCAGGTGTCCATACAATAAAAGGGATCATTATCTCGCAAAACATATAATATATTTTTTATAACTAAATGGAAGGATTCGTTCGTTCGAAACAGTCCGAAATAAAAGAAACCGTTTGATTGCGGCAGTGCCGTCGCTATTTCCTTGGGGCAGCATGTCGTTATGCTCTTGGGACAGGGACGTGGCTAATTGTTTGAACATGAGCCATGTTTTATTCGCGACATTGAGCTCAGATTAATGGTGAATTTCTTTGTATAAATTATAATACAATGCTTGGCAACAACCATTCTTAGACAGTGAAAGCTATGTTTTCATTGTTATGAACTTATTGTTGTAACCGGTTTCTTGAAATCAATAAAACAAACTTAAGGGTAAGGGTCTTAAGATAGCGTCCATGAGGAAACCAAAATCACCAGCCTGTTCTCCTGAAAATAAGCTCATCTTGAGTTTATGTCAAGAACACATATGAGCGCATATCGTCATTGTTTGAATCTGAATTGCGTCTGTGTGAATCTAAATAACCGGCTCACGACTTACCACATGTATACTCTTTATAATGTGTTTTTATTGTGGCCCGCGAAATTCAAATGTAATGTCATATATAAGTCAACTATGGGCTTATTACAGAATCAAATAAGTCCATTGTGAACATATATGAAAAGATAAGTCTTATGTGAGCCTATGTGAAATGTTAGGTCTTATACGAATCTGTGTTAATAGTTAAGTCTTATATGGACATATTGCCACGGGTATATGTTGAAACCACATATTTGTTTGATTTGGCCTTAACCCTTTACCTAACAAAACGGCCCTGTGCCAATGCATTCTCCTAAATATGCGAGTCGACGATAGGTCGTCTCGCATATATAAGAGAATGCATTGGCTTAACACATATTAAAAATGATAAAATTGTCAAAGAATGTAGAAAAATATTATAAAAATTGTTTAAAAATGTAAGAAAAGATTATAAAATTGTTAAAGAATGTAAGAAAAAATGGTAAAAAGTGTTAACTTTTTTTTTAGGCCAATGCATTCTCTTATATATGCGAGGCGACCTATGGTCGACTCGCATATATAAGAGAATGCATTGGCACAGGGCATAACTGTAACTATCACAATGTGGTCAATGATCCGGTTCCAATGATATCCATATTTGTATGGTTCTATTGAGACAGACCCAAGATAATTTAGGTTTTTGCAGCTTCATTGGTGCTATTTTTCTGGGCGTTTTGTTGGGTAAAGGGTTAAATTAATATCCCGCTCAAGGCTAAAACGTCCATTGGAACGATATCGATTTCTAGATTGTTCATGGAAGGTTATTCAAACAGTCTTACAATGCAGGGTGTCATTAGCTGCGCAGTCTATACTGCTTAAGAAAAAAATATCAAGGCCTTCAATTGAATATGGATGGGCGCATCGATAATTAAAACAGAAACATGATCTCAAAACATGTACCATGCATATGGTTTTTGTAGCCGCATTCATGTATATGAATGGGATGGAATCACTGTAAACACGTGTATGCATATGATTTGTATATGAGCATTCATGCACGTCAATGGGGAGAATCGTTTCTGCTCAATTAAGAAGTTGTGCATATTGATCCTGTCACTCTGGCCGTTAAATTCTTCATTTTCGTTGTAGCAATGTTCTATGCGAATGATCGTGTTTTGACAACGATGACAGCAAAGTTACTTCCATTCAAATCAAATAAAAAACAGCACTTGATAATTGTATAGATGACGATATTCGTAAACTTAATGGATTGTGTGTTGAATTGATCCATTGACTCGGCCCGGTCGTGGGACGTCATAAATGTTATTGCCCTAACATATCTGTATAATTGGCGCGACAGATGGAAGATCACTTTTGAATAGCGAATGTTTTTCTTAAGTGATCGTTGAACATTAAACGACAAAAAGGCGCAGCGCTAGTCATTGTGCTGAATAGTGGGTATTCATGCAGCTATACGAAAGCCATGAGCTACCGTCGTGTGAGGTACCTAAAACATACCACCAAAACCATTCATCGCCGGTCATGACCAATCCAGATACGCTACCATTAGCCTATAGTAAATTCTCAGACAGCCTAATTTATAGATGTATTTTTATCGTTCATAATTCACAGCAATTGATACAAAATTCGTAAACGGGTGTGTATTTTCGCATCTATAAACCATTCGTACAAGGCCGCTTAGAATAACTATAAAACAACGAACTATTTCGCTCTAAGCTGCGCTCCGGGTTTTGCACGTCATGAATGCTAATTAGTTTGCTTGACCTAATAAATGCAAGGGCATCATCAAAATAACGAATGTAAAACTGAGGAAAAGGCAAGACACATGACGTTATGTATTTTTCCGCATGACGTTAAGTATGTTTCCGCGTGACGTTATGTATGTTTCCGCGTGACGTTATGTATGTTGCCGCATTGTGTTATGTATGTTGCCACATGACGTTATGTATGTTGCCGCATTGTGTTATGTATGTTGCCGCATGACGTTATGTATGTTGCCACATGACGTTATTCATGTTGCCGCATGACGTTATGTATGTTGCAGCATGTTATGTATGTTTCCGCGTGACGTTATGTATGTTGCCGCATTGTGTTATGTATGTTGCCGCATGACGTTATGTATGTTGCAGCATGTTATGTATGTTTCCGCGTGACGTTATGTATGTTGCCGCATGACGTTATGTATGTTGCAGCATGTTATGTATGTTTCCGCGTGACGTTATGTATGTTGCCGCATGACGTTATGTATGTTGCCGCATGACGTTATTCATGTTGCCGCATGACGTTATGTATGTTGCAGCATGTTATGTATGTTGCCGCATGACGTTATGTTTGTTACCACATGATGTTATGTATGTTGCTGCATGCCGTTATATACGTTGCCATATGACGTTATGTATGTTGCCGCGTGAGTCGTGCCGCTATGTATGTTGTAAAGAAATATCTGCTGGCGGCGGACGCATGCTACGAAAACAACAAAAAGAAACTATATGTTAAGCTACGAAACCAACTCAACAGAAGCCTTTATTTTTGCTATAAATTATTGTAAAACCAATTTGCCATTTCAGTGTCACATCCATTTCGTTCTCATATAAGCAACCTTGAAGTTATTAAAGGTGCATAATCCAAAATACTATTTCTTTGGCTTTTGGTAAAAGATATTTGATTCGAGTCGAGGAATCCACCCATCAAACTAAGATAAAGATTTTTGAAATTTGTTATTTATCGAGATGTGTACTTATTTGTGGGCTGGAAAAAGATAATCCACCTTTAATAAACAGCACAATGTCGTCTATGCACTCCAAATTTCCCAAATTCCATACAATACTGATGCTAGATAATATACTTTCATCCACCTCCTACCCCTCTCTACTAAACATATAAAGCCCATCAGGTAATCAACGCCTTTATCCGTCTATTAGACAGATCAAGCATACTCTACTAGACAGATAAACTATGCGAGGGTGAAAGGGCATAAGAACTTGAACCATTTAACCTCCAGCAGTTCGTGACTGACGTCACTGGGTTGTAACAACATTATGGAGCATCATTAGAAGATGAAAAACACTTTCTTTTGGAATGTAGTGCTTACCGCACACTGCGGCTTGAACTAATAACTCTTATGAAGACACAGTTCCCAGACTTTGAAAACATGACACAAACTGAACAGCTTGTCAAAATCCTATTCAACAATATTTCAAATTCATGCACTTCAATTTGTCATATAATCCGAACATTATTTTCCGCACGCGATGAGCATCGCCTCATAAATCAATGAATAAATGAAGACGAGACGGCCCTATGCACATTCAGTTTTACTAAGGTTATATATTACCATCTATTATTATATCATTTATTATATTGTTCAATGTACAACTATATGTTATTATGTTGCATACTGTCCTTATAAGGATGTTTTGCCTATTAAACTTAGAACGGACCATGCTGGTTTCCGTTGTTAGGGTCAGCGACCTTAGAAACGACAACATGCAAAATGTATTTTCGTGCAATCGGTGGCGACCCACGTCCTTTCTAAAAGATCACACGATGGGCCCCAAACGCACTCAAATATAATTGTTCAGTGTTCAGTTGGTGAAGTCAATAACTTGATTATGCAATCGGCAGTTTGTTACTATAAAGTATACGATATTCTTCCGTGAGTTGGTGCATTTGTATTTACACTGCCGATATTGGTGTCACTGCTACTGCTGAAGTTCAGACGTTCCATTCATTAAAGACATGTCATGTACTTGTTCGGGTGCGTAAAACTAATAAGTTAGTATTCAGGCAATATGCCAATTGGAGGAATGCAACATTCTACTAGCATTGTGATGGTTACAGTTATGCCCTGTGCCAATGCATTCTCTTATATATGCGAGTCGACCATAGGTCGCCTCGCATATATAAGAGAATGCATTGGCCTAAAAAAACACTTTTTACCATTTTTTCTTACATTCTTTAACAATTTTATAATTTTTTCTTACATTTTTTAACAATTTTTATAATATTTTTCTACATTCTTTGACTATTTTATCATTTTTAATATTTGTTAAGCCAATGCATTTTCTTATATATGCGAGGCGACCTATGGTCGACTCGCATATATAAGAGAATGCATTGGCACATGGCCGTTCTGTTGGGTATCTGAAGCAAATCGACCTTACCACTCCATAGAAAACATCGTCTGAAGTACGCTCAAACATACATTACCCTGCAGGGAGCCCCACACATATATAGAAGCATATAGAAGAGTGTTGTCTGCTCATGTTTGGATGGGGCTCTGTATGTGTGAAATTATAAAATTGTTAAAGAATACAAGAAAACATTATTAAAATGATAAAAAATTGTTAGGCCAATGCATTCTCTTATATATGCGAGGCGACCTATGGTCGACTCGCATATATAAGAGAATGCATTGGCACAGGGTAAAAAAATCTGAAGCAAATCGACCGTACCACTCCATAGAGAACATCGTCTGAAGTACGATCAATTGTAAATATTTACTTCTCGATTCGGGACGCATCTATCGGCGATAAACTAACGAAAACGATTTTACCATCGAGAGTCACTGCATTTAATTAATACATACAAATGACGGTGTGTGTTGTCAATTTAGATATAATATTTGTAAAAATAACCACTTTGAGAAAGATAATTCTCCAGTTCTATTTGATCACCCTACCGGAGTGTTTAACATCACTTTTATAAGTTTCAAGCACAAACATTCAAGTTCACATGACTGTATACTATTACACTTCACATGACTGTATACTCGTACACTTCAGTTTTAGAATTGAACGTTACGCGAATCATTTAGATCTCATTTTAAATTACAGCGTGCTATGATATTTATCCGGTATTAACTTAGAAATTATAAAGCTGACTATTTTGCGATGCAGTCGCATGAATACAAAACTGTTTCATAATTAATTAGTCTATATACTATACATATAAAGTCGCTTAGTAGGTCATAGCTTCTCTGTAATGAGCCTGTGAATTTTGAGATGTTTTTTGACAAAAAATGCGACAAAACACATTTAAATTTGTTCCGTGGATAAACAGAACATCCGCATAGTGTAGCTGAATAGAGAATTTATTTTTGCTCGTATGTGGACATATTTAGCTCGCCTAGAGGCTCGCCAAATAGTTGCCCACATACTCGCAAAACATATATTCTGTATTCAGCTACACTATGCGGATATTCTCTATATAACACAGAGAGCATGCATGCGCTCGTAATGTCAAATTGATTGTATTTTATGATTACATATTATGTACATTCCGCTTGTTTGGTTAGATCATGCCATGAATCTCTACTCTGGCTAACGCCTGTAGATATCATATTCCACCAGTACAACACCTTGGAACTTTTTGAAGTTTTGACAGGGAAACTTATAAAATCGCAAAGATAATGCGGGGAATATATCTCTGTATGACTATATGTTCCTTAATAGTGTTCTTCACTATATTTGTAGATCCCAACTAGAAATTTCATGTTTTTCTGTGGCTTCTGAGAGCCGATATGATAATACACATTCAATTAATTACCCAGGAAAATTCCAAAATTGTAAGAATCGCAAAGCAAAAGCGCTCACAGAGTCAACAAAAGCGTGAAATTTCGAGTTGGGCCCTTTACCTACAGAGAAGTGCATTATTAAGAAACAGATAATAACAGAGAAATATATTCCCCGTGTTATTTATTCGACTTTATAAGGTTCCATTTTTAAGGTCAAATCTTCACATGCACGTGTACCACCCAGGCATCTAAGATCAGAGAACTTAATGCTCTTAGTGCCCGAAGGTTGACAGTAGTTTCGTGACATATAGTTTCCGGTGATCATCCGCAGCTGTCCTGGATATGATGAATTCAAAGGTATTTTTGGAAACTCATTTTTTCACGGAATATTATTTTTCGACCATTTAGGCGTGGAACTAATGAACCAACTTTCAGTGCGGGCTACGTCATCATCGAATGTCTGAACTGTACATTTTGGATCCGTCATATCAAAACTAGTCGTAAGTCGAAAAATATTTTATTTGAGTTACGTGCTGCATGTTATAGAGTGTTATAAGAGCTTTATATAGGTCGCGCAGACTTAATGTGTTGTTGTGGTCTAAACTTATAGGATTTTGAATGCCAGCATAAACCGATTCCAGAGATAATCAGAGATAATCGCATTTAAAGACAAACAAATTAGCTAAATTGTTAAGAAATATACAACACTATATGTCCAAATTACAAAAGCACATTAAAAGATTACAAACTTCACTTTATGCTACTTTATGTCGACAGAGTAGAACTACATGTATATACAAATGTGTAAAAAAAATAAATTATATTTTATGTATTTACTCAGTGTTAGAAATCCCGACTCACGACTGGTTTTGATATGGCGGGTCACATTTACATAATTTTTGTCGAGCGCCTTGAAACATCTGTGATATGTGCGCTATACAAGAAATTATAAGATGTGATATAGGTCTCTATGTCCTTCAATCCTCCGTATCTTCTTATGCCAATAAAATATATTTAAATCTAGTCGTATGCAATGCTAACAAACCAAATCCTTTCCCCTGAAAACTATGCTTACACACGAGATGCGCATTGAGACGTATCTCGAACTCCACCTAGATACGGCGAATCTCAACTATACGCTAAATCTTATCTATATACGTACAACTTGCAGTTTCATCGTATTTTAGGTGATAACTTATTTAAAATTTGATAACTTATCCATGAGTAACTTAAAATTTGCATCCACCATCAAAAGTCAACAAAGTGACACGATAAGATGATATGTAGAGTTCATAAAGTATGTGTTTTATATGTAACAATTAAGTGGATGTCTGATCGCCATATCAAATCCAGTCGTAAGTCGGGATTTTTTTACCCTGTGCTAATGCATTCTCTTATATATGCGAGTCGACCATAGGTCGCCTCGCATATATAAGAGAATGCATTGGCCTAACATTTTTTTTAAATAAATGTTTCTTACAATTTTTAGGACATAAAATAAAAAAACATACATTACCCTGCAGGGAGCCCCACATATATATAGAAGCATATAGAAGAGTGTCGTCTGCTCATGTTTGTTTGGGGCTCTGTATGGGTGAAATTATAAAATTGTTAAAGAATACAAGAAAAAATTATTAAAATTGTAAAAAATTGTTAGGCCAATGCATTCTCTTATATATGCGAGGCGACCTTTGGTCGACTCGCATATATAAGAGAATGCATTGGCACAGGGTAAAACAAATCCCGACTTACGACTGGATTGGATATGGAGGGTCACGTATGTGTTTTATATGTAACAATTAAGTGGATGGCTGACCAGGTAACACCTTGTCATGGTAAGATACCCCACATGGAACCTCACACGAAGCATGCACTACTGTGTGTCGTCGGCTCCAGTCTCTGCGGGGCTCTATATGGGTGGATGTCTGACCAGCTAACACGTCTGTCAGGGTAAGCTACCCCACATGGAACCCCACACGAAGCATGCACTACTGAGTGTCGTCGGCTCCAGTCTCTGTGGGGCTCTATATGGGTGGATGTCTGACCAGCTAACACGCCTGTTAAGCCCCGGTTCCATATCCCCGATTTCCCACCCCGAATGTTCCCGAATGACTCCCGAATCATAATTTTGCAAAATTCGTGGAGTAAGTTCGGGATGAGTCGGGACAGTGATTTTTTACCCCCGAACATGATCGGGGATATCGGTGCAATCGGGGTCGATTCGGGACAATTCTGGACTCGCTCCTGACAGTTTTGAAATGTTCAAAACTATCGGGAACCAAGCCGAATCGCTCCCGATTTGTAAATCATCGGGAGCAATTCGGCACCTATTCGGGAGTAGTCGGCAGTATTCGGCAATATTCGGGTGGATATTCTGGAGTAGTCGGCAGTATTCGGTAGGTTATTCCCGAATTCAGCCATGTATGGCTGCTTTTATACTGAGATCCGGTGTATCTGCAAAATTCGGCATCGATTCGGGACGTTCGGCAGCAATTGAATACCAATTCGGTATCTATTCGGCATCAATTCGGTACCAGTTCGGCATTGATTCGGGGTATTCGGCAACAATTCGGTGTAAGTCGGTAGTGATCTGGGCAATTTGGCAGCCACTCGCACGAAAGTTCGGGATAATTCTTGATCATTCGGGAAGATATTCGGAAGCATTCTGGAATACTCGGCAATGTTCGGGACGATTAAATTTTGTCATAATTCGGCATCAGTTCGGCGGCTTTTTGGAATAAAACTCGTCCAGAATTCTCTCGAATGCTGCCGATTTGGTATGGTCCCGAATTTGTGCCGAATATACTAATTCGGTACAGAAAATCGGGAATATGGAACCGGGGCTTCAGGGTAAGCTACCCCACAGGAAACCACACACGAAGCATGCACTACTGAGTGTCGTCGGCTCCAGTCTCTGCGGGGCTCTATATGGGTGGATGTCTGACCAGCTAACACTCTTGTCAGGGTAAGCTACCCCACATGGAACCCCACACGAAGCATGCACTACTGAGTGCCGTCGGCTCCAGTCTCTGTGGGGCTCTATATGGGTGGGTAAGCGAGCGCCACACCGATCACACGAACATGACGGAGAGAAAGTCAGAGTAATGCACTGACAGGTTGACATTTTGGAATGCTAAGCAAAGAGAAAAGCATAACGGCTTAAGCATATTTACTATAAGAATTTTCCCGCATGTAAGTTAAGTGTACCTGTCATTTGCAGAATGAGGTCCCCAACGGGTGTATTTAGCAACGGTATCACGAACAGCGGGTTAGTATCACCAAAATTCACCATCTGTGAACCTCATTCTGCATGGCCTCATCTGCTATGAGAGACATAGACTCAGATTAAAGTACCCAGTTGGTCAATTTGTGATGTACAGCCACTGGGAACCTCGATTATATATGCAAAGTGTCGTCTGCCAATTTGAGGATATAGATACACTAACTAAAAAAGAAATATAATTTATGTGAAGAAGTTGCCATAGACATTTGATAATAATACAGAAACTTTCCATAGAAGATAAGGCATGTTTATTGCAAAAGCAGAATGAGGCCCACAGAGGGCTCACTAAACTCAGACTTGGCTACGTGAACATAATTGCATTGATTTGTCGGGATTTGTCACATTATATTAAGTTAAATTTTTTTTACCCTGTGCCAATGCATTCTCTTATATATGCGAGTCGACCATAGGTCGCCTCGCATATATAAGAGAATGCATTGGCCTAACAATTTTTTATCATTTTTTTTAAATAAATGTTTCTTACAATTTTTAGGACATAAAATAAAAAAACATACATTACCCTGCAGGGAGCCCCACACATATATAGAAGCATATAGAAGAGTGTCGTCTGCTCATGTTTGTTTGGGGCTCTGTATGGGTGAAATTATAAAATTGTTAAAGAATACAAGAAAAAATTATTAAAATTGTAAAATATTGTTAGGCCAATGCATTCTCTTATATATGCGAGGCGACCTATGGTCGACTCGCATATATAAGAGAATGCATTGGCACAGGGTAAACAAAAGTCCCGACTTACGACTGGATTTGATATGGCGGGTCACATACAAGGAATAATCACATATTTATAACAAGTATACAGCTTATCTCATATAAATCGTTAATAAATATTAGTAAAATGTAGTTAAGTTTATTATGATGTTTTGACCCCGTAATTGTCACGAGGCTTTAGACGGATATTCAGAGTTCATAACGAAACGAGGTTAGACGATGGGGGAATTGATATCACAATTAAGAAGCTAGTGTGTGGTATCTTTCCAACAAGATTGTGCATCACGTGGGCCTACGTTTCAATGCATAATAGACGAAACAGCCCAATTAGGCGAACGCGTACTATACATTACAGACGAGCCTCATATGGCCTAAATGTATTTCCCTAGCATGTCTACGAACTCAATATGGCATACCGATTACCAATCATGATACCAAATGTTAATTTGGTCCGCATATACGATTTAATGAGATTCAGGTGAGTGCTATGTGGTACACCGGATTCATACGTGTATGCTTTAATAACTCAATCATTAATTAACTTGTAATTAGAGATGAATTTACAACATAGTCATCGTCATCATCTCATCATCACTATAATCGTCGTCTGTATTATGCTAATCTTCATCACCATCATCATCATCACCATCATCTTCATCATAATAATCCACATCACCATCATCGCAATCATAATCATCATCTTCCTTGTCATCACCACCGTCATTATTATAAGGCTTGTCGTCCGCATCACCAGCATAATCATTGTCGCCGCTATCATCATCATCCTCAACTTTCGTCATCAATATCATCGTCGTCACCAGAACCCGCCATCTGTATGTGTTTGTGTCACCGTCATCGGCATCATCGTCATTACCATTTCCATCATCTTCATCATCATTATCATCATTATCACCACCAGCATACAGTCATCATCATCGTCGTCATCAGCGTCACCGCTACCGTCATCAACTATCGTCGTCAATATCATCGTCGTCACCAGAACCCGCCATCTGTATGTGTTTGTGTCGCCGTCATCGGCATCATCGTCATTACCATTTCCATAATCTTCATCATCATTATCATCATTATCACCACCAGCATACAGTCATCATCATCGTCGTCATCAGCGTCACCGCTACCGTCATCAACTATCGTCGTCAATATCATCGTCGTTATCAGCGTCACCATTATCGTCATCAACTATCGTCGTCGATCGATCATGCAGTTATCGTCATCAAATATCGTCGTCAATATCATCGTCGTTATCAGCGTCACCATTATCGTCATCAACTATCGTCGTCAATATCATCGTCGTTATCAGCGTCACCGCTACCGTCATCAACTATCGTCGTCAATATCATCGTCGTTATCAGTACGTCGATCGATCATGCAGTTATCGTCATCATTGCCATCATCAATAATCATACCCCTATTTATTCCGGATCCGATAAGAAGGCTGGAAACATTACACAATTGTTATTAATTTGGATAAGTGTGTTTTGTGGGGTGGAGTGCTTTAGTGTGTGGTGGGATGTCAAAACCATCGGTCAAGTGGAAATACCGATAAACGTGCAATGAGTGCAATAAAGAATAACAGATTAGTCACATCTAGACGGTAAACACCGAAAAGGGGCAAAGCATTTAAACATTTTCACATTCATACAACATTATTTAAACCTACTACATAATTTCTCCCCTCCAAATGAATAACATACTAATACGTAATCAGCGATGTATAATTTTACTTCACACTATGCAACTTAAACCAAATCGAGAGTGAATATAATGTTCTGGTGTAAACATATTTTGTTCCAATCAAAATAATAACATATATAACATTTGACAGACATTTTACAGGAGTATAGAATAATATAAATATTCGATTGATTGGAAAGGGGATTAAGGGTTTTTATTAAGTTTGCTCCCCTTTTGTTTAGCGCCCGCTCTTCATTAAGTGTAGAGAGGGGGTCGGACGGGAAAGAATGAAACTATCATAATTATAGTAATGATGATAGAGAAGACAAGAGAGAGAGAGAGAGAGAGAGAGAGATAAAAAGGATGAGATGCTGGGAGAGGGGGTAGTGGTGTGGAGTTTTCAATAATTCAGTTGATTTGTTGCGTAATAGTAATGATGCTCGTCTAGACTCTATAGTATTCTTCGTGCGTCAGGCCCCATGGGAGGGGGTCAGGCCCAGATATTAATTGGTTGCATTTGTCAATATGTAATTAGGCATACACAGTGGGAAATATCATGCTGCCGCATAACTCGACCAGAATCCAAACGTGATAATGGTCTCACCGAATGCCAACTATACGCACAAGAGATAACGCAATTAAACAAAAAAATAGCATGCAATAATCACTATTGTTAGCAATCAATATGATCAGGACAAATTCTCGTTCCTACTGAATGCGGATGAAACGGTTATAGAAAATATTTTAACTAAGTAAATTTTATGTTTCTATGAATTGAGGAAACTGGAACTAGTATAAATGTTTCGTATTATATATATACACAACACTATTACTGGACATTAACCCTTTACCCAACAAAACGGCCAAAACCGGCCAAATAAAGCTTCAACAGCCTAAAATATATTCGGTCCGTCTCAATAGAACCATTCAAATATGGATATCATTGGAACCGGCTCCTTGACCACATTGTGATAGTTACAGTTATGCCCTGTGCCAATGCATTCTCTTATATATGCGAGTCGACCATAGGTCGCCTCGCATATATAAGAGAATGCATTGGCCTAAAAAAAAAATTTTTAACACTTTTTACCATTTTTTCTTACATTCTTTAACAATTTTATAATTTTTAATGTGTTAAGCCAATGCATTCTCTTATATATGAGAATGCATTGGCACAGGGCCGTTCTGTTGGGTAAAGGGTTAACTATACGACGATGCTAATATTATACATGTATTGTTTTATGCTAGATGTAACTATATATTGGCCGTCCATATGAATATTATTACTTTGTACTGTTATTTCTGTTTCGTATACCACTATGTTAGTTTTGTTTGTTGACATCTACCAATGGTTATGGTGTTTTATATCAATATATCTATTTTATCTCTTCTTATCTATAACAGTTTTAAAGACGCGAATAATGACCATATTAAAATTGAGTACGCTATTTGAACCCTTAAATGTTGATGTGTAATCACAGTTAGACCAAATTTCTGTTACTGACTTTGTTCCGAAAGAACTCAGTGATTCAGCTGACGGATTCATGCGTGTATATTTGAAAGCTGTGAACAACTATGGATATTGAACTAAATGGATGGGTATAAAACACAACGAATAAATATAATATGCTGCCGATAGATGGGACCAGTAATGGGTTTGTGGAACTGTATAGTGTTGTCACTCGGGGCCAAAAGCCAATATGCATATTTAAAGGTGGATTATGTAAACATGTATTATATAGTTACCGGGGTATAAAATATTATATCTGAATCGAAGACTCCTGTCCGGAAATGCTTCTATCGATTAATATTCATTTTATTTAGAATATTTTCTGGTCTAAAAAGGTGCGGTTGTTTAGCTAACGAACAATAGTTGTTACTGTTAACAGAGACCAGAAATTTTATGGTGTAATTTTGTCACAAATAAATATTAATTATACTCATTATCGTTTATACGTGTAACTTTGGAATAAAACAATACAACCATCAATCTGTGACATTTTACGTTCGGTACGTAGCCATAGGAACAGCTTAATGCTCCCTATCTATATATGCTATCACCGAATGGTATGTTAAAAAAATAGACAAATAAACGGTCCCAATAAAATATTCGAAATAAAATCAAGATTAATTGATATAAGCCTTTCCAGACAGGGGGCTTCAGTTCATATTTATTATTTTATACCCACGTAACTATTTCAAATTTGTTATTTGAAGAGATAATCCATCTTTAACAAAAATAATTAACTGCATCAATATACTGCACACAACCCACTTGACGGATGTTCACCGGGATTCACCGCGAAAAAATCACAGTGAATCCTAATGATACATGTCATCACGGTGTTTGCTTTTCGTATACTCTGTACGAACTGTATATCGATATTCTATATATAGCATAGTTCACAAATGATTATTCAAAAATTGTCATATTAAGGTTCATACACTGGCAAGTTTGCACGGCATTTTTTGCAGACATTTTCTCAGATAAAAACAAATGGTGCCAGAATATGAACGGCAACATGGATATAAAATACATACTTACCAAAGATAACGACAAGCGGAGTAACATTTCGGTAGTTCCACATGCAACGGTGCTACTATCACATTACCTTAAAACACCCGTATGATTGATTCTTGCGAGATAATTGCATGCTATTTACAGGCAAATATTGACAGCGTCGCTGCTAGTGGAACTACATAGTTTTAACTTCTCGTGTAGTTAGCTCTGGTATGATGTAGTTAGATGTGGTATCATGTAGTTAGCTGTGGTATCATGTAGTTAGCTCTGGTATCATGTAGTTAGCTGTGGTATGATGTAGTTAGCTGTGGTATGATGTAGTTAGCTCTGGTATGATGTAGTTAGCTGTGGTATGATGTAGTTAGCTCTGGTATGATGTAGTTAGCTCTGGTATGATGTAGTTAGCTCTGGTATGATGTAGTTAGCTGTGGTATGATGTAGTTAGCTGTGGTATGATGTAGTTAGCTGTGGTATCATGTAGTTAGCTGTGGTATGATGTAGTTAGCTCTGGTATGATGTAGTTAGATGTGGTATGATGTAGTTAGCTGTGGTATCATGTAGTTAGCTGTGGTATGATGTAGTTAGCTCTGGTATGATGTAGTTAGCTGTGGTATGATGTAGTTAGCTGTGGTATGATGTAGTTAGATGTGGTATGATGTAGTTAGCTGTGGTATCATGTAGTTAGCTGTGGTATGATGTAGTTAGCTCTGGTATGATGTAGTTAGCTGTGGTATGATGTAGTTAGCTGTGGTATGATGTAGTTAGCTGTGGTATCATGTAGTTAGCTGTGGTATGATGTAGTTAGCTCTGGTATGATGTAGTTAGATGTGGTATGATGTAGTTAGCTGTGGTATCATGTAGTTAGCTGTGGTATGATGTAGTTAGCTCTGGTATGATGTAGTTAGCTGTGGTATGATGTAGTTAGCTGTGGTATGATGTAGTTAGATGTGGTATGATGTAGTTAGCTGTGGTATCATGTAGTTAGCTGTGGTATGATGTAGTTAGCTCTGGTATGATGTAGTTAGCTGTGGTATCATGTAGTTAGCTGTGGTATGATGTAGTTAGCTCTGGTATGATGTAGTTAGCTGTGGTATGATGTAGTTAGCTGTGGTATCATGTAGTTAGATGTGGTATGATGTAGTTAGATGTGGTATCATGTAGTTAGATGTGGTATCATGTAGTTAGATGTGGTATCATGTAGTTAGATGTGGTATCATGTAGTTAGATGTGGTATGATGTAGTTAGATGTGGTATCATGTAGTTAGATGTGGTATGATGTAGTTAGATGTGGTATGATGTAGTTAGATGTGGTATCATGTAGTTAGCTGTGGTATGATGTAGTTAGATGTGGTATGATGTAGTTAGATGTGGTATGATGTAGTTAGCTGTGGTATGATGTAGTTAGCTGTGGTATCATGTAGTTAGCTGTGGTATCATGTAGTTAGATGTGGTATGATGTAGTTAGATGTGGTATCATGTAGTTAGATGTGGTATCATGTAGTTAGATGTGGTATGATGTAGTTAGATGTGGTATCATGTAGTTAGATGTGGTATGATGTAGTTAGATGTGGTATGATGTAGTTAGATGTGGTATCATGTAGTTAGCTGTGGTATGATGTAGTTAGATGTGGTATGATGTAGTTAGATGTGGTATGATGTAGTTAGCTGTGGTATGATGTAGTTAGCTGTGGTATCATGTAGTTAGCTGTGGTATGATGTAGTTAGCTGTGGTATGATGTAGTTAGCTGTGGTATCATGTAGTTAGCTGTGGTATCATGTAGTTAGCTGTGGTATCATGTAGTTAGCTCTGGTATGATGTAGTTAGCTGTGGTATCATGTAGTTAGCTGTGGTATCATGTAGTTAGCTGTGGTATGATGTAGTTAGCTGTGGTATCATATAGTTAGCTGTGGTATCATGTAGTTAGCTGTGGTATCATGTAGTTAGCTGTGGTATCATGTAGTTAGCTGTTGTATGAAGCATTTTATATTCATATTTCCGGTTATATACATAGTTTTTACTTCTCGTGTAGTTAGCTGTGGTATGATGCATTTTATATTCCTATTTCCGGTTATATACATAGTTTTTACTTTTCATGTAGTTAGCTGTGGTATGATGCATTTTATATTCCTATTTCCGGTTATGTACATAGTTTTTACTTCTCATGTAGTTAGCTGTGGTATGAAGCATTTTATATTCATATTTCCGGTTATATACATAGTTTTTACTTCTCATGTAGTTAGCTGTGGTATGATGCATGTTATATTCATATTTCCGTTTATATACATAGTTTTTACTTCTCATGTAGTTAGCTGTGGTATCATGTAGTTAGCTGTGGTATCATGTAGTTAGCTGTGGTATGAAGCATTTTATATTCATATTTCCGGTTATATACATATTTTTACTTCTCGTGTAGTTAGCTGTGGTATGATGCATGTTATATTCATATTTCCGGTTATATACATAGTTTTTACTTCTCGTGTAGTTAGCTGTGGTATGATGCATGTTATATTCATATTTCCGGTTATATACATAGTTTTTACTTCTCATGTAGTTAGCTGTGGTATGATGCATGTTATATTCATATTTCCGGTTATATACATAGTGTTTACGTCATGTAGTTAGCTGTGGTGCGATGCATGTTATATTCATCTTTCCGTTCATATTCTGGCATCATATGGTTTTCTATGAGAAAATGACTGACAAAAATACCCTGCAGACTTGCCAGTGTATGAACGTACCATAAATCGGTACCATATTTGTTTTGTGACGAAATAACACGTCTCGATCGGTGCGAGAGATTAATCATGGTGGCACATGATAAGGAAATCAACTGACACTCAAACTGTCTATATATTGGGTGATCATGTTAATGTCATTTAGATATGCACCATTGTCTCTGTATTAAATTAAAAAGCCGGTGCAAAAGATTGCAAAATGAATTTTCTCGGGGGATTGACAATTTGATGGAAAGTGTCTACGAGTGCAATGTGGCTGTGCACTGGGATTCACGAACCCATAGTTTGTCCAAAATCAAGGAAATTGTGGATTTCAAATTCCACTATAATTGTTAAGTTCAACTATTATAGTTGAATTCTTGATTTGCCTGACCTAGTTACAACCAATAGGATGACAACAACCACAAAATGTTTTTATCACCAACTTTGGTTCAACAAATTTTCCAGTCTGTTCTCCCGGAAAAACCGCACATTTCTGCTTATAGTATAACTTAGGTAGATAATCTGCTTAGAATCGCCTCATTTTGAGTCGATAATGTGCTGAAAATGAGAGCGTTTTATGCACATTATGGAATCATAATGGGGAGATTCTAAGCAGATTAGTTTCATTCTGTAACTGTGGTCCGCGCCATAAAACGAAATAACGGATATGACATATTATCTGCTTATTTCAGAATAAAATAATCACATCATGTAGCTATTTTACATTATTGCTCGATTATGTAGCTATTTTACATTATTGCTGGATTATGTAGTTATTTTACATTATTGCTCGATTGTGTAGCTATTTTACATTATTGGTCGATTATGTAGCTATTTTACATTATTGCTCGATTATGCGCGTACTTGCGCGAGGATAATATGTTGAATTTTCACAAAATGGTGTATTTATCATTAAAGATGTGTGTTTATTTCGGTAAATCAATTGATAAGTAGGTAACACTGGGACTTTTCCTGAATGATTAATAGCTCTTCCATCAATGTATCAAATTATTATAATCAATAAATTTGAAAAATGATCAAGGAAATATGGGTTGATACAAAAATCGCACTTGGCACTGAAAGGGTTAACCCTTTCTCTACTAAGTACTCATTGATGACACAACTATGGAGCCCCAGACAAAGAACGAACGATACACTGGCGACTGTCGTGTGCTTAATAATTAATAATAAAGCACTCCAATATGTTTAATGAAAAGAGCATGGTTTTGAGTTGACTACGCTATATAATAGACAGTTGGGCGGTTATAGTTCACGAGCAGACGCTACTGATATGTCGCGGGTCTTAAATGATTTTCAGATAATAATTCATGGTCGTTTCCCTCAACCCATAAGGCTCCTTCTGCATTTTAATTTATTTGTCGTCAGCTTTTATCACCTTAAATGCACGGCGGCGTTCGTTACATAAATATTCATATTTGTACAAATCGCCATCAACAGAAGGAATATTCAAATATATATATAGTTTTGTTCATTATGCCAAACATAATCAGCGCGTAAATAGTATAATTTCGTCAAGACGTACGGTGGTGTACGTAAACAAGAGCCTGCTAGTGTTACATAATTTTTGCTTCTGTGTACATACCACAGCGCAAATCTATTAGTTAATCTCACACATATGATATAAACGCTATTTATTATTTCTATATCAGGAAAACAATAGCAAATAACGCTCTTTATGTTTACCATAGCCGGATCTAAACAAACGCCATCTTCATCTAATTATCGAACGCCAGGAAACTCGTGCGATCATGCGAATTACGTTGATAGATATGTAATAAATACAAATTTCTATAAACCGCTCCTGGATCGTGCATGCCTCAGAACCATTTATCATGATGGACGAGGAAACCAGTACCTGTCAAATTGGGCACCAGAACCCTAAAACATCCCCACGTCTTTAATATGTCTTATATCTACTCCCCTCGTCAAGCATTCACGATATACACACACCTATGTTATACTGTTATGTGAAAACTGTATATATAACGACGGAATAACCAACGTTCTACTGTCCTGTATTGCTCTGTTGACTTATAGATAGCCGTGAGTGTTTATACTTTCCTGTTGTCAGTTGACGTCTCATACTGGTTTTACCTGCCAGTACGAGGTGTCGGCGTGGTGTTGTACACCCTGTTCTAAGCTATTAGACCCGACATCCACTTTGTCATAATTGGCATAAAACATAAAACATAAAACATTGATATAAACACTCTGCTAATAAATTACCAACAGGGTCGGTTTATAACATGCGTCTAAATTAATATGAATCACACGTGACACATAGCCTAAAATTTGCCTTTTTCCGGCGACATAACGCTAAGAATAATTTATGTAACAGCATGCAGTGCTCACGACGGATTCGACATGCCAAATTGACAAGACGTGTCGTGGATTGTAAAATATTGTCTGGATTGTCGTAGTGAGTTCTTCATTCTCATTAAGCTGACCAACGAAATTAATAGACTTAAATCACATATGAATTCTTCGTAAGTTGTGGAGTAGTTACTTTCATTTTTTTTTTTCGATGCTTCATTTCCAATTCCGAGTTTTTTGCAATCTCCACACGGTTGCCAACCGGAAGTCACGTGACAATTTCTCCAAAATCTATACCCGCGATCTTGAAAAATCATTGATGGATATAGAAAACACATATAGGACGTCATTCACATGCCTTAGGCATAAGCACCCTTGTTGGTTGCTATAAGACGGTAAAAATGAAAGTCAGTGGGTTTATAACACTACACCGCACCTACTGAACGTGTGATGAGATAACGCATTGACGTGCTAATTAGAATTATGTCACAAGAAAGCACATGTATCGTTTTCTAAAACTAACTGCGTAGAAATGACATAGTATTGGCCCTTGAGTGGATCAGGTTATCGCATTATAGCCGACGGCTGTAGGGATATGAAGGCGGCCATTTTGGAGTCCATCGCAGAAGTTGTGTTGTATAATGATGTGATGTACTGCTCAACCCTGTCATCTGCCCAGTAACATAGCATGCATACTGGCTAGATAAACTACAAGTTTCCAACATATTTTTTAGCAATGTTGGTGCTAAATAAAGACGACTTAACATGGTTGGTTAAATAATAGGGAAGCACTTAGCTTATAATAGTGTTAGGGTTAATAACCGGACCACGTAGCCGTGGGTGACATGCACTACATAGACATGTAATAGTGTTAGGGTTAAAAACCTGACCACTTAATCTATGGTGACATATACTGCATTGAACGTGTAATAGTGTGATGGTTAAAAACCTGACCACTTAACCTGAGTTGGTAAAATAATCTGTCCTGCATAAAGCTTGTAATAGTGTTAGGGTTAAAATCCTGTCCAAATTAACCTAGGGTGACATATACCGCATTAAATTTGTAATAGAGTGATGGTTAAAAATCGAACCAATTAACCTGTGTTGGTTAAATAATCTGTCCTGCATTAAGTTGTAATAGTGTTAGGGTTAAAACATGGCCACTTAACATATGGTGACATATACCGCATTGAACGTGTAACAGTGTGATGGTTAAAAATCGACCAATTAACCTGGGTTGGTTAAATAATCTGTCCTGCACGAAGATTGTAATAGTGTTAGGGTTAAAAACCTGACCACTTAGCCTATGGTGAGATATACTGCATTAAACTTGTAATAGAGTGATGGTTAAAAATCGAACCAATTAACCTGTGTTGGTTAAATAACCTGTCCTGCATTAAGTTGTAATAGTGTTAGGGTTAAAAAATGACCACTTAACATATGGTGACATATACCGCATTGAACGTGTAACAGTGTGGTGGTTAAACATCGACCAATTAACCTGGGTTGGTTAAATAATCTGTCCTGCATGAAGATTGTAATAGTGTTAGGGTTAAAAACATGACCACTTAACCTACGGTGACATATAGTGCATTGAACGTGTAATAGTGTGATGGTTAAAATTCGGACCAATTAACCTGGGTTGGTTAAATAATCTGTCCTGCATTAAGTTGTAATAGTGTTAGGGTTAAAACATGGCCACTTAACATATGGTGACATATACCGCATAGAACGTGTAACAGTGTGATGGTTAAACATCGACCAATTAACCTGGGTTGGTTAAATAATCTGTCCTGCATGAAGATTGTAATAGTGTTAGGGTTAAAAACATGACCACTTAACATATGGTGACATATACCGCATAGAACGTGTAATAGTGTTATGGTTAAAAATCGACCAATTAACCTGGGTTGGTTAAATAATCTGTCCTGCATGAAGATTGTAATAGTGTTAGGGTTAAAAACATGACCACTTAACATATGGTGACATATACTGCATTAAACTTGTAATAGAGTGATGGATAAAAATCGGACCAATTAACCTGTGTTGGTTAAATAATCTGTCCTGCATTAAGCTTGTAATAGTGTTAGGGTTAAAACATGGCCACTTAACATATGGTGACATATACCGCATTGAACGTGTAATAGTGTTATGGTTAAAAATCGACCAATTAACCTGGGTTGGACAAATAATCTGTACTGCATGAAGCTTGTAATAGTGTGATGGTTAAAAAGCGGACCACTTAACCTGAGTTGGTAAAATAATATGTACTGCATTACGCTTGTAATGGTGTTAGAGTTAAAACATGACCACTCAACATATGGTGACATATCTTGCATTAAACTTGTAATAGTGTGATCGTTAAAAGCGGACCAATTAACATGGGTTGGTAAAATAATCTGTCCTGCATGAAGCTGTGTAATAGGTTTAAAATAACATTTCACATTTCATCCAAAATTACAAAAACTAAAAACTATCGCCAAGGACCTACAATGTGTGCTTCAAAATGATGACAAACTGCGTGATATTTTCCCTGAATTACCTTTAATGTCATATCGACAACCTCCGAACCTCCGAAAGAGTCTAGTTAGAGCACAGAACGTGCATAACAACCAACAGAACGGAACATACCCGTGCGGAATATGGAATTGTGCAACATGCTCTTCTGTGACAAATGGAACTCTGACCAACAGTACCGGGAAATCTATCACACCGAGTGGGTTATTCTCGTGCAGCTCTGAAGGTGTTGTTTATGCTCTGACGTGCAGACAATGTCCCGGGCTTATCTATATCGGAGAAACGGGCCAAACCCTCAGAGGCCGCATGAATGGACACCGGCATGACATAACATCAGAAAATATATTCGTGCCCGTGGGAGAACATTTTAACTCTTCTCGCCATTCAGAGGAAGATCTCGAGGTCAGAGTTCTCAGAGCAGGATTGAAACGACTGAGAGCAAGGAAAACAGTAGAGTTGAAATTAATAACCTACATGGACACCATCCGGAAAGGGTTAAACAGGGACTATGGTTTTCTCTCACATTACGCTGTACTGCATAATTTCCGGGGAATTCGGCACTCGGGAGCAGCCGCGACGTAGACGCTTTCCGTCACTCTTGTTATGCACGTCATCGTGAGGGACACTTTCAACGTCAACGAATTTTCACTATTTGTTCACTTCATACTTGATAAAGGCTACTAGATAGCCGAAAGCTCGTGTTTTTTTTTAAACTCAAATGAGTCTTAAATGGTGTTACTTTATTTTATTCTCATTTATTATTGACACAGACTCATACGGTATATACTTCAATAATGTCTGTGTAATAGTATTAGGGTTAAAACATGACCACTTAACCTATGTTGACATATACCGCATTAAATTTGTAATAGAGTGATGGTTAAAAATTGGACCAATTAACCTGTGTTGGTTAAATAATCTGTCCTGCATTAAGCTTGTAATAGTGTTAGGGTTAAAACATGGCCACTTAACATATGGTGACATATACCGCATTGAACGTGTAACAGTGTGATGGTTAGAAATCGACCAATTAACCTGGGTTGGTTAAATAATATGTACTGCATTAAGGTTGCAATAGGGTTAGGGTTAAAACATGACCACTCAACATATTTTGACATATACTGCATTAAACGTTTAATAGTGTGATGGTTAAAAAGCGGACCACTTTACCTGGGTTGGTTAAATAATTTGTACGACATGAAGCGTGCGGTAGTTTAAGGGTTAAAAACCTGACAACTTTACCTTGGGTGACATAGACTGCATTAAACTTGTAATAGGGTTAACCTGGGTTGATATGCACTGCATCAAGCTTGGGTGACGTGCAATTCATCGCAGACGTGTTGTTAGTATATCGAATATTTACCACGCACATAACTGTCATCATATTAGCATAGCGCTGAGTGACATACTGATTGCCGCCTACCTATTATAATATTCATGAATGCCTCGCCCGTCTAGAGCTGCCACCTCGTTCAGTACCTACGCAGTCGTTTCCACAGGATTACGAAATTACTGGATTTACCCGGCGCCCTATTTCCAGGTAAGCTACGGCTGTATGCCCATATATGGTGAATTCCGTTCTGATTACGATGGACCAATGAATAGTGTCCAGCTCATCATTTGGGTTTTCCATACCTGATTCATCGTGTTCTTGTACAGATTTCACAACATGTTTCGAAAATAGACGTGAATCACTTGACCTTTACAATGACATTGCGTGTGTGCATGGTGAATTCCGTTCTGATTGCGATGGACCATTGACTAGGGTCCAGGTCATCATTTGGGTTTTCCACACCCAACTCATCGTGTTATTGTACTGATTTCACAACACGTTTCGAAAATAGACGTGATGCGTTTGACATTCACGATGACATTGCGTTTGTTTTTGTGCATGTACCAGAAAGATCCACTGATTCATCGAATTATTTCAATTATACGGACCAGATGCTTAACATCCAGCGTCCCTCCTGATATCACAAGTGTGTTGTCAGTATTATTTGAATCTATGCTGAACTTACGATGGCTCATGTTAACTTCGCTCACTCGAAATCTCGAAATGTGTTTGAAATGCGAAATTCCATTCTGATGACGATTGACCAATGCATACAGGCCAACTACTTCATTTGGGTTTTCCCACACCTGATTACTTTCTGGAATACCCAAATGATGAGTTGGCCTGATTTCACAGCACTTAAAATTAGACATGCTGTATTTGACAGAAAGTATCTGATTGAACATTTAAGCGACCCCAATATTTACTATGAATTTTTTATTTCTTTTACGAATTATGTGACCAGTTTGTGTCATGAACCATTACTTATTTGGAATTGATATCAAGCGACCCCATATCTACCATGAAATATTTTTTTTTCAAGCATTGATTGATCGTTTAGAGCCATGAGGCATTTATTTTCTGGTGACGTTTTCTTTCAAACACTGTAGCTGCACACTACAATGAGCATTACGGAATGAAATTCTTCGGAGAATAGAGGACCCTTGGTCAATAAAATTGTTTGTGCTTATTATAATAATCATTTGTTGAACATCCATAGTACTTCACCTGATATCACAAATATGTTAATTTGCTTAAATGACGAAATGTGTTTGAAAATAGGAATTACTATCTGGATCGGATTTACCAATGAATAACGGCCAACTTATTATTTGGGTTTTACCAGATCTGATTCATCTTGTCATGGAATTGATTTCACAGGGTTAAAAATAAACGTGATGTAGTTAACATAAATTATCAGAATGAAGAATAAATCTACCCCAATGTTTACAATTAAATTGTTATTTCTTTCACGAATTATGTGATCAATTTGTTTATGAACCACTTAATTGTTGGAATTGAGAATCGTGAGATCCCAATATTTTCAATGAATTTGTTTTTTCTTTCACGAGTTGTTTGATCAATTTGTCTCATGAACCATTTAATTGTTGGGAATAGAGTATCACCCGACCTCAATATTTTTAATAATTGTTTTAATTTCTCGAATTGTGATCAGTTTGTGACTTCACCCATTTTATGTTTTTGAATTGAGATTGAAGAGACCGCAATATTTTCAATGAAAGTTGTATTTATTGCACAATTGTTTCTTCATTGTGTGTAATGAACCATTTATATGTTTGAATTGAGAATCAAGTGACCCAGATAATTTTTATTTCAAGGATTGTTTGATCGTTTTGAGTCATGAGGCATTTATTTTCTGGTGACGTTTTTAAAACACTGTAGCTGCACAATACAATGGACATTACGTGAATGCAATCCTTTGAAAACTAGGAGACCCTTGATCAATAAAATAGTTTGTGCTTATTATAATAATCATTTGTTGAACATCCATAGTACTTCACCTGATATCACAAATATGTTAATTTGCTTAAATGACGAAATGTGTTTGAAAATAGGAATTACTATCTGGATCGGATTTACCAATGAATAACGGCCAACTTATTATTTGGGTTTTACCAGATCTGATTCATCTTGTCATGGAATTGATTTCACAGGGTTAAAAATAAACGTGATGTAGTTAACATAAATTATCAGAATGAAGAATAAATCTACCCCAATGTTTACAATTAAATTTTTATTTCTTTCGCGAATTGTGTGATCAATTTGTTTTATGAACCACTTAATTGTTGGAATTGAGAATCATGAGATCCCAATATTTACAATGAATTTGTTTTTTCTTTCACGAGTTGTTTGATCAATTTGTCTCATGAACCATTTAATTTTTGGGAATGGAGTATCACCCGACCTCAATATTTTCAATAATTGTTTTAATTTCTCGAATTGTGATCAGTTTGTGACTTCACCCATTTAATGTTTTGGAATTGAGATTGAAGAGACCGCAATATTTTCATTGAAAGTTGTATTTATAGCACAATTGTTTCTTCATTGTGTGTAATGAACCATTTATTTTTTTGAATTGAGAATCAAGTGACCCAGATTATTTTTCTTTCAAGGATTGTTTGATCGTTTTGAGTCATGAGGCATTTATTTTCTGGTGACGTTTTTAAAACACTGTAGCTGCACAATACAATGAGCATTACGGAATGAAATCCTTTGAAAACTAGGAGACCCTTGATCAATAAAATAGTTTGTGCTTATTATAATAATCATTTGTTGAACATCCATAGTACTTCACCTGATATCACAAATATGTTAATTTGCTTTAATGACGAAATGTGTTTGAAAATAGGAATTACTATCTGGATCGGATTTACCAATGAATAACGGCCAACTTATTATTTGGGTTTTACCAGATCTGATTCATCTTGTCATGGAATTGATTTCACAACAGGGTTAAAAATAAACGTGATGTAGTTGAAATAAATTATCAGTATGAAGAATAAATCTACCCCAATGTTTACAATTAAATTTTTATTTCTTTCACGAATTGTGTGGTCAATTTGTTTTATGAACCACTTAATTGTTGGAATTGAGAATCATGCGATCCCAATATTTACACTGAATTTGTTTCTTCTTTCACGAGTTGTTTTGTTTGATCAATTTGTCTCATGAACCATTTTTTAATTAGTGGGAATTGAGTATCACCCGACCCCAATATTTTCAATAATTTTTTTAATTTCTCGAATTGTGATCAATTTGTGACTTTACCCATTTATGTTTTGGAATTGAGATTGAAGAGACCGCAATATTTTCAATGAAAGTTGTATTTATTTCACAATTTTGTCTTCAATTTGTGTAATGAACCATTTATTTTTTTTAATTGAGAATCAAGTGACCCAAATATCTACCATAAAATATTTTTTCTTTCAAGCATTGTTTGATCTTTTTGAGTCATGAGGCATTTATTTTCTGGTGACGTTTTTAAAACACTGTAGCTGCACAATGCAATGGGCATTACGGAATGAAATCCTTTGGAAACTAGGGGACCCTTGGTCAATAAAATAGTGCTTATTATAATAATCATTATTGAACATTCTTAGTACTTCATCTGATATCACAAATATGTTAACTTGCTTTAATAACGAAATGTGTTTGAAAATAGGAATTACTATCTGGATTGGATCTACCATTCACTAACGCCAACTCATCATTTGGGTTTTTCCAGATCGGATTCATCTTGTCATTGAATTGATTTCACAACAGGGTTAAAAATAAACGTGACATAAATTATCAGAATGAAGAATCAATGTTTCAATTAAATTGTTATTTCTTTCACAATTTGCGTCATGGACCATTTATTTGTTGTGAATTGAGAATCAAACAAAATAACAAATACATTTCTCGAATTGTGATCAGTTTGTGTCTTCAACCATTTAATGTTATGGAATTTAGATTGAAGAGACCACAATATTTGGAATGAAATTTGTAATTATTATTTCAAGAACTGAGGCTTCATTTTGTGTAATGAACCATTTATTTTTTAGAATTGAGAATCAAGTGACTCAAATATCTACCATGAAATTATTTTTTGTCAACGATTGTTTGTTCATTTTGAGAAAATGTGAGTCATGAGGCATTAATTGTTTGGTGTATATTTTTTTTCTTTCAAACCCTATAACTGCATTGAATTGCAATGAATTGCATTGAATGAAATCATTGGGGAGCTAGGGGACCGTTTGTCAATAAAATTTCTTTTGCTTATTATAAGCATCTGTTGAACAAAATAGTACATCACCTGATAACACAAATATGGTATTGCTTAAATTACGAAATGTGTCTGAAAATAGGAATTTCTATCTGAACATGATTTACCAATTACTTACGGTCAATACATCATTTAGATTTAGTTGACATTAAATATCAGCATGAAGAAGATCCGAATTAACGCTCGTAAATTACTACCTCTTTGGCTTCGGCGGTAAACATAATTGATTCATATGTTAAAGGCCCACTTAATGTCTGACTCCCCGATTATTTCATTATAAAGAAAACTCTAATATTACCAGAAAAATAAAATAAAATATGAACTATGTCTACCTAAATCTATGGTCAGTTGTTTGTCCATTGCATTGTGAAGTCGAGTAGCAAAATGATTTATAATGTTTTATTTTCTGTGGGCCACAAAAAGGACCCTGATGTCCCAACAACTCATCACGGATTCTGCAAAAAAATCAATATCGAACAGATTTGTTTATAAATAGATTTTGGCATTGAAATTTCACAACCTCGACAAATGGTGACTTAAGTCACTTGAACACTTATATTCTCAACAGTCATATATTTAGCTAGCAGAAATGTGTACATAGCTCGATCCTTCACTATCTTTTTACCATTTTTTCTTACATTCTTTAACAATTTTATAATTTTTAATGTGTTAAACCAATGCATTGTCTTATATATGCAAGGCGACCTATGGTCGACTCGCATAAATAAGAGAATGCATTGGCACAGGGCCCTTCTGTTGGGTAAAGGGTTAATGGAGCCCGATTGCACTGCGGGGGGTATCATTAGTCCCATTGGGACAGTCACAGCTCTAGTTCACTCAGATAATCATATTTGATGAAACTGCTGCTGTAACACCTAACAAAATTAATGTTCTATTTCTCAGACCCTCATAAAATAATGGCCTACCCGTCAAAGCTTAGAGATATCAGATATCGATTTTTTTAATTTCTTATTTTTCACCATATGGAATATTTGGCGGACTGGTAAATATTTGAGGAATGCCGACAGCCATAATCTCGATACCAAATAGAACAAAACGTTGATTAATAAAAACATTTGTGCAATTTTATAATAGAGTTGACAGTAGTCAGTATTATTGTTTGTCAATTAATCGATTCTGATAACTGAAGCGGCATTCCAATAAATGTTGTCGGAATCTGATGATATGGTGACTATCGAATCAGATTGTGTGCATTTATATTATATTTAAATACTGAGTTATATTAATAATTTTGGATGCTTAACATCCAGTATACCTTCCATATCACAAGTGTTTTTTCAATAGGATGCATGCTGTCCTTTGCCAAATTTGCATATGGAAATTTATTCACATTTGGTATTGTCCAAGTTTGTTATAAGTGTTTTATAAGGTTTAGGAAACGTTAACACATGTATCAAGAACAAGCTAATCTGATTAGCATTAGTATCGATGGGTGGGGAGAATATTATGGTGGTGTTTGCATAGCTAATCATCCTTTGGTGCGCCCTTCTGGTGCACCAACAATTTTGAAATGTTACTGTTCATTTATTGTATGATAAACCACAATAGATAGGCGAGAATATTTAACATTGAGCTGCTGTCAAAACATAAGACACGTCACATAATGTTGACTTTGATGCGAATCAGCTTTCAGAAATTGACAACAACCCTCCCCATGATACAACAACCCTCCCCATGATACAACAACCCTCCCCATGATACCACAACCATCCCCATGATACAACAACCCTCCCCATGATACAACAACCCTCCCCATGATACAACAACCCTCCCCATGATACAACAACCCTCCCCATGATACAACAACCCTCCCCATGATACAACAACCCTCCCCATGATACAACAACCCTCCCCATGATACAACAACCCTCCCCATGATACAACAACCCTCCCCATGATACAACAACCCTCCCCATGATACAACAACCCTACCCGTGATACAACAACCCTCCCCATGATACAACAACCCTCCCCATGATACCACAAGCATGCAGTCAGTTTTATCTGAACCTGGTCAGACATCCAGTTACACATAAAAACAAGAAAACTGAAAATTTATGCCCCAATTAGCAGTCTAAAATTTCCAGTTATTTATGTCGCATATATAAGAGAATGCATTGGCCTAAAAAAAAATTTGTTTTTACCCTGTGCCAATGCATTCTCTTATATATGCGAGTCGACCATAGGTCGCCTCGCATATACAAGAGAATGCATTGGCCTAACAATTGTTTACAATTTTAATAATTTGTTCTTGTATTCTTGAACAATTTTATAATTTCACCCATACAGAGCCCCAGACAAACATGAGCCGACGACACTCTTCTATATGCTTCTATATATGTGTGGGGCTCCCTGCAGCGTCATGGGTGTTTTTTTTATTTTATGTCTTAAAAATTGTAAGAAACATTTATTTAAAAAACATGATAAAAAATTGTTAGGCCAATGCATTCTCTTATATATGCGAGGCGACCTATGGTCGACTCGCATATATAAGAGAATGCATTGGCACAGGGTAAAAAAAATGTCCTATGTAAACATGTGTTCATGTGATTTATTTTATATTGGCAATTTTTTTTTTCTACAGAGAAACTGTTTGTCAATACTACCATCAAATATTAAATTATGATGAGCTAATTATGGCAAATGAAATATTTTACTGACTATCTCTTTAAGTAGTGACGTTTGCAGTAAATAATGTTGTGTCACCTGTTGTCAATGTTATACGTTCTCCAGTATCAGGTGCCCGGTAATTATTATCATGGCGGTTTGAGCTCCAAATTAATATCCGATTGGCCATCTACCTCTGGGGGATCAGGCAGGTTGCATAAACTATCTTGAATGTCTAGTCCTCCACAATGGAGAAGCATTGCCCGTTTCCATGGTAGCATGGGTAATATGTGTCCCGCCATATCAAATCCAGTCGGAAGTCGGGATTTTTTTTACCCTGTGCCAATGCATTCTCTTATATATGCGAGTCGACCATAGGTCGCCTCGCATATATAAGAGAATGCATTGGCCTAACAATTTTTTATTATGTTTTTTAAATAAATGTTTCTTACAATTTTTAGGACATAAAATAAAAAAAACACCCATTACCCTGCAGGGAGCCCCACACATATATAGAAGCACATAGAAGAGTGTCGTCTGCTCATGTTTGTCTGGGGTTCTGTATGGGTGAAATTATAAAATTGTTAAAGAATACAAGAACAAATTATTAAAATTGTAAAAAATTGTTAGGCCAATGCATTCTCTTATATATGCGAGGCGACCTATGGTCGACTCGCATATATAAGAGAATGCATTGGCACAGGGTAAAATTCCGACTGGATTTGATATAGCGGGTAATATGCTTTGTATCTATGAATAATTCAAAACCACGCTTCCATCTTACCCAGCTGTCCCATAAACTGACTCTGTCTTCCAGATATTGGAATGGATCAAGGTCACGTACATTTGCAGAAAGCATCCTCGCATTTTCTCACAATTTTATGCCACTATATATAAATAACCACTTCAAGCGCTGTATGATATTGTAAACAGTCATGACAACATCTAAACAAGTTATATACCCATGTATTCAAACAGCCGGACGCATTGAAGTATATCAACATCATGGTGTTATTCCCGCTCAAAACAATATCCCAGATTCCCGGGTTCTGTCGTACAGTTCTGATCAAAACAGTTATTTCAGATTATAATTATCATTGATAAGGAGTATTATGCCGTATATATATGGCGCTGTGACTAACCCTTATAGGGCCCCACATATCCTAGAGCAAACGGCACTCCGTGGTGTATGATTCCATCTGTGTGGTGCTCCCAGTGGGTTAAACATGTAACTAATTAACCAATAGAGAGTCCCACATAGGTTAGAGCAGACGACACTCTGTGGTATGGTTCCATCTATGTGAGGCTCCCAGTGGGTAAACATGTAACTAATTAACCAATAGAGAGTGTCCTGAGAGACGTGATGTGAAATAAATACATGTATGCAAGCGATGTTTTCATGTTGAATAAGAATTAAGGCAATATCTTTAATTTAGTTTTGTATTCTTCTTATGCGTAAAAGCATTAGTCTCTTTTCCTCTATGTTTACATTTTGTTTTCTGATATCGCGGTTTTCCCACGTTTTTCAGTCAATTTAAGTTGCCATGATGTAATTATGCATTCCTGTATAAAATCTGTTTTTGTATATATGTTTACAATTTATTGTAAGTTTGTATCGAACTCTTCAAATATGGAGGATAATAAAGATATATATAAACGCTCCAGGATCCAGCTTCCATCTCAAAATTCATGTCATCAGATCGAGGAGCAATTTGTCTGCTAGAAATTTGGACCTTGGTCGTCATCATTTAGCTTCGAATTTGTATTTAATATGCCTAGCAGACAACCTCCCCTTTCTCCTGACATCCATACATTTATGCACCAACTTCATTATTTGGGGAAATTATATGACGGATAGATTGTAAGCCATTATTCATTTCACTATACTTATGTTGACAAACGGAAAGGTCGTAAGGTCTGTCAGCCAGTGCTCCATTCTGACGTGTTATTGTCATTCCGGGGGGCTAAGTGTGATTTTCGTTGACCCGGGCAGACGTGTTACCTTGTCAGGCACCCACTAACCTGTATTGGTTAACCCATAAAACTTCTCGTGAAAAACAGTGTTTTTATAGCTGTTTTAAAGGTAGACAGCGATTCTTCCACACTGATGTTCTTTGGGAGGGAATTCCACACGTCCACACAATAAACGGCGAATATCATAGGCATAACGTCTTGACTGACTGATATAGACATCCTATATGACGATTAGTCTTGACTAACTTGTACAGACATCCTATAGGACGATTCGTCTTGACTAACTTGTATATACATTCCATAGGACGATTCGTCTTGACTAACTTGTACAGACATCCTATAGGACGATTCGTCTTGACTAACTTGTACAGACATCCTATAGGACGATTCGTCTTGACTAACTAGTACAGACATCCTATAGGACGATTCGTCTTGACTAACTTGTATATACATTCCATAGGACGATTCGTCTTGACTAACTTGTATATGCATTCCATTGGACGATTCGTCTTGACTAACTTGTACAGACATCCTATAGGACGATTCGTCTTGACTAACTTGTATATACATTCCATAGGACGATTCAAAGTTTATGAAGGTATAATCGGGAGAGAAAGCACTCTTAAGATGCGATGACTCGGTGCAGTGGTGTGCATGTTAGTGGCCAGGAATTTGTCTGTAGTAATCGGATAACTAAACAGTTGTCGTGTAGAAGTATGATGGTACATTGTGATGGTTACAGTTATGCCCTGTGCCAATGCATTCTCTTATATATGCGAGTCGACCATAGATCGCCTCGCATATATACGAGAATGCATTGGCCTAAGAAATATCTTTTTTTAACACTTTTTACCATTTTTTCTTACATTCTTTAACAATTTTATAATTTTTTCTTACATTTTTATAATATTTTTCTAATATTTTTCTACATTCTTTGACAATTTTATCATTTTTAATATGTGTTAAGCCAATGCATTCTCTTATATATGCGAGGCGACCTATGGTGCTCATATATAAGAGAATGCAATGGCACAGGGCCGTATCTTAGTTCGAGATATATTAGTTCGGCATCTGTTATTTATGTGGGTATACATGTATGTCATTCCATGATTTTAAAGTAGCTGGGAAGAATGATTTTTTGTAGTGATCGGTGTTAATCCTTTACCCAACAGAACGGCCCTGTGTCAATGCATTCTCTTATATATGCGAGTCGACTATAGGTCGCCTCGCATATATAAGAGAATGCATTGGCTTAAAACATATTAAAAATGATAAAATTGTCAAAGAATGTAGAAAAAATGTAAGAAAAAATTATAAAATTGTTAAAGATTAAAGATGCATTCTCTTATATATGCGAGGCGACCTATGGTCGACTCGCATATATAAGAGAATGCAGTGGCACAGGGCATAACTGTAACCATCACAATGTGGTCAATGAACCGGTTCCAATGATATCCATATTTGTATGGTGTTATTGAGACAAACCGAAAATATTTTAGGCTGTTGAAGCTTTATTTGGCCGTTTTGTTGGGTAAAGTGTAGTATAATCTCGACGGAGTGACAGAGTGGAGATTCTTGGCATGATCACCACATAGCGCATTTATTATTACTATTGGGATAGCGAGATTGATGCTGTTTTTTACCCTGTGCCAATGCATTCTCTTATATATGCGAGTCGACCATAGGTCGCCTCGCATATATAAGAGAATGCATTGGCCTAACAATTTTTTATCATTTTTTTTAAATAAATGTTTCTTACAATTTTTAGGACATAAAATAAAAAACATCCATTACCCTGCAGGGAGCCCCACACATATCTAGAAGAATATAGAAGAGTGTCGTCTGCTCATGTTTGTCTGGGGCTCTGTATGGGTGATTCTTCATCACATAGCGCATTTATTATTACTATTTTGTTTATTATTATTATTGAAGTTATTTATTCACACTATATACATGGACATATTCATATATTTAATATACAACATAATGGTAATATCAACAATAATGTCTTATTAAACTCATTCGTTTAATAAATGGAATGTCACCATACATCTTTTAGTAAGTTTGAAATATACATGTATTGCATAGACTCCGATATGACAAAAATTGCCTGTATCCGTGCCCGGAATTTATATAGCGTTAATTCGACAATCATCAGCAAGTGAAAAAGGAACACAAATACAAACTAGTTAGTTGTCCTCATAGTTCATGCATTGTTCACAGCGACCCGTATGTTATGTGACAGAATTTCATGCACAGTGCACACCCAATTCCATATAAATACAGACCGTCGCATCATTCGCTCGAGGTCAGAGATCCCCAAACACTCCAGACTCTGATCAGCGTCTGTGTTTCAACCAGAACTGGCTCGAGGTTAGACGCAAATAAATAACTGTCCATAGACAAACATATAATCACTATGAAATTTATTCCTCGTATTATTGTTTTGACTTTATAAAGTTCCCTGACAAAACTTCAAACAGTTCCCAGGATTTGTACTTGTGGAATATGATCTCTACGGGCGTTAGCCAGAGATTCATGGCATGATCTAGGGAAATTCCATATTTGTAACCGACGCAACGCCAATTCTACTCACAAAATTCTCCTAAATCGTGCAATAAGGAACTGAAACCTTCACATATTGAGAAATACATAAGTAAGGAGCAAGTA
Organism: Siphonodentalium dalli; assembly: GCA_032622095.1. Classification (NCBI taxonomy): domain Eukaryota; kingdom Metazoa; phylum Mollusca; class Scaphopoda; order Gadilida; family Siphonodentaliidae; genus Siphonodentalium; species Siphonodentalium dalli. Next base: position 274,547,861 of record CP136061.1, read on the forward strand.
TTAAAGGGACGCTGTACTCAAATGTTGTTAGAACAACGTAATCAGATTTCCATCATTTGAAAGTCTGTTGAGTACGAAGTAATGTTACGGATGGCAGATTAACCGGAGTGCGGAAATACCAACTGTGGTTGTCGAGTAATTTGTGGACAGTCTATAAGCAAATGTATCAAATAAATGTTATAGTATATGCATACTAATCCCATATACTCATTTAAGTCACTAGTCATATATTCACTAGTCAGTGAGTGGCTTGAATTTACGCACCGTATCAACATAATTTTTTACACGATTATGTGTGCCACGCGTTGCCCAATCCACTATCCGTGAATTATTTTGATTACGTCTTGTACACGGAAATTCGTAACTTAATTTATGTCTCCAGCCATAAATTGAATTTATATCAAATTATTAACTTTGATTTTAAGATAACCTATTAACCTGAATGTTTACATAAGACATTTTCGACTCAAATTACTTATGTTTCTATATACTATCGACATTAGATCGTTTCTATCACCGGGAATTTATTGAAAATGGCGTACAGTACCCCTTTAACTAAGAATCTATACTTGCTGTGGTTTGCCAATGTTATAAAATTCCCCGTCGGAACTTAAACAATTTCTTATGTTTTGAACTGGTTGATTGTGAATTTATTATCTCTACCGTTGTCGGCATAAATCATTGTGGTAGAACTTGATATATGTTTTATTAGTAACGATATCGGACGCTTTTGTTTGCTTGATATACTTACACAACAATCTAGGCGCCGGTTGTCTATAGATAAGTTTAATATATAAGAATCCATGCTGAGTATGTGCATTACTGTATATTATATGATCTGTTTTATCTTGGTTATAAAGTTCGAATCGCAAGGCGCCCGCCGAGTGGCTATTGTCCGGGTGATTATTTATTACGTCTGCGCGCGTAACATGAGGTGACGTGAACATTTTGCTGCATGGTACGATGTTGTAGCCGTTTACTTAATAACTGTAACATTTAGGTTACACTGGTGTAAATGTTTTCCATAGGCCTCAGTGCTAACGTTTTAGCGTTATAGTGTTGGCAATATAAATATTGGGTCCAAAATTTTCTTTAAATCTGAAAAATTGACATTTTGGGAAACTTTTTACACAAAAAAATCATGTCTGTCAAGCAGGGAATTCGCCTTTAAATCTTATGTTTTCGTAACTAGTGTCAGAACCGCATAAAAAAATACAGTCATATTTTAGACCACACCAAAAAATTCAAACTTCACTACAAAGGGTTAATTCCTGTGCCAATTGCTATTTTACCTATGGGAAATCATAGGGAAGAGGTGTGATGATTTTTTTTATGTGAAAAGCACACAAGGCTATTGACCAATCAGGGCCCAGTGTCTATTTTATTCTCTCCTATTAATTCCTCCCGCATCCGCTAGATGTCGCTCGGAACCTTATTTACACCAGTGTAACGTAAAGACGTGTGCACGCCGTTATAATGTATACCGGTAATAAAATAAGGTGCGTCGAGAAGACCGGCATCAGGCTAAATGTTTAATATAAAGACTCCATCCCATATCAGGCCAAATGTTTAATATATAAGACTCCATCCCATATCAGGCCAAATGTTTAATATATAAGCCTCCATCCCATATCAGGCCAAATGTTTAATATATAAGCCTCCATCCCATATCAGGCCAAATGTTTAATATATAAGCCTCCATCCCATATCAGGCCAAATGTTTAATATATAAGACTCCATCCCATATCAGGCCAAATGTTTAATATATAAGACTCCATCCCATAGCAGGCCAAATGTTTAATAAATAAGACTCCATGTTGCGTATGTGGATTAACATACATGTTTGACGTCGAGCAGACCCGTATCAGGCCAAATGTTTAATATATAATACACCATGCTGCGTATGTGGATTAACATACATGTATGACGTCGACAAGACCCGTATCAGGCCAAATGTTTAATATATAATACACCATGCTGCGTATGTGGATTAACATACATGTTTGACGTCGAGCAGACCCGTATCAGGCCAAATGTTTAATAAATAAGACTCCATGTTGCGTATGTGGATTAACATACATATATGACGTCGACAAGACCCGTATCAGGCCAAATGTGTAATATATAAGAGTCCTTGCTGCGTATGTGGATTAACATACATTCGTTGCAGAAATATTCATATTTGTTCAAATCGCCATCAACGGAAGGAATGTTAAAATATATATAGTTTTGTTCATATGCCAAACATAATCAGCGCGTACATAGTATATTGTCATCAAGACGCACGATTGTGTACGTAAACAAGAACCCTCTTGTGTTACAGAAATTTGCTTCTGTTTACACAACACAGCGCAATTATGTTGGTTAATCATACAAAAATGATATAAATGCTCTTTATTATTTCCATATCAGGAAAACAGTAACAAACTAGAATGCACTCACTGGAGCTGCCTATACTTGCGCCCATCACACATTTAGCATGTTTTGTGGTGTCTTACCACAGTTTGAACCACGGACTGCTGGTCCCTTGTTTGAGAGAGATCGATAACAAAACTCTAGATATCAAATCTCAGTTCATCCATCGCTGAAATAGTTATGTGTACGGACAGAATATATGTTATCTCAAGTTGATCTATTACACTAATGCTAGTCTTAGTAATACGTACGAGTTGTTTGACATATTTATAGAACAATATAGACATCTTTCATATAAAGGGTGTGAAAACGATTGGTTGCCGATGAAGCTATATTATATACCAATTGGGTTAAATTACTAGTGTGACTGGAATGACATAATTACAAATATCGACACAATTAAATAAAAGACACGTGACCGTTGGTTAGTCTTTGATTAACAGTGTGTCAATGAGAACATTCCCCCATTAGCGACTGATCTACAATCTTCGGGAACATATCATCAAAATGTATATTGCGTTGAGAATGAAAAAGCTTGTTTTCCCAGGTAATTAATAAGGCATTTTAATAATCCATGTTTCCACATTTTTGAGTGCAATTGTTTTTCAATTGAACCACGCGCTCGACTGTTTGGCCGGACATGATTTATATGCACCAGGATCTTTCGAAAATGTTTTGAACCTTCTAGAAATATGTTCGCACTTCACTGTCTCTGCGAAAAAAAAAACGATTCCGCACGCATTTTTTAGACTTGATCTCAACTCATTTCCTCGAGTTTCAAGTTACATAAAATAGGCTTCTGGTGGGCAGTACTATTGCCCACTTTTGTTTTCATGCAGTATATATATATTTATAATAATAAAACACGAAGTTGTTGGCAGATGGAATGGTTTAGCCAGTCCGTGTAATACGAGTCTCAGCTGTCTGGACATCGACGCAATCATGTCTGGTGTTTTGCGCGCCCATGTAGCTCGTGACGTCCTGACGTTCTGATTATTTATGTCTGGTGTTTTGCGCGCCCATGTAGTTCGTGACGTTCTGATTATTTATGTTTTGCGCGCCCATGTAGCTCGTGACGTCCTGACGTACTGATTATTTATTCTTGTCTGGTGTTTTGCGCGCCCATGTAGCTCGTGACGTCCTGATGTTCTGATTATTTATGTCTGGTGTTTTGCGCGCCCATGTAGCTCGTGACGTTCTGATTATTTATGTTTTGCGCGCCCATGTAGCTCGTGACGTCCTGATGTTCTGATTATTTATTCTTGTCTGGTGTTTTGCGCGCCCATGTAGCTCGTGACGTTCTGATTATTTATTCTTGTCTGGTGTTTTGCGCGCCCATGTAGCTCGTGACGTCCTGACGTTCTGATTATTTATTCTTGTCTGGTGTTTTGCGCGCCCATGTAGCTCGTGACGTCCTGACGTTCTGATTATTTATTCTTGTCTGGTGTTTTGCGCGCCCATGTAGCTCGTGACGTCCTGATGTTCTGATTATTTATTCTGGTGTTTTGCGCGCCCATGTAGCTCGTGACGTCCTGATGTTCTGATTATTTATTCTGGTGTTTTGCGCGCCCATGTAGCTCGTGACGTTCTGATTATTTATTCGTGTCTGGTGTTTTGCGCGCCCATGTAGCTCGTGACGTCATGACGTTCTGATTATTTATTCTTGTCTGGTGTTTTGCGCGCCCATGTAGCTCGTGACGTCCTGACGTTCTGATTATTTATGTTTTGCGCGCCCATGTAGCTCGTGACGTCCTGACGTTCTGATTATTTATTCTTGTCTGGTGTTTTGCGCGCCCATGTAGCTCGTGACGTCCTGACGTTCTGATTATTTATTCTGGTGTTTTGCGCGCCCATGTAGCTCGTGACGTTCTGATTATTTATTCTTGTCTGGTGTTTTGCGCGCCCATGTAGCTCGTGACGTCATGACGTTCTGATTATTTATTCTTGTCTGGTGTTTTGCGCGCCCATGTAGCTCGTGACGTCCTGACGTACTGATTATTTATTCGTGTCTGGTGTTTTGCGCGCCCATGTAGCTCGTGACGTCCTGACGTTCTGATTATTTATTCTTGTCTGGTGTTTTGCGCGCCCATGTAGCTCGTGACGTCCTGACGTACTGATTATTTATTCTTGTCTGGTGTTTTGCGCGCCCATGTAGCTCGTGACGTCCTGACGTTCTGATTATTTATTCTTGTCTGGTGTTTTGCGCGCCCATGTAGCTCGTGACGTCCTGACGTTCTGATTATTTATTCTGGTGTTTTGCGCGCCCATGTAGCTCGTGACGTCCTGATGTTCTGATTATTTATTCTGGTGTTTTGCGCGCCCATGTAGCTCGTGACGTTCTGATTATTTATTCTTGTCTGGTGTTTTGCGCGCCCATGTAGCTCGTGACGTCCTGACGTTCTGATTATTTATTCTTGTCTGGTGTTTTGCGCGCCCATGTAGCTCGTGACGTCCTGACGTTCTGATTATTTATTCTGGTGTTTTGCGCGCCCATGTAGCTCGTGACGTCCTGATGTTCTGATTATTTATTCTGGTGTTTTGCGCGCCCATGTAGCTCGTGACGTTCTGATTATTTATTCTTGTCTGGTGTTTTGCGCGCCCATGTAGCTCGTGACGTCCTGACGTTCTGATTATTTATTCTGGTGTTTTGCGCGCCCATGTAGCTCGTGACGTTCTGATTATTTATTCTTGTCTGGTGTTTTGCGCGCCCATGTAGCTCGTGACGTCCTGATGTTCTGATTATTTATTCTTGTCTGGTGTTTTGCGCGCCCATGTAGCTCGTGACGTCCTGACGTTCTGATTATTTATGTCTGGTGTTTTGCGCGCCCATGTAGCTCGTGACGTCCTGATGTTCTGATTATTTATGTCTGGTGTTTTGCGCGCCCATGTAGCTCGTGACGTCCTGATGTTCTGATTATTTATTCTTGTCTGGTGTTTTGCGCGCCCATGTAGCTCGTGACGTCCTGATGTTCTGATTATTTATGTCTGGTGTTTTGCGCGCCCATGTAGCTCGTGACGTCCTGATGTTCTGATTATTTATTCTTGTCTGGTGTTTTGCGCGCCCATGTAGCTCGTGACGTCCTGATGTTCTGATTATTTATGTCTGGTGTTTTGCGCGCCCATGTAGCTCGTGACGTCCTGATGTTCTGATTATTTATTCTTGTCTGGTGTTTTGCGCGCCCATGTAGCTCGTGACGTCCTGACGTTCTGATTATTTATGTCTGGTGTTTTGCGCGCCCATGTAGCTCGTGACGTCCTGATGTTCTGATTATTTATGTCTGGTGTTTTGCGCGCCCATGTAGCTCGTGACGTCCTGATGTTCTGATTATTTATTTTTGTCTGGTGTTTTGCGCGCCCATGTAGCTCGTGACGTCCTGACGTTCTGATTATTTATGTCGGGTGTTTTGCGCGCCCATGTAGCTCGTGACGTCCTGATGTTCTGATTATTTATTCTTGTCTGGTGTTTTGCGCGCCCATGTAGCTCGTGACGTCCTGATGTTCTGATTATTTATTCTGGTGTTTTGCGCGCCCATGTAGCTCGTGACGTCCTGACGTTCTGATTATTTATGTCTGGTGTTTTGCGCGCCCATGTAGCTCGTGACGTTCTGATTATTTATGTTTTGCGCGCCCATGTAGCTCGTGACGTCCTGACGTACTGATTATTTATTCTTGTCTGGTGTTTTGCGCGCCCATGTAGCTCGTGACGTCCTGACGTTCTGATTATTTATTCTTGTCTGGTGTTTTGCGCGCCCATGTAGCTCGTGACGTCCTGACGTACTGATTATTTATTCTTGTCTGGTGTTTTGCGCGCCCATGTAGCTCGTGACGTCATGACGTTCTGATTATTTATTCTTGTCTGGTGTTTTGCGCGCCCATGTAGCTCGTGACGTCCTGACGTACTGATTATTTATTCTTGTCTGGTGTTTTGCGCGCCCATGTAGCTCGTGACGTCCTGACGTTCTGATTATTTATGTCTGGTGTTTTGCGCGCCCATGTAGCTCGTGACGTCCTGATGTTCTGATTATTTATTCTTGTCTGGTGTTTTGCGCGCCCATGTAGCTCGTGACGTCCTGACGTTCTGATTATTTATTCTGGTGTTTTGCGCGCCCATGTAGCTCGTGACGTCCTGATGTTCTGATTATTTATTCTTGTCTGGTGTTTTGCGCGCCCATGTAGCTCGTGACGTCCTGATGTTCTGATTATTTATTCTGGTGTTTTGCGCGCCCATGTAGCTCGTGACGTCCTGACGTTCTGATTATTTATTCTTGTCTGGTGTTTTGCGCGCCCATGTAGCTCGTGACGTCATGACGTTCTGATTATTTATTCTTGTCTGGTGTTTTATAAAGTTCCCTGACAAAACTTCAAACAGTTCCCAGGATTTGTACTTGTGGAATATGATCTCTACGGGCGTTAGCCAGAGATTCATGGCATGATCTAGGGAAATTCCATATTTGTAACCGACGCAACGCCAATTCTACTCACAAAATTCTCCTAAATCGTGCAATAAGGAACTGAAACCTTCACATATTGAGAAATACATAAGTAAGGAGCAAGTATTAAAGGGACGCTGTACTCAAATGTTGTTAGAACAACGTAATCAGATTTCCATCATTTGAAAGTCTGTTGAGTACGAAGTAATGTTACGGATGGCAGATTAACCGGAGTGCGGAAATACCAACTGTGGTTGTCGAGTAATTTGTGGACAGTCTATAAGCAAATGTATCAAATAAATGTTATAGTATATGCATACTAATCCCATATACTCATTTAAGTCACTAGTCATATATTCACTAGTCAGTGAGTGGCTTGAATTTACGCACCGTATCAACATAATTTTTTACACGATTATGTGTGCCACGCGTTGCCCAATCCACTATCCGTGAATTATTTTGATTACGTCTTGTACACGGAAATTCGTAACTTAATTTATGTCTCCAGCCATAAATTGAATTTATATCAAATTATTAACTTTGATTTTAAGATAACCTATTAACCTGAATGTTTACATAAGACATTTTCGACTCAAATTACTTATGTTTCTATATACTATCGACATTAGATCGTTTCTATCACCGGGAATTTATTGAAAATGGCGTACAGTACCCCTTTAACTAAGAATCTATACTTGCTGTGGTTTGCCAATGTTATAAAATTCCCCGTCGGAACTTAAACAATTTCTTATGTTTTGAACTGGTTGATTGTGAATTTATTATCTCTACCGTTGTCGGCATAAATCATTGTGGTAGAACTTGATATATGTTTTATTAGTAACGATATCGGACGCTTTTGTTTGCTTGATATACTTACACAACAATCTAGGCGCCGGTTGTCTATAGATAAGTTTAATATATAAGAATCCATGCTGAGTATGTGCATTACTGTATATTATATGATCTGTTTTATCTTGGTTATAAAGTTCGAATCGCAAGGCGCCCGCCGAGTGGCTATTGTCCGGGTGATTATTTATTACGTCTGCGCGCGTAACATGAGGTGACGTGAACATTTTGCTGCATGGTACGATGTTGTAGCCGTTTACTTAATAACTGTAACATTTAGGTTACACTGGTGTAAATGTTTTCCATAGGCCTCAGTGCTAACGTTTTAGCGTTATAGTGTTGGCAATATAAATATTGGGTCCAAAATTTTCTTTAAATCTGAAAAATTGACATTTTGGGAAACTTTTTACACAAAAAAATCATGTCTGTCAAGCAGGGAATTCGCCTTTAAATCTTATGTTTTCGTAACTAGTGTCAGAACCGCATAAAAAAATACAGTCATATTTTAGACCACACCAAAAAATTCAAACTTCACTACAAAGGGTTAATTCCTGTGCCAATTGCTATTTTACCTATGGGAAATCATAGGGAAGAGGTGTGATGATTTTTTTTATGTGAAAAGCACACAAGGCTATTGACCAATCAGGGCCCAGTGTCTATTTTATTCTCTCCTATTAATTCCTCCCGCATCCGCTAGATGTCGCTCGGAACCTTATTTACACCAGTGTAACGTAAAGACGTGTGCACGCCGTTATAATGTATACCGGTAATAAAATAAGGTGCGTCGAGAAGACCGGCATCAGGCTAAATGTTTAATATAAAGACTCCATCCCATATCAGGCCAAATGTTTAATATATAAGACTCCATCCCATATCAGGCCAAATGTTTAATATATAAGCCTCCATCCCATATCAGGCCAAATGTTTAATATATAAGCCTCCATCCCATATCAGGCCAAATGTTTAATATATAAGCCTCCATCCCATATCAGGCCAAATGTTTAATATATAAGACTCCATCCCATATCAGGCCAAATGTTTAATATATAAGACTCCATCCCATAGCAGGCCAAATGTTTAATAAATAAGACTCCATGTTGCGTATGTGGATTAACATACATGTTTGACGTCGAGCAGACCCGTATCAGGCCAAATGTTTAATATATAATACACCATGCTGCGTATGTGGATTAACATACATGTATGACGTCGACAAGACCCGTATCAGGCCAAATGTTTAATATATAATACACCATGCTGCGTATGTGGATTAACATACATGTTTGACGTCGAGCAGACCCGTATCAGGCCAAATGTTTAATAAATAAGACTCCATGTTGCGTATGTGGATTAACATACATATATGACGTCGACAAGACCCGTATCAGGCCAAATGTGTAATATATAAGAGTCCTTGCTGCGTATGTGGATTAACATACATTCGTTGCAGAAATATTCATATTTGTTCAAATCGCCATCAACGGAAGGAATGTTAAAATATATATAGTTTTGTTCATATGCCAAACATAATCAGCGCGTACATAGTATATTGTCATCAAGACGCACGATTGTGTACGTAAACAAGAACCCTCTTGTGTTACAGAAATTTGCTTCTGTTTACACAACACAGCGCAATTATGTTGGTTAATCATACAAAAATGATATAAATGCTCTTTATTATTTCCATATCAGGAAAACAGTAACAAACTAGAATGCACTCACTGGAGCTGCCTATACTTGCGCCCATCACACATTTAGCATGTTTTGTGGTGTCTTACCACAGTTTGAACCACGGACTGCTGGTCCCTTGTTTGAGAGAGATCGATAACAAAACTCTAGATATCAAATCTCAGTTCATCCATCGCTGAAATAGTTATGTGTACGGACAGAATATATGTTATCTCAAGTTGATCTATTACACTAATGCTAGTCTTAGTAATACGTACGAGTTGTTTGACATATTTATAGAACAATATAGACATCTTTCATATAAAGGGTGTGAAAACGATTGGTTGCCGATGAAGCTATATTATATACCAATTGGGTTAAATTACTAGTGTGACTGGAATGACATAATTACAAATATCGACACAATTAAATAAAAGACACGTGACCGTTGGTTAGTCTTTGATTAACAGTGTGTCAATGAGAACATTCCCCCATTAGCGACTGATCTACAATCTTCGGGAACATATCATCAAAATGTATATTGCGTTGAGAATGAAAAAGCTTGTTTTCCCAGGTAATTAATAAGGCATTTTAATAATCCATGTTTCCACATTTTTGAGTGCAATTGTTTTTCAATTGAACCACGCGCTCGACTGTTTGGCCGGACATGATTTATATGCACCAGGATCTTTCGAAAATGTTTTGAACTTTCTAGAAATATGTTCGCACTTCACTGTCTCTGCGAAAAAAAAAACGATTCCGCACGCATTTTTTAGACTTGATCTCAACTCATTTCCTCGAGTTTCAAGTTACATAAAATAGGCTTCTGGTGGGCAGTACTATTGCCCACTTTTGTTTTCATGCAGTATATATATATTTATAATAATAAAACACGAAGTTGTTGGCAGATGGAATGGTTTAGCCAGTCCGTGTAATACGAGTCTCAGCTGTCTGGACATCGACGCAATCATGTCTGGTGTTTTGCGCGCCCATGTAGCTCGTGACGTCCTGACGTTCTGATTATTTATGTCTGGTGTTTTGCGCGCCCATGTAGTTCGTGACGTTCTGATTATTTATGTTTTGCGCGCCCATGTAGCTCGTGACGTCCTGATGTTCTGATTATTTATGTCTGGTGTTTTGCGCGCCCATGTAGCTCGTGACGTCCTGATGTTCTGATTATTTATGTCTGGTGTTTTGCGCGCCCATGTAGCTCGTGACGTTCTGATTATTTATGTTTTGCGCGCCCATGTAGCTCGTGACGTCCTGATGTTCTGATTATTTATTCTTGTCTGGTGTTTTGCGCGCCCATGTAGCTCGTGACGTTCTGATTATTTATTCTTGTCTGGTGTTTTGCGCGCCCATGTAGCTCGTGACGTCCTGACGTTCTGATTATTTATTCTTGTCTGGTGTTTTGCGCGCCCATGTAGCTCGTGACGTCCTGACGTTCTGATTATTTATTCTTGTCTGGTGTTTTGCGCGCCCATGTAGCTCGTGACGTCCTGATGTTCTGATTATTTATTCTGGTGTTTTGCGCGCCCATGTAGCTCGTGACGTCCTGATGTTCTGATTATTTATTCTGGTGTTTTGCGCGCCCATGTAGCTCGTGACGTTCTGATTATTTATTCGTGTCTGGTGTTTTGCGCGCCCATGTAGCTCGTGACGTCATGACGTTCTGATTATTTATTCTTGTCTGGTGTTTTGCGCGCCCATGTAGCTCGTGACGTCCTGACGTTCTGATTATTTATGTTTTGCGCGCCCATGTAGCTCGTGACGTCCTGACGTTCTGATTATTTATTCTTGTCTGGTGTTTTGCGCGCCCATGTAGCTCGTGACGTCCTGACGTTCTGATTATTTATTCTGGTGTTTTGCGCGCCCATGTAGCTCGTGACGTTCTGATTATTTATTCTTGTCTGGTGTTTTGCGCGCCCATGTAGCTCGTGACGTCATGACGTTCTGATTATTTATTCTTGTCTGGTGTTTTGCGCGCCCATGTAGCTCGTGACGTCCTGACGTACTGATTATTTATTCGTGTCTGGTGTTTTGCGCGCCCATGTAGCTCGTGACGTCCTGACGTTCTGATTATTTATTCTTGTCTGGTGTTTTGCGCGCCCATGTAGCTCGTGACGTCCTGACGTACTGATTATTTATTCTTGTCTGGTGTTTTGCGCGCCCATGTAGCTCGTGACGTCCTGACGTTCTGATTATTTATTCTTGTCTGGTGTTTTGCGCGCCCATGTAGCTCGTGACGTCCTGACGTTCTGATTATTTATTCTGGTGTTTTGCGCGCCCATGTAGCTCGTGACGTCCTGATGTTCTGATTATTTATTCTGGTGTTTTGCGCGCCCATGTAGCTCGTGACGTTCTGATTATTTATTCTTGTCTGGTGTTTTGCGCGCCCATGTAGCTCGTGACGTCCTGACGTTCTGATTATTTATTCTTGTCTGGTGTTTTGCGCGCCCATGTAGCTCGTGACGTCCTGACGTTCTGATTATTTATTCTGGTGTTTTGCGCGCCCATGTAGCTCGTGACGTCCTGATGTTCTGATTATTTATTCTGGTGTTTTGCGCGCCCATGTAGCTCGTGACGTTCTGATTATTTATTCTTGTCTGGTGTTTTGCGCGCCCATGTAGCTCGTGACGTCCTGACGTTCTGATTATTTATTCTGGTGTTTTGCGCGCCCATGTAGCTCGTGACGTTCTGATTATTTATTCTTGTCTGGTGTTTTGCGCGCCCATGTAGCTCGTGACGTCCTGATGTTCTGATTATTTATTCTTGTCTGGTGTTTTGCGCGCCCATGTAGCTCGTGACGTCCTGACGTTCTGATTATTTATGTCTGGTGTTTTGCGCGCCCATGTAGCTCGTGACGTCCTGATGTTCTGATTATTTATGTCTGGTGTTTTGCGCGCCCATGTAGCTCGTGACGTCCTGATGTTCTGATTATTTATTCTTGTCTGGTGTTTTGCGCGCCCATGTAGCTCGTGACGTCCTGATGTTCTGATTATTTATGTCTGGTGTTTTGCGCGCCCATGTAGCTCGTGACGTCCTGATGTTCTGATTATTTATTCTTGTCTGGTGTTTTGCGCGCCCATGTAGCTCGTGACGTCCTGATGTTCTGATTATTTATGTCTGGTGTTTTGCGCGCCCATGTAGCTCGTGACGTCCTGATGTTCTGATTATTTATTCTTGTCTGGTGTTTTGCGCGCCCATGTAGCTCGTGACGTCCTGACGTTCTGATTATTTATGTCTGGTGTTTTGCGCGCCCATGTAGCTCGTGACGTCCTGATGTTCTGATTATTTATGTCTGGTGTTTTGCGCGCCCATGTAGCTCGTGACGTCCTGATGTTCTGATTATTTATTTTTGTCTGGTGTTTTGCGCGCCCATGTAGCTCGTGACGTCCTGACGTTCTGATTATTTATGTCGGGTGTTTTGCGCGCCCATGTAGCTCGTGACGTCCTGATGTTCTGATTATTTATTCTTGTCTGGTGTTTTGCGCGCCCATGTAGCTCGTGACGTCCTGATGTTCTGATTATTTATTCTGGTGTTTTGCGCGCCCATGTAGCTCGTGACGTCCTGACGTTCTGATTATTTATGTCTGGTGTTTTGCGCGCCCATGTAGCTCGTGACGTTCTGATTATTTATGTTTTGCGCGCCCATGTAGCTCGTGACGTCCTGATGTTCTGATTATTTATTCTTGTCTGGTGTTTTGCGCGCCCATGTAGCTCGTGACGTCCTGACGTTCTGATTATTTATTCTGGTGTTTTGCGCGCCCATGTAGCTCGTGACGTCCTGATGTTCTGATTATTTATTCTGGTGTTTTGCGCGCCCATGTAGCTCGTGACGTCCTGATGTTCTGATTATTTATTCTTGTCTGGTGTTTTGCGCGCCCATGTAGCTCGTGACGTCCTGATGTTCTGATTATTTATTCTGGTGTTTTGCGCGCCCATGTAGCTCGTGACGTCCTGACGTTCTGATTATTTATTCTTGTCTGGTGTTTTGCGCGCCCATGTAGCTCGTGACGTCATGACGTTCTGATTATTTATTCTTGTCTGGTGTTTTGCGCGCCCATGTAGCTCGTGACGTCCTGATGTTCTGATTATTTATTCTTGTCTGGTGTTTTGCGCGCCCATGTAGCTCGTGACGTCCTGACGTTCTGATTATTTATTCTTGTCTGGTGTTTTGCGCGCCCATGTAGCTCGTGACGTCCTGACGTACTGATTATTTATTCTTGTCTGGTGTTTTGCGCGCCCATGTAGCTCGTGACGTCATGACGTTCTGATTATTTATTCTTGTCTGGTGTTTTGCGCGCCCATGTAGCTCGTGACGTCCTGACGTACTGATTATTTATTCTTGTCTGGTGTTTTGCGCGCCCATGTAGCTCGTGACGTCCTGACGTTCTGATTATTTATGTCTGGTGTTTTGCGCGCCCATGTAGCTCGTGACGTCCTGATGTTCTGATTATTTATTCTTGTCTGGTGTTTTGCGCGCCCATGTAGCTCGTGACGTCCTGACGTTCTGATTATTTATTCTGGTGTTTTGCGCGCCCATGTAGCTCGTGACGTCCTGATGTTCTGATTATTTATTCTGGTGTTTTGCGCGCCCATGTAGCTCGTGACGTCCTGATGTTCTGATTATTTATTCTTGTCTGGTGTTTTGCGCGCCCATGTAGCTCGTGACGTCCTGATGTTCTGATTATTTATTCTGGTGTTTTGCGCGCCCATGTAGCTCGTGACGTCCTGACGTTCTGATTATTTATTCTTGTCTGGTGTTTTGCGCGCCCATGTTGCTCGTGACGTCATGACGTTCTGATTATTTATTTTGCAATGATGGGTATCGATTGACATGGATTCATCACAAATATTGTCCGTAAAAATAAAAGTTGCAAGTTTATTTATTCCCGTAAGAGTTATGTGTAATGTTCACTGTATACAGGCGCGGTTCCGAGAGATCGGCTTCCACACTTGTAAGAGAACCGATTTCATTCAAGGTTCGCCATTCCCGGTCGGTGATATTTTTTACTATTTTCACCCAGAATCATGATATTATTTGTGAAGACGTGTAAAGATCCATGTTGTTGATACACCAGTCCACCATAATTTTACTAATTCTTTGCATATATGTCAACTATTACAAATAAAACAATTAATCTGCAGCTGATTACTCAAAGAATCTGAATAGAGCTAGATTTTCCATTGCAACAATGTGCGTCAACATATCTTCCATTAATTCTAATTAACTAATTCATTAGTCTACGCAGGCCTGAGATGAACTATTGCATCTCTGACAGTGAATGTTATCAGTCAGATAACTTAAAACACATGACAAATTAGAAAGATTGCGAAAATTGTAAGGTCAGAATACATAGAGTACTTATAGAGAACACCATGGCATGCCTCTACCTCTGACATCACGTAATGAGGCCACATTTTTTGTGAAAAAAGGTATCGGTCGCGAGTTGTCGATTCGGAATCAGTTAGCTGTCGCGGGTTGTCGATTCGGATTCAGTTATCGATCTCGGGTTGTCGATCGGGAATCAGTTATCGGCCTCGGGTAGACGATTCGCAATCAGTTATCGATGTCATGTAGACGATTCTGTTTCGGTTATCGCACTCGGGTAGTCGGTTTCGCGTCTGGAAATGACTATTATTTAATTGATGGATAAAAGATGCATCACTCACAGTGCATATTGTTTAGATTTTTTAACTCGTGTCAGTTGCACTTTATGTCATTAAATACGAATCTTATTTATCTGGTCTGCTTACGCGACCAAATAACGCATAGTTACAGTAAACATAATCGCAGGCCTTATAGAAGCTGATGTTAGTTTCACGTCCTTATAGAAGCTGATGTTAGTTTCACGTCCTTATAGAAGCTGATGTTAGTTTCACGTCCTTATAGAAGCTGATGTTAGTTTCACGTCCTTATAGAAGCTGATGTTAGTTTCACGTCCTTATAGAAGCTGATGTTAGTTTCACGTCCTTATAGAAGCTGATGTTAGTTTCACGTCCTTATAGAAGCTGATGTTAGTTTCTTATAGAAGCTGATGTTAGTTTCTTATAGAAGCTGATGTTAGTTTCACGTCCCATTTATTTGTTTATTCATTTTTGAGGTTTTTATCCTGTGCCAATGCATTCTCTTATATATGCGATTCGACCATAGGTCGCCTCGCATATATAAGAGAATGCATTGGCTTAACAATTTTGTATCATGTTTTTTAAATAAATATTTCTTACAATTTTTAGGACATGAAATAAAAAAACATCCATTACCCTGCAGGGAGCCCCACGCATGTATAGAATCATATAGAAGAGTGTCGTCTGCTCATGTTGTCTGGGTCTCTGTATGGGTTAAATTATAAAATTGTTAAAGAATACAAGAACAAATTATTAAAATTGTAAAAAATTGTTAGGCCAATGCATTCTCTTGTATATGCGAGGCGACCTGGATAATCAATAGACATCAACTCGTCCCCAGTTTATGACGAAGTTATAGATCCTCCATTTATTACACGCTTTATGTCGACGCTACCATCGACGCTCTTTATAAGAGGTGATTATTGGATTATTGTGCTATGGCGACGCGACCATCGACGCTCTTTATAAGAGGAGATTATTGGATTATTGTGCTGTGGCGACGCGACCATCGACGCTCTTTATAAGAGCAGATTATTGGATTATTGTGCTATGGCGACGGGAGCATCAAGCCCTTTATAAGAGAATATCATTCGATTTTTATTGCTATGGTGATGGAATTAAAAAGTTAGAAAGTTGATATTTGGCCACCAAACGCTCATGTTAATGTGGGCGATATAGTTAGTTTCTTATGTCTAAAGCGTAAATATTGTGGTTTGATACAGTGAAATTGGACATGGTAGCTTTAGGTTCATTAGTGCGCTCGTATACATAAGAAGTATACATCGCCAGTCTCAAGATATTCGAAATATTCCCGATCAATAATTCGAAGCCACCGCCATGCAATAAGAATCACAAAACAGCTACAGGGATATAACTCTACACTCAGTAAGTTTATTATCGGTATGAAATCCAGATAAACTGAGGCGAGTAAATATTAAACGAGATATGTGCATGAATATTCATGTGTGTAGCATATAATTATATATGATATGAATATATTTTAAATATTATTATTTATACATCATATAATTTATTATTTATTGCTGAACTTCCGGCGTTAACAATGCATATCTCTTAACATATTTACCGTTGAACCTTTGTATTTATTCCTTGAATTGTGTAAGTTATGCAGCATCAATGATATCAAACTTGGGAAAGGTTTCGAGGGATATGTTTCGAGGGATATGTTCGGCGCTCTGGGATACCGGTCCCTATTGTTAATGATGCATTGTCTGATTTGGCACCAAATTAGTAAACAATTGCAAGTTAACCCTTTACCCAACAAACCGGCCAAAACCGGCCAAATAAAGCTTCAACAGCCTAAAATATCTTCGGTCTGTCTCAATAGAACCACACACATATGGATATCATTGGAACCGGCTCCTTGACCACATTGTGATAGTTACAGTTATGCCCTGTGCCAATGCATTCTCTTATATATGCGAGTCGACCATAGGTCGCCTCGCATATATAAGAGAATGCATTGGCCTAAACAAAATCTTTTTTTAACACTTTTTACCATTTTTTCTTATATTCTTTAACAATTTTATAATTTTTAATGTGTTAAGCCAATGCATTCTCTTATATATGCGAGGCGACCTATGGTCGACTCGCATATATAAGAGAATGCATTGGCACAGGGCCGTTCTGTTGGGTAAAGGGTTAATAATCAGCTTACTCGGTAAAATAAAAATAATAAAATATGTAAACTTACAATCATTCACAACATAATCAATTAGTTTACTTTGAAAAGGAGTACAGAATATCATAATTGCGAACGCGCATTTTTTTTATCATATACCGAATTTAAGTTGGCGATGGGAGAATAAAAGCTCTTTATATGAGGCGATCATTGTCTTTCTTGGTGTGCAAATGTATTAGAACTCTCTCTTTGCAAGGCCATCTTTGGCCATTATCAGCTAATATTAATAGGCTCGTGGGTCCGATATAATTATTTTCTGTTGGCCAAAACGTGAAGACTGTGATTTTATACAATACAATTGGGCATGTGATATATAATTATATTAGTACACGCGTAATAGCCATTAAATCTCAAGATATTCAAAATATTCCCGATCAAAGGTTCGAAGCCACCCGTAAGAATCGCCTGCAGATACAGGGAGATAACTCTACTCTCAGTAAGTTATATATCGGTAAGAAATGCACCGATAAACTGTGAGGCGTGTAAATATTACATGGTATATGTGTATACACATCCATGTGTGTAGTATATATAATATATAATTATATGTTACAGATTTTTATTTATATATAATTTATTATATATTTATTGCTGAGCTTCGGGTGTTATACTAAGGCGTTTTTCTTATTATATTTACCGTTGAGAGTCTGTTTTACGTTCCGTATCGCATCTAAATTGGTAGCGTAATATTAGGACAATTTCTGAAATATTTCGAGGGGATCGCTGTCGCTCTGCGATATATGCAGGGAGATAACTCTACACTCGCTGTGGGATATCTGCGTAAGGCCCGGTTGGTAAATATGCCCTGTCTGATTTGACACCAAATTAGGTTAACATTGTGCAAGTTAATAATCAGCTTACTCGGCAAAATAACAATAAAATATACGTAAAATTACAATGATACATTTCACACAAGCATCGCGAAAATAAACAACATAATAAATAAATTTACGTTGAAGAGGAGTACAACATCAATTTAAGTTAAAACGGAGTACTCAGGTCATAATCCACGATGTTGCGTTGAAATACGGGACACAAATCATAATCCATAAAGTTACGTTGAAATGGAGTGCAAAAATCATAACCCATAATTATTGTCGTTAAAATCTATTATTCGTCGGTCAAAACATAAACTGTGTAAAGCACTGTATTACGAAGTCTGTAGAATTTATTATCTCCTTAAAATTATATATAGACTAGCAGGTGACTCGACTTCGTCCGGGCTTTGACCTTGAATTGACCATTTTGAAGGTCCAGGTCGGGTCGGGGTAACGATTTGACCCGTCCAAAACACTCCCCCGACAAAAGTATCCCTAGGTATCAAATTTCGTCGAAATCCGTTAATTTTTTTTATTTAATTTGAGTTAATTCTGCCTTTTTAATGAAGAGAAATGATAGTACCCGTCCCGTGATGATACCCGTCCCTAAAAGAGGTACGTTTGTGGGTACCCGTTTCAAGGTGAAGATCACCTCGGGCGGAAAAACTTACCCGATGAAAATCTCCCCCGTTCCTTGAAGTACGAAGACAGACATAAGCCTACCACTGGCGTGGTTCGTCTCATGGGTTTGTTCGAAAAATCCATTGCAACAGCTTCCGAGACACGTATGCTGCACCTAGGTGTAAAATTTCGTCGAAATGCGCCAGTTTTACCCGATTTGACCTTGAATTGATCATTTTCAAGGTCAAGGTAAGGTCGGGGTCACAATTTAACCCGTCCATGACACTTCCGTGGGTAGCAAGTTTGAGCTCAATCGGTTCGAGTCTATAAAGGACACACATATATATCATTTGTGGGTACCCGTTTGAAGGTGAAGATCACCTCGGGCGGAAAAACTGACCCGATAAAAATCTCCCCCGTTCCTAGGAAGCCCTAAGTACGCAAGAATCACACAACACGCTCATGTCTGGATACAGTCACGCTCACGTGTGGACCAAGACGTAAGAATCACATTAAACGCATCCGCTCTTTGTCAACGACACTGCGGATACAAACGTTCTTTAACTATCAACGCGATTAACCACACAGTTCCAATGATGGTCATTTTGTGACTGGGAGTGGAGAATGGGTGCTCTGAGCTTCTCCAAAACGGCAGTAAACACTGCCCGTGGGTTTTTAACCTTAGATTGGAAGTTTGAGCTCAATCGGTCCAGCCGTTTTCCCGGCCATAGCTAACAGACAGACAAACAGAAGTCCCATAATATATATTAGATATGGGCATGATATAAAAATCAATAAGTGTATTGATTATATAGCAATTGATAGATGTTGGTATGATATAATAAATAATAGATGTGAGTATAAGTTGATAATTTATAGATCCGGGTTTGTTAAAGAAATTAAAAAAAATATTGACATTTTTTTGTCGAAAAGGGTTAATAACTCCGTAAAAAAAAATCCCTCATCTATATACATTCCAATGATGGTCATTTTGTGACTGGGAGTGGAGAATGGGTGCTCTGAGCTTCTCCAAAACGGCAGTAAACACTGCCCGTGGGTTTTTAACCTTAGATTGGAAGTTTGAGCTCAATCGGTCCAGCCGTTTTCCCGGCCATAGCTAACAGACAGACAAACAGAAGTCCCATAATATATATTAGATATGGGCATGATATAAAAATCAATAAGTGTATTGATTATATAGCAATTGATAGATGTTGGTATGATATAATAAATAATAGATGTGAGTATAAGTTGATAATTTATAGATCCGGGTTTGTTAAAGAAATTAAAACAAATATTGACATTTTTTTGTCGAAAAGGGTTAATAACTCCGTAAAAAAAAATCCATCATCTATATACATGTTGCACATCACCAATATGTGGGTAACAATACTTTGAAGTTTCAAATATCTCAGATCAAAACTGTAGGAGGAGTTGATTACACCATGAAGGTACCCTCATACAGAAAATTATTTTAAAAATGTTGAAATGTTCTACGTCGAAGAAGGTTAATAACCACGTAATAAAATAATTTTTCCGTCATCTATATACATGTTGCACATCTCCAATATGTGGATAACAATACTCAGAAGTTTCAAATATCTACGATCAAAACTGTAGGAGGAGTTGATTACACCATAAAGGTACCCTCATACAGAAAATTATAAATAAGGATTAACTGTCATGTAGACTGTTTTTATGGAGATGTAACCATGAGGTAAGTGGTCATAACTTGTGTAAAACCACTTACCTCACGGTTACATCTCCATAAAAATAGTTCACATGATAGTTAATCCTTATATTTATATACATGTACATTTAGCGAAAAAGCCACTTTTGTAAATGTATTAAAATCGGAAAGTGTATCGTGACAAAACCATCCCAAAATATCCCACAGCACCCTTGGCAAAAGTTAACCTGAACAATTGAAACCCGATGATTTATAAAGTCAATCCTGAGCGAATCCAAATGCGCCCAAAACATAACGCGTTCGTCTTTCCAAACCAAAATTACGTATCGATGTTGTTATGAACTTGCAGTTATTAGCTGTTGCGCATTCACCGAGAAATAATTGCAACTAGCCACGTGGGCGCCGACCAATCAGAATACTGGATTTAGTGATGACAACACTTAGTATGTAAATATATAATATTGAAATTATAGTTGTATGTCGGTATACTCTAATATGTTATGTGGGTATACGCCTTCTGATAAGTCGCGATTTGCGTCCTGTCCGATGTTGTGTTGTGTTAAATGTAGCACACTATCATTCTTGTATATTATCGGGCTAAAACTAGGACACTACTAGACCAAACCCGCATGCAAAAGCAACGAAAAGAGGCAACAATTTCTAGTGCTGCGGGAGCGACCGATCATCTGCAATAGATGTTTTATTAGATATATCCACTAAGAGGTCAATTGAGACGTTAACATGAAATTATGTCCATCAGTGGATTGAACCGCTGGAATAACAAATGTCAAAGTTTCTCGTACATATTCATCAAATATAATCAAATTATTATGAGTTGTCGCGGGGCGTCCACGGATGGTTGAAGTGTCGACACATTTCTTCCATGTTTTATGTTCTAACTTTATAATAGTCTTATTATCAGTAGTACCATGGTATCAACAAAATACACACGTAGTTTTTGTGAATGCCAAATTTACACCACTCTTAGGATGATGATTTCCCATACGAGCTTTAACTATAGATCATCAATCCCACGATTGGGAGAGGTATCAAGAAACACTACGAGTGTATTCTGTATATATCATATTTCATTTTCTCTCCACGTAATAGCAAGTACCACATTGTCGACAATAACACAAAAACACAGGTATGCAGGATGTACCCCTCATTGTTAACTGGTGTTATTGTTTCGGGGCGGAGTGACAATCGCAGTTAGTTTGAAGACCAACTAGTATTTGTTATCATTGGAATCGGCATGACATGCAGTTTATGATATGTGGTATCATTAGAATCGGCAGGACATGTACATTATGATATTTGGTATCATTGGAATCGGCAGGACATGTACATTATGATATTTGGTATCATTGGAATCGGCAGGACATGTACATTATGATATTTGGTATCATTGGAATCGGCAGAACATGCACTTTCTGATATTTGATGTAATTATATTCTACCTCGTGATATGTATGTTGAAATCAAGGATGCTACTTCAGAACACGTTTGAACACTATGAATTTAGTGTAAAATCACTATTCTATATTTTCTTATCGGTAGGATCATGGTATCAACAAAATACACGCTTAGTTTTTCTAAATACCACATTTACGTGGTAAATCACCAATCTCACGATTTGAGAGGTATTCAGAAACACAACGAGTGTATTTTGTATACATATCTCCAAAATTGATCATATTTCATTTTCTGTCCACATAACGGTACGTACCACATTGTTGATATTAGCACAAGACACGACCATTAGTTCGACAATGTGTCAATATAATCATCTAGATGATTCCGACCAGTGTATCCAAACTAACTGCGATTGTCATCCCCCCGCCTCGAAACAGTAACACCAGATAACAACGTACCAGTTAAGAAAATATAGAATTCCTACTTAGTGATTTTACACTAATATCATAGTGCTGAAGTAGAATCATTGACTTCAACATACATATCACGAGGTAGTATAGAATTACAGAAAATATCCTAAAGTGCACGTCCTGCCGATTCCAATGTTACCAAATATCATAAAGTGCATGTCCTGTCGATTCCAATGATACCAGATATCATAATGTGCATGTCCTGTCGATTCCAATGATACCAAATATCCTAAACTGCATGTCCTGCCGATTCCAATAATACCAAATATCACAAAGTGCATGTCCTGCCGATTCCAATGATACCAAATAATCGACATTGTGTTAAGAATAACTCTGGTGTTACCCCATAATAAGCCTAATGGCAACACTGCCTTGAATGTTGCTTAATATATTAGATTCATAATTGAACGAATTTGATGGAAGGATATAATGTCATACATGACAGAACTCTCCCACTCCAAACGCTACGCTATTAGTATAAAAGGTTCTTTGTCCATGACACCACATACATCTCGGTAAAATTAATCAGTTAAACAGACATACCACAAAATATTGTTATACCTATTTGTGATTTAGACAACGGATTTAAATGTTGCCCTGCTTTCAATTTGGTCTCTGATTCTGGTTAATATAGCATCTGGTTGAGAATGGACATTATTTGCACACAATTTACACCAAAGTTCACGTTCACCTTCTCACTGACTCAGAAATTATCTTAATTATACTTATTCCTGGTCATATTGACTATTTGTAGTCTAATGACCTAATTATTCGTGTTGACTATCCATTCGACATGTGTTATGACTAACATCACCCTAGTAATAATTTATTGTCACTAAATGTTCGCCTTACTCATTATGAATAAGATAAGTTAGTCATCATGTGGCCAGTTGACTAACCTAACTTAGTAATATTGACTATCGTTTTCTTCTTCATTGAATCTCCACCCTCAAATGAGGTATAAACGGGTTGTACCCCTCGGGCGACGGTTTGTACCTCTCGGACGACGATATCTTACCCCGCCATGACCCGGCCCGTCTCCGACCCCGCCCCACATCTAAAGGTGGACTATCTTTTCCGCAACCCTTTTCTATATAGTTTTCTGTGTATGAAATAACAAATAAGAATCGAAGACTTCTATCCGCAGCCGCGTCTATCAATTACTATTGATTTTATTTCGATTTGTCTACTAAAATAACTCTGTGCCTTTCAATAATGGTCCGTGATATTGGCCACGGTCTTTTTTATTTGTTAATTTCAGTTATTTTAGTCATTGAAAATAATAATAAGCCACACTGTATATCTTACCTACTTAATTCGCTCACATTATTACAATAGATACAATCCACCAGAGATATTCGTTTGGAGAACCACACTGGGGGCCTCCAGTGTCCTATTAGTTGAATAAAATGATTTCGAAATAAAATCAATATTAATTGATAGTGTTGTTTCCGTGCTGGGATTGCCAACTCATATAATTATATTTAATACACATGAAGCTATCTAGTATTAATTATTTAAAGAGATAACCCACCTTTAAATGACTTATAGAACGTACGGAAGTGCACATGAGACATGGCGGTTTAATGATAATAAACAATTACAAAACGTAGGGACATCAATTTTATATGTTGTGACGAAAATATAATTTATGAGAAGAAGAGGGATTCCACTTGTAGATTGTGAATTGTAGCGTGCGGTCATCAAAGATGCCTTGTCCGATTTGACACTAAATTTATCAGAGTTAAGGGAAGGCCAAGTGAACAATTTTGAATGGGGATTTACATGCAAATCTCCGGAACAAAAGTTACAGAGTTGCAAATACTTCCAAGTGTGACTTGATGTGGAATTGGAAACATCAGATATTTATCTGGCGGTTCCGCTTGGTAAATTACAAAATTTTGCAATAAATATATTTTTGAGAATTTTTTTCTGGAATTACATCACTTGACCTACATTTGAAAAATCAATATAAAATTCTAAAATAAATACACAAACATAATAACGGAACAACTTCCAAGCGGACCCGCCAGATAAATACCTATTGTTTCCAATACCACATCAACTCACACTCAGAAGTATGTGCATCTCTCTAACTTTTGTTCCGCAGATTTGCAGGGAAATCCCCATTCAAAATTGGTCAATTAACCTCCCTCTTAATGATCAGCTTACCAAGTAAACAGAAAAACAAAAGTACATGGGATAACCATTATGTGTATCCATGACAACCATTATGTGTATAGCATCGCACGAATCCATGACAATATCCATCACCATTATGTGTATAGCATCGCACAATATCCATCACCATTATGTGTATAGCATCGCAAGAGTCCATCACAATATCCATCAATTTTACGTTGAATACATGGGATCACCATTATGTGTATAGCATCGCACGAATCCATCACAATATCCATCAATTTTAAGTTGAATACATGCGCAAAACAATCACAATTGAGAACGCTCTTTATAATATATCTCTTTTGTGTGACGCTCTTTATTAGAGGCGATCGTTGGATTATATGCAGGGCTGACAAACATTCGAAGCGTGTTAAAACGGACCCTTTTTCATCAAATCATCGTATTGATGTGAGCGTGGGTCCGTTTCAATTACGATCTGTTATCGAAAACATTCAGGGCAAATCGGACTGGACATATTTCAATTTTCATTGTAAATATGTGTTTGCATTCTCTCGTATGGTTGCTATATAGTGGCATTACCGTCCATGCTACTGTCGCCACAAGCCGCATGGTACACGTTATGGTATGGTGCCATTCCCATACTCGATACAAACTACATTGTACAAGCTGTGCTATGATTTCGTTGCCTTGCACGCTACAAGCTACATGCCACAAGTTGAATATCTCTGATAGGCATGGTACGAGATACAGGTTTTTCGTTCAAACGGATAACGTCAATCACGGGAACAGCATTCTCATCGCGTGGTACAATATTTTTTTTGTTTGCTGTTATTTTATACCAAGAGAACATTCACCTTGCCGTTCATATAGACTTGAAGATCAGTTGCAAACATGTAACTTGTATGCCTCAAATGTCAGCTTATGAAATATGTATGTTGGAAAATATACATGCGTATCTCATATGGGCCTCACATATTGTATCGACTGGGTCTATCTAATTCATGACATTTCACGCGCCTTAATAATTATTTGGCACGATAGTTTATGCAATACGATCGTCACACTATTAAAAAGAGAATAGAAATCGAGTTGTTTTGGCGCCCGAACAGACAACATGTTTTGTATTCCCCATAATGACAAAGCAGATATTCTGCAGTCATATACACGTACATGTCTACTGTGTCAAGCAATTTAACCAAGGGGCAATTCTAATTAACCTAACATGTCGACCACATTCATTTATTAGTTACATTTCACTATTTTGCAATATGTGCTATACACTAGACAGTAGTCGTAACTTAATTACCAGAATTCGCATTCAAAATACCCTTATTTATCAACCGTTACTGACTGAAATTAAACGAAGGAAATAATAGAAGTGTACAACTTGGTGTTACCCATTTGAACGATACCTTGTAGTTCTCAACATTCATAGTATTAAAAATATATCGAAAGAATAATGTCGTTGAATAAAACCGGTGGCGATTATCAATTGCTCTCTGAGTTATTAGCGAGTGTGCGATATGATTTGGACGGGTGATTAGTGAACTATGTCACGGATACTTGAGCCTGTTTAGCGCTTAACAAAAAGCGATTGCCATTAAAGTTTATCAGAATCATTACGTAGAAGTGTCTAGTTCAACGATTATTCTGCACAGATGTTTTATAAATGGTCAATATATAATTGTATGGGTCATATATGTGAGGTATTTATTCACATATTTGTTGAAACCCCCAACTATAATCACAACATCATTCTAGCTCTGCGTCCAATCTTTCTACAGACACCATGACTCGTATTCACCAACTCAGTTTATCTATAGTCCATGTGGTTTACATCGGGCAAGGCTCAAATCGAAGTCGTATGTGCATGGTCGCAGATCGAACATGACATATATCGCAGCGTTAAAAGATTATCCAAGCAAGGGGAATTGGCGGCGATCATAGAAATATAACAAATTTGGCAGTATTCGCATAGCAATATGCATTCTTAGGATACGTTCATACACTGGCAAGTTTGCACTGTGTGGTGTTCAGCCATTTCGTTGTAGAAAACGATATGATGCCAGAATGGACGGAAACATGCACACTATGGTGTTCATCATTTCGTCGTAGAGAACTATATGATGCCAGAAAATGAACCGAAACATGCATATAAAATGCGTTTGTACCACAGCTAACTACATGTGAAGTACAATCTGTGAGGTTGCACATGTATCGATGCTACCGGAATTTGCCTGTAAATAAAATGCAATCATCTCGCACGAATCAATCATACGGGTATTTGAAGACAAATGCTAGTAGCACTGTTACAAGTGGAGCTACAACAATTGTTTCTTCCCATGTCGTTCGCTTTGGTAAAGATACAATGTCATGTTATATGCATGTTTCCGTTCATATTCAGGCACCATGTGGTTTTCTATGACGAAATGCCTGCAAAACATACCGTGCAAACTTGCCAGGATATGAACGCAGCATATGTTTGTTCATTTCAATGATGAGCGGTGTGTTTATGCACAAACATCAATAGTCTTGTTAATGAAGAGACAGAAAGTATCCAAAAGCCCAATTATATCGTCTGTTTCCGTAGAAAGATTCACACGGAGTAACTACAGTTATTTGCCGATGCTATCTGGCGAGTGTGTGCGACTGTGACATAACTACCTATGCCCCATGATATAACTACCTCAAGGGCGTATAATACTAATTGTATATTATACCCCTGCTACGTATAGTAGAACCCAAACTTGAATACCAGTGCTTGGTGCTTAACAGAAACCTCACAGATCTTAATCACCGCCCAGATCTGCACACATTGAAGTCGATTCCCAAAATATGGTCACAGGGAACGACCACAACGGCAGAGCCAATACCGATGTGTATTGCCAAATACCCCATCTAATAGTAACACTAGTATATAAGTAACACCACGGTACATCATGCTTTAGTTTACCCATTTCATATTGAGGTTCTTTTACCTGTTCAAGCATCACATATCATTCGGTTTCTTCATTCCACGACTAAGTTGTATACATTGCTTGTATATTGTCTTCTACTTCATACATTAAAGTGATGCGATTCTATTGACAATTTGAGGGATTTAAGCAGACATCATACTGACAATAGTGTAAACTATAGCGATGCTACAAAGTACCTTCAGTTGCCTACAAAATAAACTACCGGTTTATAAAATAACTCAGTTGCATCGCATCGGTGACTTATCTCGGTTTAGAACTGGGTTTAGCGTACGCTCCTCATGTTCACGCCTGTGTCCTTGTGAAATCGCAGACTCGCTAACAACTAAATATCACCAGTGTTTATCAATTTTGTGGAATCGACATAAAGTCAAATTTGTGATCTAGTGTGTCCTTCCCGACGACCATTACGTTGACTGATTTTGGTCGCGGAGCAATGTTCATCACTGTATTATGTTTCAACGTATATTAAAGGTTCATGCCACTCATTGGTCGCAGCTATTTTCGTTCTTGTATGTCATCGTTCGTTTAGGCAGCATCGTCAATCAATACTCCCACAGTTCTGTTTCTCGCATTACCCATCGTCGTCTCGCCTGCAATAACAAATAACACAATCGTCACGTATCTATGTTAGAATTGATTTTGATCAGCTCACCGTGTGTCACAATGCATGTGAGGAACACAATGTTTACCCCGACAGATGACAATTCATTCTTAACCTGCCTGGCAACGGGCTGAGCGTATATAGGTTAAAGATGTATTCAAGAGTATAAACGGTCATATACAAGAACAATTTATATATAATTTAATAGCAGTTTTTCCTTTGCTCTCTTCCGTTGAAAAACGAATATGAAATATAAACTAGACCTGAAACTATCATTGTGTTATTGACTGGCTTCCCTCTAGAATAGCTAAACTATAGGTCACCAATGCATAGAACAAGTCGAGTTTATGACGCAAAAACAACAGAATGACCTAAACATCCCATATGGTGTCCGGATGATAACTTTTGTTTTCTATAATATAAATTATATAATATAGAAATGTCAATTTGTTTACGGGGATTAGCCACATGGAATTACAATTTAAGTTCGAATGTTGTTTCTGTCAGCCCATTTTACCAGAGTTATTGTCCCTAACGGCTTAAAATGTGTCGATTATTTTGGTTTCCGCCGGATGACAACTTTACCTATAGTTATCCGATTGTTTTCACATTGGATGCACAGGTCAAGTTCGAATTTGGGATCGTTCCACTCCTTTTTAACTGAGTTATGGTCCTTGCTGACTTCAAATTTCCAGACTATTGTGATTTCCGGATCATAATTGCATAGACTTGGAATATGCTTATTATACTGGTGTATAATCAATTAAAACTTAGGTACTGGAAGTTGAGTTTGAACCGATTATTCTCTAAACGCCACCTTAAGCTGGTCAATTTAGCGAAACGCACGCTCGTTATCAGTATACAGCCTGTGTAAGATCTCTCATAACATAGTTATATTTATTTTATAAACTAGGTTTTTATGGAAGTATCGCGGCGTCTGTATCTACAGTTCTTGCTCGTTATCATCAGAGACCTTTCGCAAATTGAACAAACACATATAATTACAACATATAGCTATTTGTAGTCGTAATTTATTTCGGACGGTCCAAATATCATTTCGCAGAATTAACGACTACGAATCAGTTTTAGACAATCGCAGAACGGGGATTATGGTAATGCGTGCCGTGATACAACTGAGGGAAATCTGGTATAATGCGTTATTCTCTTGATGCGTTTTATTTCAACATCGAAGAAAACATAATTGCTGCATATAACGTCAATATGGTTCTGAATGAAATTTTTTCTTAATGTGATTTTAGGCATCCGGGTAAACGGGTAAATATGAAAAACATCGTACTTTGTGTACAGCCACCGATACTAAGAAGAACATGGGAAATCGGTAGAAGTTGTTCAATTATATTGATTACAAACAATTTATGCAGCTATGTTCAACTGTGTCTATACATATTCTACCTTACAATCGTTGTTACAAATGGTCTATCTCTTCGTAAACATGTGTTATATAGTTTCCACGATATAAACTATTAGAAATGAATAGAAGACCCCTGTCCGGATACGCTTCTATCGACTAATATTGATTATATTTAGAGTATTTTCTGGTATCAAAACGTTGCCAAAAATAAACGTTAATGAGAATCATTATCGTTTATAATACAAACAATCCAACATATCCTCGCCCAAATCGACCTATAAAGTAAAATAGGTACATCATGTGATTATTTTATTATGAAATAAGCAGATAATGGGGTCGTGTCAGTTTCGTTCTATGGCGTTAGTTGGCTTATTTGTGTCAATATCCGTACATAATTTGCTTAGAATCGCTTCATTATGAGTATATAATGTGACTAAAATGCTCTCATTTTCAGGGCATTATCTACTAAAATGAGGCGATTTTAAGCAGATTATCTAGATAAAACAAGCTATATTATAAGAAAATAATTTTCGGTTTTCAGGAAAACATGCTGAACAATCAATCTGGGACATATGAGCGATCGGACAGCTCTAATAACTATAAGATAACGGTCTGCTCTAAAAATAGAAGAAATATATGTCCTTTTGATCACTTCAGTTTATCAGAAAATATTCGCATTAAAATCAAAATTAATCGTTAGAAGCGTTTCTGGACAGGGGTCGTCATATCATATTATAGTTTCATACTCAAGAAACTTTTTTCAAATTTCTTATATGAAGAGATAATCCATACTATGCTTAATAATACTATTTTTCGCACACCCATCCTGTACTGATTTAAAACTGAACTATACTAGTGCGATTCAATGATCTTGTTTTCGCACACCCGTCCTGTGCTAATTTAAAACTGAACTATACTAGTGCGATTCTATGATCTTGTTTTCGCACACCCGTCCTGTGCTAATTTAAAAGTGAACTATACTAGTGCGATTCAATGATCTTGTTTTCGCACACCCGTCCTGTGCTAATTTAAATCTGAACTATACTAGTGCGATTCAATTATCTTGTTTTCGCACACCCGTCCTGTGCTAATTTAAATCTGAGCTATACTAGTGCGATTCAATTATCTTGTTTTCGCACACCCGTCCTGTGCTAATTTAAATCTGAGCTATACTAGTGCGATTCAATGATCTTGTTTTCACACACCCGTCATGCGCTAATTTAAATCTGAGCTATACTAGTGCGATTCAATGATCTTGTTTTCGCACACCCGTCCTGCGCTAATTTAAATCTGAGCTATACTAGTGCGATTCAATTATTTTGTTTTCGGACACCCGTCCTGCGCTAATTTAAATCTGAGCTATACTAGTGCGATTCAATTATCCTGTTTTCGCACACCCGTCCTGCGCCAATTTAAAACTGAACTATACTAGTGCGATTCAATTATCTTGTTTTCGCACACCTATCCTGTGCTAATGTAAATCTGAGCTATACTAGTGCGATTCAATGATCTTGGTAAAAGTAAAACAAATTAGGGATGTTAGTATTAAAGATGGATTATCTCTTTAAATAACCCTGCAGGGAGCCCCACACATATATAGAAGCATGTGTACTGAGTGTCGTCTGCTCATGTTTGTCTGGGGTTCTGTATGGGTGTAATTATAAAATTGTTAAAGAATATAAGAAACAATTATTAAAATTATAAAAAATTGTAAACAATTGTTAGGCCAATGCATTCTCTTATATATGCGAGGCGACTTATGGTAGACTCGCATATATAAGAGAATGCATTGGCACAGGGTATTAAAGATGGATTATCTCTTTAAATAACAAAATTTAAATAGTTGCGTGGGTATAAAATAATAAATATGATTTGAAGACCCCTGTCCGGAAAAGCTTCTATCAATTAATATTGATTTTATTTCAAATATTTTATTATGATTTATTGGGACACTTTATTGGTCTATTTTTAAAACCGACTATTCGGGCGATACCATATAACGACAGAGACCATTAGGCTGTTCGTATAGCTACTTACCGGGCGTCAAATGTACCATATTGATTTATTGTATTGATCTATTGCATAGTTATAAGCGATAATGAGTCTTATGAACGTTTATATGTGACAAAATTACTGAATAAAATTTCTGGTCTCTGTTAACAGTAACCACTATTGTTCATTAGCTAAGGAACCACAACTTTTAGACCAGTACATATTCGAAATAAAATCAATATCAATCGAGAGAAGCATTTCCGGCCAGGATTCTTCGATTCATATCTAATAGTGTATACCTATGTAACTATATAATACATGTTTACAAATAGATAATCCGCCTTTAATCTATATGCCGGTAAATCATTTATTATGTTAATTACGATTGCTGATGCCAGTATACGTAGTTCTATACCATGTCAGTGATGCCAACTGTGGAAATATTATAAGTATTGTACAGTATAATTACCTAGGATATACCACAATTAAATCATTAACAGTTATCTTCTGTGCCTGTTGTCTATGTGTTTACAATGACTGTAATTAGATTTACACGGAGAAACGATTAAGAATCATGCTTGCCACCATTCGAATACGTGATTTTAAGAATATATCAATATGTTCGATTTCAAACTAATATTCTGAAAATGGATAAAACGCGAATTTAATTACGGATAGCGTATGCTATTTATTGTTTGAAGAAGGGTAACTGGTATATCGTATAACGTATGTGTCCAAACATATATGTATATATACATCAGATATAATGTATGTTCAGAATGTAGTATAGGGTTCTGGCATCATGGGACAAATAAGTCACCTAGTTGCACAATCCGAAACGCAACATATAAAATAATGTAGCGATAGTCAATATAACGGCGACATGCCATCGGCTTGTGTATTCTGTTCGTTATGTCATATCGGCGGAGTTCGTATTGTGCGGTATATAGTATCGGTGTGAATGTACGTCAAAATAGATTAACCAATTCGATTGAGCCAGCGGCGGCTGTCATATGATACCGAATAAAGACATGCGTGATAGATGCATTTCAGAATGTATAATGTGAAGTTGTTACGCTTATGTTCACCATGTTATATTGATGGTTTATACGTTCGTAATTATCAAAATAAAAAAAATCAAGCAGAGTCCTATTTATTATTAAGAGGATCTCGAGGCATTAAGTAACCAAGTTTGAATGGACATTTCCATACAAATATCCTGAGTAAAATTTACACGTGGGACCTCCCTCTTAATCCGACCAGCTTCAGTATAGCATGTGGCGTTACGACCAAATTTAGGTGGCGTTCTGACCAAATTAAAATGTGGCTTTTCGTAGGTATAGCATCACATGTACATGTCAATTATATGAGCATAACGATAAAGATTTCATCTACACAAATTATTCAGTATCACGAGATTAGGAAACATGCTCCAAATGTAATGACCATCGATGGCACGTTAAATAAAATCCCCCTGTTATGCACATTGCAACAATAATCGATTCTCTTTAAACCAATATGTCCAATGTATAGCACTATCTTGTTGGTTGCAATGAGACCAGAAGCTCGCGCAAAAGTTTATTTCTAGTTATTCAAAACATTTACATCATCATATATATAGACTCCAAGACGGCCTGTCCATGTTGCCACCATGTACTCGCTTTATAAACCAGACACTATTTAGATCGAGCATTTTGTGTACCGTTTTTGAGAAGCGAAGATCTTAACCTATCCATGACTGGAGCTTCCTGAAATTTGGCGAAAACAGTGTGATAAGTCAGATATTTATCATCTCGCATCGGGAACATCGTATATATAAGAATCAGAATCAGAATACTTTATTTCATGACATAACATATAAAATATAAACATAGACATAATAAGAAACATAAGTGAGATGTCATGTGGAGGCAACATGACATATCCAGGTAGTCTTTCTGTTGCCACCATACATAACAAAACACTAGGTTCTAGGTTTAATTTATAATATAACCGGTATATGACACATGAGAGCTGGATTAATTATGTTATAATCCTTGTTCAATACTAATAACTAATAAAAAGACAAACACATTTAGAAATCATGACGAGAAACCACATAAGATTTGTTAAATAAACATTTTTTATAAATCAATTAATTGATTAATTAATCAATTCGCATTAATCCACCAATCAATCAACTAATCAATTAATGAGCAAATTAATTAGCACTGAAAATAGGCATATAAATATAAATATATGTCAGACATTATGAAAATACATTTTACTAACGAGGGAAGGTCGTCCAATAGTAACAGTTTCTTTCCTTTTAACTGGTTAAAAAAAGTTAGAGTTAAGTGTATCATGTTTTGGCAATCTGGACAAAACTTATTTTTTGCACTTAATAATCATAGAATAATTATCAATAATGGATTGTGTAAATTGGCTCTTAAAAGCTGACTTCGGTCAAATACTCTGTATCGTTTTATCCAGTGAGTTCCATTCCTTTGGAAACACATGTAGGGGCAATGTTTTCGTAAATTTAATATGAGCTCTTGATTCCTGCATTTTATCTGAAGACCTAGTAATCATACGGGTTTTTTTTATATATTTTAAAACTATTTATAAAAGATTGGCTATATTTTCACATGTCCAGTCATGCATAAATAGACATACATATTTCCGTTGTCTGAATTCATCCTGTAATTTTAAGATGTTATTAGTTTTAAATAAGGGTTCGGTGTGACTATTGTAGCGTTTTTTATTGAGAGCTCGGAGTGGTTTTTTCTGTATTACTACAACTTAATTTTGAGTACTCGCATTCCCAATACTCAATTCCATAGAGAATAAGAGAATACATTGGCCTAACAACATTGACATTGACCAAGAAACCCAGTGCATTCTCCGAGATATGAGAAACTCGCATATATAAGAGAATGTGCTGGCACGATCTTTAATGCGGCACCAGTGCAGCTCCCATCGCGAACAACAGTTTTATATGTTTACAGGCTAGCAAATATTCCAATGTTCACATCTTACATGTATAGAGAACGTCCATGCTCCCACTCTCCCGGAAGTGTAGAAACTAATGCACGTTCTCAATTATTGATTACCGCGAAAGTTCTCCTGAAAACCCGCACATAATCTGCTTATAATCGAACTTGTTTGGGTAGATAATCTATCTAGAATCGTCTATTTTGAGTCTATACTATGCTGCTAATGAGAGTCACATTTATTGACTCATAATGAGACAATTCTAATCTGATTATAGATGGATTATCTCTTTAAATAACAAATTTTAAATAGTTGCGTGGGTAATAAATATGAAATGAAGACCCCTGTCCGGAAAAGATTATATCAATTATTATTGATTTATTTCGAATATTTAATCGGTACCGTTTATGTGTCTATTTTTAGAACAGACCATTCGGGTGATACCATATTGCGAAATAGAGCACTGGGCTGTTCCTATGCATACGAACCGAAAGTCAAATGTTGTTTGTATTGTTTTGTTCCATAGTTATAACGATGAGTCTAATTAACGTTTATTTGCGACAAAATTGTGCAATAAAATTTCTGGTCTCTGTTAACAGTAACCACCATTGTTCGTTAGCTAAACAAAAACACATTTTTAGACTAGAAAATATTCGAAATAAAATTAATATTAATCGATAGAAGCATTTCTGGACAGGAGTCTTCGATTCAGGTCTAAAATGTTATACCCCGGTAACTATATGAAACATGTTCACAAAGAGATAATCCACCTTTAAACCAACTCACGACTTTTC
This sequence comes from Siphonodentalium dalli, assembly GCA_032622095.1. Taxonomy (NCBI): domain Eukaryota; kingdom Metazoa; phylum Mollusca; class Scaphopoda; order Gadilida; family Siphonodentaliidae; genus Siphonodentalium; species Siphonodentalium dalli. The sequence goes on from CP136061.1 coordinate 274,582,924, forward strand.
AGGTGTATGCTCTTTAGCATGTATTTTCACGGTGGCCCGCGCCATGAAAGGAATTTACTTATATGATCCACTGTCTGCTTATTTTGTGTATTTGCGCGAGGGTATGTTATTATATATGCGCGATAGTCTGAGAAATCAGACTGAGTCACAATTCCTGATGCCATTATGTGTTGATCGTCAATTATGTTTGAATGATAAGTCGATGAAAATTATCGTCTGAAACAAAATTTAAAGTGTCTTGTGATAGTCAGTGTACGAATATATATATATGCACATCAACTTATTTCCGAAACGGTAATCACGTTTGCTTAATAAACATTAATACGCTCTAACACAATGTGTGTTTATATTTGTGATGACACGTGGTGGGGAATATGCATCACAATATATTGAATTAGTAAATCACAATCAATCACCATCCATTCCGACAAAGTATATGTAACTAGAGCTTCCATATTCTATTCACGTAATTTGGAAGGTATATACTAGGTTGGCAAATACACGACATATTGCTATATCGGATTCATACGCTCTGAACAATACTTTCCGTGGTCATAAAAATGTAGTTCAAGTATTTTTCGACCTTTTCCGATACCGCGGGAAATTCAAAAGCGAATATTAGCATGTTTATTTCGGAGCGTAAATCCACCAAGTGGCTTTAAAAGCTCGAGATGCAACAATCGGACGACGGGAGAAGCCACCCTCGTCTAATTTGAAGCCTCGATCATGAATCCAAAACATCGAAAGGTTTCCGTATTATTATTTTTGTTTGTTTGTATAACGACATAATTATGTTTTGCAAATATGCCCAAAAATCCACATACACTAAAAACCCAGTGCATCCAGCGCACATTAACTTTGCGTTCACATTACCTAGCATGATGTGGATATGCGGATGTCAAAGTGACGTCATAACGTAAAAGCACTTCACGTGAGCTTCCTGTTCTCAATTTTATGAATTATGACCGCGACGTATTTACGTGCGCTCGCGCAACAGTATGGCGATCAGACAGATTCGTAGGTTGGTATCACGCTACTCCGTTTCACTCCATGACGTCACCAAAAACGACGTAAAACCTCGTGGCGTTCTGACATTTTTACTGTGCCGCATTTTTGCTATGTTTATTTTATGTGTTGTTTTCGATTATTTGTTTGTCGCCGATATCGCCATTTGTCGGGATTCCCTGTTTCTATATTTAAAAATGGCATGCTCGTAGTGAGCTTCGATTTCGATTTTTTCTCCCAAGTCAAAATACGTCAGAGTTATGACAAAAATAGATCGACCTACATTTTATCCATCAGAACTCTACATCAAAGAGTCTATAGACTCCTTCGGGGCCTACATAGACTCCTTCATTTGGGTGTTGTTACTTATAATTGGGAAGTTTTATCATTTTTGTTTCGTGCGAAGACCTCTTTTTATCGTGCGGGAAAAGAGAGACATTCAAAACGCTATTTCGTAATTCGACGCAATAGGCTGAATAGCCTAACCTTCAGCCGAGTTCCGGGTCAAATACGACGAATGACGTAACTCAAAACAAAACGCATTTGTTGACACAAACACCGTTTGAAGAGTTTATTATTACATAAAATGATCGTTATTGATTAATTATTGATTAATTATTGATATTTATTGTTGCATATTGGCTGCTATCAATATTTACACAAATGGTATTAATTATTTCTTATAATTGCTCCTTTGGTCAACTTTGACTATCGGAAAATGAAAATCAAAATATGCCGCTGAAAAAATTGTAATCGATATTAAAGGTACGGATGGCCTTGGCGGTGGGTATCCTGTGAAAATATTTCCAACCGTCAAAAACCGCCACAAACAGAAAGAACATCAAAATGTAGACAGACTTTGTCCGTATACAAATAAGAAATATCGCATAAACAGTATGTTATTGTCATATGGTTGACCATTGTTATGTAAACAAAAGCACAAATAGTTACTATTCTGATGTTTGTTTATGTTATGATGGTAAACATACAGAGCGTTCTTTGTGGGTGAATTCCTGATATGGAACTAATAAAGAGCGTTTATGCCATTTGTGTGTAGCCAGTAGCATTGTGCTCTCTTCTGTAACACAATCAGGCTCTTGCTTAGGTACAATATAGTAGGTCTTTATGATAACATGCTGTTTACGCGATGGTCATGGTTTAAATGAACGAAACTGTATGCGTTTTACTGTTTTTTCTGTTTACGGTGATTGGAACAATTATGAATATTTTCGACAACTAAGGCCTCACGTTCCTTTAAAGTCTCATCCTTTCGGCAACATGGAATTGGTTTTAATTACTTAAATGATTAATATATTAATTTGCCTTTTATCTGTGATGAAATGAGAAATGGTAATTGTCTTTTTTTGCTAACATTAAATTAAATAAATTAAGTAAAATACAGTGAAATTATTTTTTTAATTATTGTTTATTACATTTTTGCGCACGTTGGCATCTCTCTGAGTGCATTCTAGTTTAACATGTATTTAGGATCAGTGTGACGATTGGGTCCTGTCCATGTTGTACGCCGGTGTACGATGCTGTCTGATATTAGGTATTACATGTATATATTGTCTCAACTGCGTAAGCATGGTACTGCCGTTAATAATTCAACATGTGTTGTCCATTAGCATCGAATTCATCAACGAAATACAGCATGGTTGCCATGATTGTAGACACATACCAAAATCTTCGTAAAAACGTTTCTTGCATGTCGTATTTAAAATATTGTTGCCATTTTTTGTAAATTATACACATTTCTTCCATAATCCCATGCACGTAACACACCACATTGAACCTCGAGCTCGAAAATTACATTTACGGCATGTATGATCAATTACATATACGATTGTCATGAAATTTATCTCAATAATTCCTGTTTTGCCATTCTGATCAGGACTCAATGGCTTAGGAACAAAACCTGATGATAAAAATTGAAGAAATATGTTTAGTCATCATCTGAAACAAATTCAAGACATTACGATATTTTCATCAATGTTTACGTCAAAATATAAATCCCAGAAGACCAAACGTGTTATTCTACTCTCAAGATTTTACACTACTCACAGCACTGCGTCATAAAATCATGATTATGCGCCATTTTGTATCCTTGCTTGTTATTTTAACGGAACAAAATGGCTGCTGGTGTATCTTTAAGGACGTGTGACGTAAAAAAAATGGTTTGGGGAGTCTTACACAAACTCAACACCATGTGTTATTATTTGAAAGTGTTTTTGTCTTTCAATTTCGGCATAAAATTGTCGGCGGTTTCGTAAACCAATTGAATTAATTGAACCATATGTAGCAGAAAAGACCGATACGCAACTGAGAACCTAATCTATATCCAGATCGCAGGGCTTCAACCCTGACGTTATTTCACATAAAAGCATCCGTGTCGCTGTAGAATGATATATGTTTTTCACAAAAACGTATTCTATAATTTTTTCCAATTAGCAGGTTTACATAAATGGGTAAAGAGCCCCAAACATCTTGTTGGAAAATATGATTTGGAACTAACGCACTCAGACGACTGTGGTAAATCCTAATTCGGCGAATGACCATCGTTTAACCTATGCATGCGAGTGCCACAGTTTTATGTCAAAACGCACAATGCCTGAAACCTCACCTATCGGCCCATGGGCTGAGTTCTCCTGCCTCTGTACATGTTTCTTCTCTTATTCGCCTTTCTTTTTCTTTTTATATAGCCACATGTGCATATAAATCTCCAGTGTACACGTTTCAAACAACCAATACTGTGGCCCCGAACTGGTGCATACACCCTAATATTCGGGTTTCGATCGGACATTCTTATATGCCTGCTTCAACCATTTAATAAGTGTGCAGTGACAGTACGTCTTAATCATATGCTCCATGGTGGACGCTTTCGTTCTCCGCCCAGTCAATTTGTTATTATCCAATCAATATGGAGTACAGTATGGGTGCTGCTAAAAATAGAATGGATAATACACATTGCACGTTTTCGCTAAACATATCCCACGGATCACTGCAATTGGATTTCATGATTGTATACCAGTTTTGTAGGCATTGGGTGGGCACGACTAACTACGTTTCTGGATAACAAAATTAACACGACCACCCTTACCGTGGCATGTGCACGTGCAACATATCCTCGCACAAATACGCACATATCAACCTATAATGTGAAATAGGAACATAATGTGATTATTTGATTCTGAAATAAGCAAATATTGGATCATATTCGTTATTTCGATTTTGGTGCGGAAAACACATGTTAACGAGCGTACAACAGCAAGTCGTAAGTTGGCTAATTTGTTTCATTGTCCGCACATAATCTATTTTGAATCGCCTCAATTTGATTTGATAATGTCACTAAACCGCTCTCAATTTTCAGCACATTATCGACTAAAAATGAGACATTCTAAGCCTATTGTTCTATTATAAGCAGATAATGTGCGGGTTTTTAGGATAACAGGCTGGTACTTATATTGAATATTACGTATCAGGGACTGCCATGCTTGATTGTCTGCTAAGACGTCCCAGTTCATCTAAACATAATCAAGAGTTTACGAATCATACTTAACCGATGCCATTTTACATTTCAATATTAAACACAGCTTGTGTCCAATATTTTGATTTGCGTTCAAGATTACTATACAGTACCAGAGTTTACACCCAAATTCCGGAGCGGGATGCTTGGTCAATTAATGTCTAATTTATCCTATATATTAACACAGCATGCTATAAATGATGTACTGTAATGTATATGTTATGCGAAATAGAATATAATTACACACATTCTAACATACGCAGTTATTTCTTTTGATAATGTTTTACGTGATACTGATAGATTGATGACCTAAATGTGTACAATATAGACCTTATCGTCACACTGATCTCAACCATACATGTTAAAATACGTCGCGGTCATATTTCTTGAATTTGAGATCAGGAAGCTCACGTCAAGTGCTTTTACGTTATGACGGCACGGTGACATCCGCATATCCACATCATGCTAGATAATGTGAACGCAAAGTTAATGTGCCTTGGATATACTGGGTTTTTAGTTTATGTGTTTTTTTGGGCATATTTCCACAACATAATTATGTCGTTATACAAGAAACAAACAAAAACAATAATACGGCAACCTTTCGATGTTTTGGATTCATGATCGAGGCTTCAAATTAGACGAGGGTGGCTTCTCCCGTCGTCCGATTGTTGCATCTCGAGCTTTTAAAGCCACTTGGTGGATTTGCGCTCCAAAATAAACATGCTTTTGAATTTCCCCCGGTATCGGGATAGGTCGAACAAATACTTGAACTACCACGGAAAGTATTGTTCAGAGCGTATGAAGCCGATATATCAATATATCGTGTATTAGCCAACCTAGCTGTCATTTACTTATAAAATATCCGATTGATTTGACAGTCTTCTTGACAGGTTAAAGTAATGATAAGACCATATATATGCGGGATAAAACCGGTTACTGGGTTGATGACATTCCATCAACACCATAAGTCACCGCTATAGGAAATTATTGGCGCGGATCTTGGACGTAAACCAGTATCTGGAACAATCTAAGAAACAAGCTGGTTTAAGTCGTAGACAATTTGAACTATTTGCTAGTTATTCAAAACAATTTCATTAGTGAGCCAGACAATTATACAAATACTTGTTATTTATCCGAGGTTGAATTAAATCGATTATATAGAAATGCTATGTTTGCTAATAGCATGTACAATTATTTGCATCAGCAATGCCGGGCAACAAATTGGAAGCAAACATGCAAATTACAAATCAATTTATTTTGAACTGAAGAATGTTCACATTGCGTGTACTACCACAACCAGTTTCAGTTCAAGACCATCGATTAGTTGTTTTAGAATGCACTATATACATACATCCGTTATGTTTAATCGATACGTCATTACGTTATGTTTACATGGAAATGGATTCAGATTATATATGTAGTTTGCATCGGACAATACTAACAACTAAGGCGAAAACACAGTAGACAAAGTACATCATATACAGACAGACCCCCGGATGAGTCAATTACCACAGGAAGGGTGACAAATGTTAGGATATATTTCAATATACTTGGTCGCCAAGTGAGGAGATTGATCAAAAATATTTTGAGTCAGGGTTTGGGGTGGGGAAGATGTCCAGATCTGGATATCTTCCCCCAGCACGTATATGACAAAAATCGTCTTAAATATGTTGTTATTGCTTTTTGTTTTGCATTATATAGTTTTGAAATGGCTAGAAATTAACTTCCGAGAAAACGTTTGTTTTTTTAGTAAGGGTGGGGGAGAAGATGTCCAGGCCTTGATATCTCCCAACCCTTCCAGCACCTACATAACTCAAAATCCTCTTACGGTTTTATTGTTTATTTTTCTTTATATAGTCACGAAACACTGAAAAAATAAGTTCTTCCGAGAAATAGTTGTTTGAGTCAGGGTTTACAAATCATCTTATGGTTTTATTGCTACCTTTGCTTTAGTTAGTCATGTCCTGCCGATTACAATGATACCATATATCATAGAGTGCATGTCCTGTGCCGATTACAATGATACCACGTATCATAACGTGCATTTCATGCCGATTACAATGATACCAAATATCATAAAGTGCATGTCCTGTCGATTACAATGATAACAAATATCATAAAATGCATGTTATGCCGATTACAATGATACCAAATATCATAAAGTGCATGTCCTGCCGATTACAATGATAGCAAATATCATAAAGAGCAAGTCCTGTCGATTCTAATGATACCAAATATCATGAAGTGCATGTTATGCCGATTACAATGATAACAAATGTTATCCTTGTTGAAGATAGTAAATGTTATCCTTGTTGAAGATAGTAAATGTTATCATGATACCAAATATAAAGTGCATGTCCTGCCGATTACAATGATAACAAATATCATAAAGTGCATGTCCTGTCTATTACAATGATACTAAATATCATAAAGTGCATGTCATGCCGATTACAATGATACCAAATATCATAAAGTGCATGTCCTGCCGATTACAATGACCAAATATCTTAAAGTGCATGTCCTGTTCTGTTCTGTCACCCCAGAATAACCCTAATTTCAACACTGCATTGAATGTTCCTTCATATCAATTGCTAACTGTTCAATTTTCAGTTTATCGCAGTTCTATTATATCCATAATTGAACGAATTTGATGGAATGATATAATGTCAGAACTCTCCCACACCAAAGGCTACGCTATTAGGATAAAAGTTTCTTATTCCATTACACCACATACATCTCGGTAAAATGAATTAGTTTAACATACCTATACCGCAAACTATTGTTATACTTCTCAATAGAGCAGTTCTAAAATTTGTGATTTAGACAATGGATTGAAATGTTGCCATGATTTCAATTTGATCTCTGGTTCTGGTTAATATCATCTGATTTGAGTATGGACATTATTTGCACACAATTTACACCAAAGTTCGCGTTCACCTTCTCACTGACTCAGAAATGATCTTAATTATACTTATTCCTGGTCATATTGACTATTTGTAGTCTTAATGACCTAATTATTTGTATTGACTATCCATTCGACATGCGTTATGACTAACATCACCCTAGTAATTGTCACTAATTGTTCGCCTTAGTCATTATGAATAAGATAAGTTAGTCATCATGTGGCCAGTTGACTAACCTAACTTAGTAATATTGACTATCGTTTTCTTCTTCAGTGAATCTCCACCTTAAAATGAGATATATAGGTTTGTACCTCTCGGACGACGATATCTTTCCCCGCCATGGACCCGCCCCGTCCCCGACCCCGCCCTGCAAGTAAAGGTGGACAATCTTTTCCGCAACCCGTTTTTATACAGTTGTCTGTGTATGAAATAATAAATAAGAATCGAAGACCCCTATCAGGAGCCGCGTCTATCAATTACTATTGATTTTATTTGGATTTTTTCCCGTATAAAACAACTCTGTGTCCGTGATATTGGCCACCGTCTTTTTTATGTGTTATTTTCAGTTATTTTAATCATTAGAAATAATAATATGCCATACTGTAGATCTTATCTACTTGATTCGCTCTTAATATTATAATTTGTATACGATTCTAAGTTTACCCTGTGCCAATGCATTCTCTTATATATGCGAGTCGACCATAGGTCGCCTCGCATATAAGAGAATGCATTGGCCTAACAATGTTTTACAATTCTAATAATTTTTTCTTGTATTCTTTAACAATTTTATAATTTCACCCATACAGAGACCCAGACAAACATGAGCAGACGACACTCTTCTATATGCTTCTATATATGTGTGGGGCTCCCTGCAGGGTAATGGATGTTTTTTTTTTTATGTCCTAAAAAATGTAAGAAGCATTTATTTAAAAAAATGATAAAAAATTGTTAGGCCAATGCATTCTCTTATGTATGCGAGGCGACATATGGTCGACTCGCATATATAAGAGAATGCATTGGCACAGGGTAAAAAAAATCACGACTTACGACTGGATTTGATATATTATTAATTATTTAAAGAGATAACCCACCTTTAAATGACTAATAGAAGGAATGGAAGTGCACATGAGACATGGCGGTTTAATGATAATAAACAATTACAAAACGTAGGGACATCAATTTTATATGTTGTGACGAAAATATAAATCATGAGTAAAAGAGGGATTCCACTTGTAAATAGTGAATTGTAGCGTGCGGACTTGATGTGGAATTGGAAACATCAGATATTTATCTCGCGGTTCCGCTTTGTAAATTACCAAATTTTGCAATAAATATATTTTTGAGAATTTTTTTTTGGAATTACATCACTTGACCTACATTTGAAAAATCAACATTAAATTCAAAAATAAATACACAAACATGATAACGGAACAAGTTCCAATCGGACCCGCCAGATAAATACCTGTTGTTTCCAATACCACATCAACTCACACTCAGAAGTATGTGCATCTCTCTAACTTTTGTTCCGCAGATTTGCAGGGAAATCCCCATTCAAAATTGGTCAATTAACCTCCCTCTTAATGCTCAGCCTACCAAGTAAACAGACAAACAAAAGTACATGGGATAACCATTATGTGTATAGCATCGCACGAATCCATGACAATATCTATCAATTTTACGTTGAATACATGCGCAAAGCAATCACAATTGAGAACGCTCTTTATAATATACCTCTTTTGTGTGACGCTCTTTATTAGAGGCGATCGTTGGATTATATGCAGGGCTGACGAACATTCGAAGCGTGTTAAAACGGACCCTTTTTCATCAAATCATCGTATTGATGTGAGCGTCGGTCCGTTTCAATACGATCTGTTATCGAGAACATTCAGGGCAAATCGGACTGGACATATTTAAACTTTCGTTGTAAATATGTGTTTGCATTCTCTTGTATTGTTGCTATATAGTGGCATTAACGTCCACTCTGCTGTCGCCATAAGCCGCATGGTACAAGCTATGGTATGGTGCCATTCCCATACTCGATACAAACCACATTGTACAAGCTGTGCTATGATTTCGTTGCCTTGCACGATACAAGCTACATGCTAGAAGTTGAATATCTCTGATAGGCATGGTACGAGATACAGGTTTTCGTTCAAACGGATAACTTCAATCACGGGAACAGAATTCTCATCGCGTGGTACAATATTTGTTTGTTTGCTGTTATTTTATACCAAGAGAACATTCACCTTGCCGTTCATATAGACTTGAAGATCAGTTGCAAACATGTAACTTGTATCCCTCAAATGTCAGCTTATGAAATATGTAAGTTGGAAAATATACATGCGTATCACATGTGGGCCTCGCGAATATTGTATCGACTGGGTCTATTTAATTCATGACATTTCACGCGCCTTAATAATGATTTGTCACGATAGTTTATGCAATACGATCGTCACACTATTAAAAAGAGAATAGAAATCGAATTGCTTTGGTGCCCGAACAGACAACAGGTTATGTATACCCCAGGTGACAAAGCAGATCTTCTGCAGACATATACATGTACATGTCTACTTTGTAAAGCAATTCAACCAAGGGGCAACTCTAATTAACCTAACATGTCGACCACTTTCATTTATTAGTTGCTTTTCACTATTTTGCAATATGTGCTATACACTAGACAGTAGTCGTAACTTAATTACAATAATTCGCATTCAAACTACCTTATTTATCAACCGTTACTGACTGAAATTAAACGAAGGAAATAATAGAAATGTACAACTTGGTGTTAGCCATTTGAACGAGACCTTGTAGTTCTCAACATTCATAGTATTAAAAATATATCGAAAGAATAATGTCGTTGAATAAAACCGTTGACGATTATCAATTGCTCTCTGAGTTATTAGCGAGTGTGCGATATGATTTGGACGGGTGATGCATTAGTGAACTATGTCACGGATACTTGAGCCTGTTTAGCGCATAACAAAAAGCGATTGCCATTCAAGTTTATCAGAATCATTACGTAGAAGTGTCTAGTTCAACGATTATTCTGCACAAATGTTTTATAAATGGTCAATATATAATTGTATGGGTCATATATGTGAGGCATTTATTCACATATTTGTTGAGACCCTCAACTAAATCGCAACATCATTCTAGCTCTGTGTCCAATCTTTCTACAGACACCATGACTGGTATTCACCAACTCAGTTTATCTATAGTCCATGTGGTTTACACCGGGCAAGGCTCAAATCGAAGTAATCTGTGCATGGTCGTAGATAGAACATGACATATATCGCAGCGTTAAAAGATTATCCAAGCAAGGGGAATTGGCGGCGATCATAGAAATATCACAAATTTGGTAGTATTCGCATAGCATTGTGCATTCTTAGGGTACGTTCATACACTGGCAAGTTTGCACTGTGTGGTGTTCAGCCATTTCGTCGTAGAAAACGATATGATGCCAGAATGGACGGAAACATGCACTGTATGGTGTTCAGCATTTCGTCGTAGAAAACTATATGATGCCAGAAAATGAACACATGCATATTAAATGAGTTTGTACCACAGCTAACTACATGTGAAGTACAATCTGTGAGGTTGCACATGTATCGATGCTACCGGAATTTGCCTGTAAATAAAATGCAATCATCTCGCACGAATCAATCATACGGGTATTTGAAGACAAATGTTAGTAGCACTGTTACAGCAATTGTTTCTTCCCACGTCGTTCGCTTTGGTAAAGATACAATGTCATGTTATATGCATGTTTCCGTTCATATTCAGGCACCATGTGGTTTTCTATGACGAAATGCCTGCAAAACATACCGTGCAAACTTGCCAGCATATGAACGCAGCCTCTGTTTGTTCATTTCAACGATGAGCGGTGTGTTTATGCACAAACGTCAATAGTCTTGTTAATGAAGAGACAGAAAGTATCCAAAAGCCCAATTATATCGTCTGTTTCCGCAGAAAGATTCACACGGAGTCACTACAGTTATTTGCCGATGCTATCTGGCTAGTGTGTGCGATTGTGACATAACTACCTATGCCCCATGACATAACTACCTCAAGGGCGTATAATACTAATTGTATATTATACCCCTGCTAAGTATTATACGCCCTGCTACGTATAGTAGAACCCAAACTCGAATACCAGTGCTTGGTGCCTTACATAAACCTCCTCACAGATCTTAATCACAGCCCAGACCTGCACACATTGAAGTCGATCCCCAAAATATGGTCACAGGGAACGACCACAACGGCAGAGCCAATACCGATGTGTATTGCCAAATACCCCATCTAATAGTAACACTAGTATATAAGTAACACCACGGTACATCATGCTTTAGTTTACCCATTTCATCTTGAGGTTCTTTTACCTGTTCAAGCATCACATATCATTCTGATTCTTCATTCCACGACTAAGTTGTATACTTTGCTTGTATATTGTCTTCTACTTCATACATTAAAGTGATGCGATTCTATTGACAAGTTGAGGGATTTATGGGGCCAGGTGATTCACCGCATCGGTGACTTATCTAGATTTTTTACCCTGTGCCAATGCATTCTCTTAAATATGCGAGTGGACCATAGGTCGCCTCGCATATATAAGAGAATGCATTGGCCTAACAATATTTTATCATTTTTTTTATATCAATTTTTCTTACAATTTTTAGGACATAAAATAAAAAACAACCATTACCATGCAGGGAGCCCCACACATATATAGAAGCATATAGAAGAGTGTCTTCTGCTCATGTTTGTCTAGGGCTCTGTATGGGTGAAATTATAAAATTGTTAAACAATACAAGAAAAAATTATTAAAATTGTAAAAAATTGTTATGCCAATGCATTCTCTAATATATGCGAGGCAACCTATGGTCGACTCGCATATATAAGAGAATGCATTGGCATAAGGTAAAAAAAATGGCTAAGGAAAGAGATACGTCATCTTTATAATATTGTCAGCGTACGCTCCTCGTGTTCACGCCTGTGTCCATGTGAAATCGCAGACTCGCTAACAACTAAATATCACCAGTGTTTGTCAATTTTGTGGAATCGACATAAAGTCAAATTTGTGATCTCTTGTGTCCTTCCCGACGACCATTACATTCACTGATTTTGGTCGCGGAGCAATGTTCATCACTGTATTACGTTTAAACGTATATTAAAGGTTCATGCCACTCATTGGTCGCAGTTATTTTCGTTCTTGTATGTCATCGTTCGTTTACGCAGCATCGTCAATCAATAATCCCACAGTTCTGTTTCTCGCATTACCCATCGTCGTCTCACCTGCAATAACAGATAACACAATCGTCACGTATCTATGTTAGAATTGATTTTGATCAGCTCACCGTGTGTCACAATGCATGTGATGAACACAATGTTTACCCCGACAGATGACAATTCATTCTTAACCTGCCTGGCAACGGGCTCTGCGTATATATGTTAAAGATGTATTCAAGAGTATACACGGTCATATACAAGAACAATTAATATATATTTTAATAGCAGTTTTTCCTTTGCTCTCTTCCGTTGAATTATGAAATAAGCAGATAATGGGATCGTGTCCATTTCGTTATCTAGATAAAACAAGTTTAGTTATAAGCAGATAATGTGCGGTTTTCGGGAGAAAATACTGAACAATCAATCTAGGACATTTGGCGTTCGACGTGTAGCGATCGGAGAGCTCTAACAGCTATGAAATAACTGTCTGCTCTAAAAATAGAAGAAATATATGTCCCTTTTCATCAGCTCAGTTTATCACAAAATATTCGAAATAAAATCTATATTAATCGCTAGAAGCGTTTCTGAACAGGGATCGTCATATCATATTTATATCTTTATACTCACGAAACTATCTCAAATTTGTCATGTGAAGAGATAATCCATACTATCCATGCTATCCATACTAATACTATTTTTCGCACACCCATCCTATACATACTAATTTAAAACGGAGCTATACGGAATATGTGACCCGCCATATCAAATCCAGTCGTAAGTCGGGATTTTTTTTACCCTGTACCAATGCATTCTCTTATATATGCGAGTCGACCATATACATTTTGACCGTCTTCTTTGGACTCATGTATTCGAGAGAAGAACAAAACAAAAATATTTTTCGGCCCAGCGTGAAGGAGACATCTGATATATGAAGGCTGATGTCGTTCTGTGTGTTCGTTCTGTGTTTAAGATAAAAATGTGCAAATGTGCGCAAATCGCACAAGTTAGGGACCACAGGTCCCTATATATATGTAGCACACAAAGTGACCGTTGGTATAGTAATAAATTAATAGTTGTTGTTTGTTTTTTTGCGTTTCATATGTACATGGATATATATTGTCCATGTAAAAGGAAAACAAAACCATTGCGAACTGGCGCGCATCCGGATCATATTACCGGTGACAATACGAGGCACGTGTCATTGCTAGAGAGATGAACATGTAGTTGTGGCTTATATTTGGTATACACTGATAACAATATAACGGCGACGTGCCATCCGCTTGTCTATTACGTTCGTATATAATATTGGGCGACGTTCCATCCGCTTGTTCGTATCGCTCGATATAGCATCACATGTCCATGTCAATAGTATGAGCATAATTCAGTCTCATGAGATTTGGAGACATGCTCCAAATGTAATGACCACCGATGGCACGTTAAATGAAATCCCCATGTTATACACATTGCAACAATAACCCATGTCCTTCAAATCAATGCGTCCCATGTATACCAATCTCTCGTTTGCTGAAATGCGACCAGGAGCTAGCGCAAAAGTTTCTTTCAAGTTATTCATAACATATACAGTAGCATCATCATGTATTTAACATCCAAGACGGCCTGTCCATGTTGCCACCATAAAACCATTATCTACTCTCTTTATAAACCAGACAAATATTTAGGTCGAGCATTTTGTGTATCGCTTGTGAAAACGAAAATCTTAACCTATCCATGAATGGAGCTTCCTGAAATTTGGCGCAACCCTGTGCCAATGCGTGCTCTTAAAGTATCCCATAGGGAATCTCGCATATATAAGAGAATACATTGGCTTAACAATGTTGACATTGACCAAGAAAGCCAGTGCATTCTCCGAGATATACGAGACTCGCACATATAAGAGAATGCGCTGGCACATGATCTTTAAAGCTGCACCAGCGCATATCCCGTCGTGAACCTTAGTGTTTTGGATGAATGCGCTTTTTAGTAATGAAATCCAATTTCCTGAATAACATAACCATCTATTTCTGTTTGGGAACGAAACTTAGCTTGTGTTGAGTTGGCTACACACCAACGCACTAATAAACCAATATATAGTTCAAAGTGGCAGAATAGAACACCACAGCAGCAATAGGTCGAGTGGTGAGCCATAAAGCTGGATACGGGTGTAAACACTAAGGACGCAGGGCACCACGTGGGTAAATATATGTGTATAATGACCGACTCAACGGCATCGCCATAAGTATATCTTCTCAGGAGAGAAAAAATAATCAAAATAAATTTAAGATAATGGGTTGTTATATGTACATGTATCATTTATATATACACGAACTCAGATTTGCTAATGCCACGATGCCACTAGGAGAGTTCCCATTGAACACATTTAAAAAGATAAAAACAAAGTATTCAAAAATGGTAACGTTGTGTATACCTCGATCACTTAATATTGTAGACATATCTTTGTCAATCGCCAGTCCAGGCAAATCGAATACTATTTATATCAGAAGTGCCGGCCCTCTATCCTTCAAGTGTCTGCTTTCTTCTATTTCCTGAACCCTCTCTCGATGACGAATAAATCATTCAGATGTATACATGTATAACTGATTTAGGGCATCCAGATACAACCATATACCAAATTTAATTTAATCAAAACAAACTGTAGAGATCTGAGCATGACACAAACTAGACATATAACTATCATCGTATTGTCATTCAACATTTACACCATAATGGTTGTCATAAAACTGTCGAAAGAATAATAACTAAACGAGTATATAATATATTAACATGCCAAACAATATAGTTTCTTCCGCTAATAACTTGTCGTTGCAAGCATGTTAATGTGTACACTAGAATCTGGAATAAATATGTTTCGTAACCATTAGCGGGATCCCTAGATTCCCTACATACATCTTTAATGTGTTCATGGTTAATGCGTATATGGTATTGAACTATGTGAATACTGCGAACTCACAAAGTAGCGAAAGGACCATGGTTTCAGATTATGTTATTTGTGATTGTATGGGACATTCTCAGTGCTACCAAGCAATGCGAACATTCTTACTAATTCCAGTAGCATATATGTATTATGTCAAGCCTAGCCATTTAATCTGTGTAGCCCCATATTAACGGTCTGACAGGGATGATAGCACTTTACTTCGAAAGTCCATTGCCCGTCGTTAGATTTATATCTTCTGTGCTTGCATCGAGCACTATAATGGGTAATTCTTGCCATAGTTCGTTTTCCACCACAATCACATGTGAATAAGTGGTACACTATTATTATTCTGTCTTTCTTGGTGGTGCGGGGTTAGATGCGAACATCGCTGAACAGATCGACCGTTGAATAGGAATGCGGAGTGAAGTTATATGGACTAAATCGACTATCAGTGTATATCATATTAAGGCAATGCTCAAACCAACGACTACCCCATTGTTAGAACAATACAAGGGTGTTATGTCGGGAGGTGTGGGATGTATCGATCACTTTGTTTACGTCTGAACTTCGTTTTTATAATATAAATATGTTTGTCTATTGTGTTCACACTGCTTGGCACAAACTACTTTATTGGGCACTGATAGTGCTTGTTTTTGCCCCAATTATACATATAATTGCCTAACCTGTTCTATAGATTTTTTGTTTGTTTATTAGGATTTATCGTCGTTCTAGCCGCTAGGCCACACACGACGTTGTCAATTTTACGGGTGGAGGAAAGACCACGCAGAGGCTTAATTTCACCGGGAAATTGTTCCACTGCGTGTAGAAACCACCGACCCCCGGAAAGCAACTGACAAACTTGCCCAGATACACGATTCCGGTCACCCTCCCTATGACGGGGTTCGAACCAGCTTCGTCAGCGCTGGACGGCCTGTGACGGAGTAATGCACCTAGCATTCTACCGACTGGACCACCGGGGGCCCCTTACCTGTGCTATAGAACATCAGCACGTTATCGGCTCATAATTGGATATGTTTTAGGTTCATAATCGGCGTAGAATCGCCTCACTTTGAGTCCATAGCGAACTGAAAATGAGAGTAGTTAGTGCATTACCGACTCATAAGAACTTATTTTAAGTTCATTATTGGCGGACAATAACGCAAATAAACTCACGACTTTCCAGTTGTACGTTCTTTAAAATGGGTTATGATAATGGCACAGGTCATTATAACGGCTAAATATTCACTACTGGCTTATTTGAAGTTACTTCAGAATCAATTAATCCAACATGAACCTATGTGAATATTGTAGGTCGATTATGAACCAATTTGAACGAAGACATGTTGATCAAAACGATGCAGATTAATCTAGTCAGTGAAACGTTGATACGGCGAAAATATGAATTTATGTGTCTCTTTTCATTGTTAATGAAGTTTTGCAAATGCAAGTTAAGATGTGTATGCGAAAGGCCTGTATGTATATATTTTAAAGTTGATAAACCGTTCAGTAATACTAATAAGCCAAAATTTGATATATCTCATGTTTTTATCATAAGTAACGCCAGAGTTCTTGTTTTATGGTAGTGAAATCTGGGTTATTCTGGATAGTACGGTCAATTTTATAAACCATCTAATGAAATGTTTATTCTGGTAATGTGTAATAAGTTCAAACCAGATAACATTCACATGTATAAATGATATTTATGATTGCGCCCAAAATCGTTTTCAATCTTGCAGCTTTTGGAAGATAGAGGGAGATACCCATTATATATCAGTGTTCTGTAATATGATTAGATATTTTGAAATTACTGAAAAGAAGGAGCCTTTCCTCAGGTGCTGTTTCATTGGATCTTCATACTGAGCAGATACAAGCAAGTCTCTTAGGTAGTATTTGAAAAGCTATTAAACTATGTCTTAGGATTTGTTTGTTTTTTATATCAAACGTGATCAAAACTAAAAGATTGATAAAATAACTCCGACGAAAGTACTTCGGGAATTTATTATTAAGTGTGGTACCAAGGCAAACGTAATAATCCGTCCAAAAGAATACACTGAGGCCTTACATATCGTTCACGTTTAATTTCAGACAGGATAAACGTATAGCCTATAGACATGACAGTCAGGAACACGCAGTCATCTCTCATAATTTAGAGTTAGAAACGGACCGCTCTGAGGACATCTCAATGTACCATTCCGATCGACACACGGCCATTTGAGAATTTGTTCACACTCACTGCGTTAAGCATATACGAAGCAATGAACACCCATACTGCCTTTATAGCTCTGACATATATGAATATGTATGAACAATTGGCTATTTACAAACTGTAAATTGTCAGGAGACAATTCAGCAGGTAACACATAGTTTAAAATAAATGAATAAGCATTGCGATATATGATTTTAGCTCGCATACTACATCTTGCCTTGATCGTTTATATTTACATTAAATATTGAACGGGTTAATTCACTTATGAATGAAATATATATTAGTTGTGTCATTAGTATATGTATTTTTTGTTATCCAATTTCACTTGCTATTAACAATCATTCATTTGTTTGCTTATTGTTCTCATCATTGGCATAACGATTATTCTGCCTTTTATGTCGCTGTGGTTTCTTATTTCTATTTATATCGATATCTCAAATAGTATACTAACATGATTGTATTTAACCATTTAAAACAAAATGGTTTAGAAACATAAAATATATGAGAAAGACGTACATGAGAACATAAGATGACTAATTGATTGTTTTCGTTTCTGTTGGGACATGGTTTCAGATTATATTTAATGATCCTTGGGATAATTCCAACACTAAAATGAAAACATACTTACTACAACTAGTAACTTATATGGCGTCAATCTTAATAATTGACTTGTTATTCGTGTCGCCCTCCATTGACGATTCACAACGACGATATCATGATATATCAATAACCCATCCATATTGACGGATGGATGGCTTTCAATAAATGTAAACAAAATTCAATTCATTTACATATGTTTGGAACATGGTTTCCGCTTATGTTATTTGTGATTGTATGGGAAATTTTTAACTTTACCAAGCAATACGAAAAATACTTACTAAATTTTGTAACATATACTTGTATTTTGTCAAGCCTAGCCATTTAATCCATGTAGCCCCACATTAACGGTCTCACATGGATGATAGCAAAATACTTCGAAAGCCCATCGCCCGTCGCTGGATCGATACCTCCTGGGCTTGCACCGAGAAGAATAATGGGAAATTCGCACAGTTCGTTCCTGTCCGTCACAATAACATGTGAATAAGTGGTACATAATTATGATTCTGTCTTCTATTGGTATGTCAAATTCATTTTTCATCTCCTCTGGTGTTTTCTTTTGGTAGCAACATGTTTCTTTATGATACATTCGCCTCCATCCTTCTTCTTTTGGTGGTGGGTGGTTTACTGACATGGCTGTATAAACTGGTATCAATCGTGTTGTCAGTGTTAATACGGAATGAATGTGTGTAGACTACTCGTGATCAATGTTCACAGAACAGTCGGATTATGCCCATTGGTAGAGCGATCAGAATGGTTTATCTTGGGGCGTGGTGTGCGTCGATGGCTTTGTCTTCGTTTGAATGGGGCATATATTATATTATATTATACAATCTCCAGTTAAATGCACCACTTAGTTCAAACAGTATTTATTCCATAGACCATATACAGTGTGTTTAATCAACAATGCGAATATAGTATGCAGAATATGGAAACAGTCTGCATCGAGTATAATGATATGCCTGTCATTTCTGAAATGATAGTGTATCATTCCATCTCGTGAAACAACGACATAACGTACATAGTCTGCATACAAAGTATGGTATCTATAATATTCTCGGAGACCTATGTCAGACAGAGTGATGCACCTATATTCAAATCGAGCACTGCCCTAGTACATAAGCTGGTTAATACGGATCATCTCTGTATGGTAGGGACAGTTTTAGTGTTAAGGAGTTTAACTAACACATTTTTGTCCGAATACTACTGTATATGAAGAGATGTCCATTAGGTGTCAATGAAAGAAGAAGACACACCTGGTGTTCGTCATCCGAAAACAGTTATATTTCATTTTCTGCAAAATTAATAACCTATGTGCGTCATGTCTTACAATTACGTGTTTTTTAGTGATATCCACCCCTCAACCACACGAATCGCTACATCTATATATGTACAACGATTTCCACACGAAATGCACCGTACTTCCGAGATATTACATTACTTTTTAAATATGATCTGTTCTATCCTGATATTGCATCATCTAAGGGAGTAAAACAAACCCCGTATTGAGTTCAGGTTCTCAGATATTGATTTCAGATGGTTTAAATGAATTGCTTTAGCAGCATGTTTTCCAGAAAATTCGCACACTATATGCTTATAATCAAACTTGTTTGAGATAATCTGCTTAGAATAGCCTCATTTTGAGTTGACAATGTGTTGAATATGAGTGCATTTTAGTCACATTATCGACAGATTATGTGCGGAAAATGTCACAAATAAGCCAACTCACGACTTTTCAGGTGTATGTTCTTTAACCTGTGTTTTCACTGTGGCCTGTGCCATAAAACTAAATAACTACTATTTGCGTATTTCACAATTAAATTATGTACCTATAACTCATTATAGGTCGATTATGTGCGTATTTGTGTGAGGATCTGTTGGTATATATGCGCTGCCACCGTTGCGATAGTTTGAATGATCAGACCGAGTCACAATTCCTGGTGACATTATGTGTTAATCGACAATTATTTTTGAATGATAAGACGATGGAAAGTCTCGTCAGAATCAATATTTAAGTGCCTTGTGACCGTTGGTGTGCGAATACATATATGCACATCTACTTATTTCCGAAACGGTAATCACGTTTTCTTAATAAACATTAATACGTTCTAACACAATGACGACTGCACGTGGAAATATATGTGTTTTTATATTTGTGATGACATGTGGTGGGGTATATACATCTCCACATATAGAATCAGTAAACCACACTAAATCCGTTGTTGTAACTGAATGCTACTGGGACTCTCGAATCGGACAAATCATACATGAGTTAACAGTTAAACAGACATGGCTCATTCGAGCTGCCGAATCTACGTAATTTGGAATGTATAAAATAGGTTGACAAATACACGACATATTGATATATCAGCTTCATATGCTCTGAAACATACTCTTCATGGTCACAGCAATAATAAAGTTCATAGAAAGTTAGTTCCAGTATTTATCGACCTATATCGATACCAGGGCAATCTCAAAAGCGAATACTATCCGGTGTATTTTTGGATCGGAAACCCAACCCACAAGTGGTCTTTAGGGCTCCAGATTCAACAATCGGACGACGTGAGCATCTATCAACTAATTTGAAGCATGAATCTTTTCCATATTATTTTTGTATCTTTCTTGTATAACGACAGATGTTGTGCAACTTTGGAAATATCTCACATAGACTAAATACCCAGTACATCCAAGGCCAGGAAAGGTTGATCTGCTTCTTCGGCTCAACCCTGTAATACTCGTGATCAAACATCCTGACCGTGCAACATATCCTCACGCAAATACGTACATAATCAACATATAATATGAAATAGGAACATAATGTGATTATTTGATTCTGAAATAAGCTGAAAATGGAGATCTAGGGCGTTGTCACAGTGAAAACACTTCTAAAAGAGCATGGACATGAAAGGTCGTGAGTTGGTTTATCTGTTTCATTTTCCACACACAATCTGTTTAGAAATTCTCATTGTGAGTCGATAATGTGATTAAAACGCTCTCTTTTTCAGTACATTATCGATTTCAAATGATGCGATTCTCAGCAGATTATCTACCTAAAACAAGTTCTCTTTTATGCCGATAATGTGCGGAATTTCATGAGAACAGGCTGGAACGTTCGCGCTCATTAAATGTGCGTTCACACAATGTAATATGATGTGGATATGCAGATTTTGACGTCACGTCATAACGTAAACGCACTTCAAGTGAGCTTCCTTTTCTCAATCTCAAGAAATATGACCGCGACGTATTTTAACACGTATGGTTGAGATCAGGGTAACGAGATGGTCTTTCCCATTGTGAACGATGCTGCCTGCTCGTGAGTATTCCGTATATATATGTCGAGACTACGAAAGCCTGGTGCAAATTATTCACAGTTCGACAAATAACAAAAATAAATAAGAATGGCAATGATGAGTTACAAAATGTTGTTGGAGAAAATTGTTGGGAATGCCACTCACCGAATGGCCAACGTTTAACCCATGACTTCAAATCACGTGCAACTCACCTAAAAACCCACGGGCTGAGATTTCGTAATATTGTATCCTTCCTTCTTTACTCTTTGATAATAGTCACAGGTGCATTTCTTCTTTGATAAATCACCAGCCTGTGTAAGTATCCCGCAATCAGGTCCGTGACCCATCTCTTGTGTCTTTTGTATCTTTCGTGGCTCTGGTTGACATTGTGTGTCTAGTGTCGCTGGTGGCTCTGCTGTCTCTAATGTCGATGTTAGCTCTGATGTAGCTAATGTATCTGGTGTGTCTAGTGTCGCTGGTGGCTCTGCTGTCTCCAATGTCGATGTTAGCTCTGATGTAGCTAATGTATCTGGTGTATCTAGTGTCGCTGGTGGCTCTGCTGTCTCTAATGTCGATGTTAGCTCTGATGTGGCTAATGTATATGGTGGCTCTGGTGTGTCTAGTGTCGCTGGTGGCTCTGCTGTCTCTAGTGCCTCTGGTGTCCCCGGTTGCTCGGGTGGCTCAGATGCCTCCACCCTATTATACTCGTTGTGGTCGGACATCATACTATTTTGAAATACCCTTCAACTATGGGGCAGGCGGTTTATATAACTATACCATGACAATACAGCTATATTGTATTTCCATGACCGACCACATCACGCTCCGCCCAGTCGATTTGTTGTCATGCAATAAATCCGAATGACAGGCACCATGAGTGCCATTGATAATAGACTATAATCAATTTATATTGAACGCTTGCAACCGGTCGACATATGTAACTTATGGCAGTGCTCATAGAACACTTTGCAACTTGAATTAATTATTGTATACCAGCATTATATGCATTAAGCAGGCACGATTAGCTACGTTTTCTAGAAAAATATAACGACCATCATTTCAATGGCGCATGCAAGTGCATTGATTATCAATGCTCATGTCATGCGTAATTGTATTATATGTTATGATTTTAGATGTTTGAAATTAATTAATTTTATCCACTGCGATTTTTTGTCAGTCCATCAACAAATCTACTGGCTTGTTTTTATAAATATATGTATACACATATGCGCGGACACCGTCGCAATAATTTGAGAGATCAGGCTAAGTCGCAATTCCTGATGGAACTGTGTGGTGATCGCCAATTATTTGTTAGTGATATTTGAATGATACGGTGATGAAAATTATCGTCAGAAACAAAATTTAAAGTGTATTGTGATAGTCGGTGTGCGAATATATATATATGCACATCTGCTTATTTCCGAAACGGTAATCACGTTTTCTTAATAAACATTAATACGTTCTAACACAATCCACGTGGGAATAGATGTGTGTTTATATTTGTGATGGCACGTGGAGGGGAATATGCACCACAATATATTTAATTAGTAAATTACAATCAATCGCCATCCATTCGAGCTTCCAAATTATATCCACGTAATTTGGAAGGTATAAAATATGTTGGCAAATACACGATATATTGATATATCGGCTTCATACGCTCTGAAAAATACTTGCCGTGGTTACAAAAAGGTAGTTCAAGTATTTATCGACCTATTTCGATGCCGGGGAAAATTATAAATCGTGTGTATTTTGGAGCGTAAACCCACCAAGTTGTTTTAAAAGCTCGAGATGCAACAATCGGACGACTGTGAGAATCCAAACTCGTCTAGTTTAAAGTCTGGATTAGGAAACCCAAACTTCGAAAGTTTGTCTGACGATACGTTTTCCTGCCGTATTTTTATTTTTGGTTGTTTCTTGTATAACGACATAGTTATGTTGTGTAACTTTGGGGGGAAAACCCATAGACTAAAAACCCAGTAGATCCAAGGCCAGGAAATGTAGATCTGTTTCTTCGGCTCAACCCTGTAATACTCGTTGTGATCAGAGATAAACTGTGCGCGCACAATATGTAACATTATGTGTATATGCGTCAAGCGTAGACAAACTTCGTGTGAAATTCCTTCGCACAAACTCAAGAAATGTTACCGCGACGTACTTTAATTATTTTTAATCGGTGTGACGATTGGACCTGTCCGTGTGACCACGACGTATTTTAATATTAATGGTTGGTTTCGGTCTGACGAATGGACCCTGTCCATGTAACCGTGACGTATTTTAACATTTATGGTTGGGATCAGTGTGACGATTGGGTCATTTCCATGATGTACGCCGGTGTACGATGCTGTCTTCTATTTAGTATTCCGTGTGTATATGTCGCAACAAAGTAAGCATGATACTACAATTAATATTTCAAAATTTGTGGCAATTAACATCGAAATTGGTCAACTGAACACAGTATGGTGTCAATATATTAGTAAATATCGTTGCTTGCATGTCCCATTTAAAATTTTGTAAACGATACAAACTGCATCCATAATCACGTGCGTGTAAACACACTACATTGAACGTGGAGCTCGCAAATTACGGCATGTATGATCAATTACATATATGATATCCGTGTGTCGCGTTACGGATTATCATGAAATGTATCTCATTTATATATATATTCCTTTATTTCTTCCATTGCTGGAGAGCCAGTAAATATTTAAATACAATACAAATCACAATAAATTTACATATATGACTGCATATATATAATATAAAATATACAACGATAAATATAACCAAAAATAGAAATTAAGTACGTCACATGGTATGGTATATATTTGGGGTCAGAGACCCCGCCTACGGGTTTACGTCAAAACAGGAAATGCGTGAAACCTCACCTATCGGCCCTCGGGCTGAGTTTTCCTGCTATTGTATTTCTCTTTCGACATTCTTGCTGATTTGGCATAGCCACAATTGCAGTACTCCCTTGAGAAAACACCAAAAACTGTAAATATCCAGTAGATGTAACATCTAAGATTGTGTCCCGGATCTGATCCCTCCACTCTACAATTTGGGTTTTGATCTGACATCCTGATATGTTGGTATACGCTTCAACTATGGAGCAGGCAGTTTAGTAGCTATACCATGATAGTAAGTCTTAATTATGTGTTCAATGATGGACGGTTTCGTTCTCCGCCCAGTCAATTTGTTATCATGTAATCAATGTGAATGACAGTATGGATGTCGCTGATAGTAGAATAGACTAATCAATCGATGAAAATTCTGACTATGTTCATTGGAAGAACAGCTCAATGCATTATCTGAAGAAGAGTTCTGCGTTGTATGTGCCGACCAATCGGTTGGTTTCAGAAGTTACTCTAATTAAACCACACACGCTCCATTCCAGCTATAGCAAACTTGATGTGTAAATGATTCACTTCAGTTTGATAGAGCAGTATTCAATTAATTATAAATATACTAAATGCATTCAATCATTTCCAAAAGACGAGAATGTTATGGCTAAGCAAAGCGAATATTATAGGCATGCTCTATGGCAAAGTTACCCTGATAATGTGTGACCAACTGCGCTGCTGATCCTTACAAAATAATGTATGACGAAAGTGGTCGCCGGTGAAAATATGATTACAGTTGTGATCAATCAAAAAAGCTGGCTGCGAAAGTGATAATTATACAGCATGTTGTGTAGAAAAGTGAAGCTGATAATTATACATGCTACATAGCAAAGTGGGTCTGATACTTTTATACAATGTCACATAGCAAACTGACTGATATGTATGCAGCATGCAATGTAGCAAAGCGACACTGATTCCTATAAATACGACTTACCACAAATCATTGACCCTGATAATCAGTCCGCGATGCTGACAGCCAGCGACGTAAATCTAAAGAGCCCCACATAGACTGCATCAGACGACGCTCCGTATAGTGAATGCTTTCATCTGTGTGAGGTCCCTTGTTTGTGACAGCTGACTGCGAATATGACTGGAGACTTTATATGATAAGTTTAATTGACAGCAGTTTGCATGCATGTGACATATGAATGTACTTTTGGTGTTATAGTATATGAGCTAATTACAAAGTAATATATAACTCGTCTACATGTATTTATTGCTATTATTAGTTCAATGTGCAATGCCCGTCGCGTGCGGAAAATAATCTGCGGACCATATGGTGGAAGCGTAGATACCGCACATACTTCGGACAATGGTGACCAATAGCTATCAGCTGGTAGTGTCAAAAGAATACTTTGTAACTCGAGTTCGTGAATGTTTGGGGTATGTTACTCAGGCCTGGGATTATGGTGCCGGACATAAAGTCAACAGAGGATGAATTTAGTAATACCCTGTGCCAATGTATTCTCTTATATATGCGAGTCGACCATAGGTCGCCTCTCATATATAATAGAATGCATTGGCCTAACAATTTTTCATCATTTGTTATTATTGTTTTACAATGTTTTACAATTTTAATAACATTTTACTATTCTTCCAATTTTCATAAAAAATAAAAATTAACCCACATGGAGCCTCACACATATGGAAGCATACGATACAGAGTGTCTTCAGCTGCAGTTGATGTGGGGCTCTCTATGGGATAATTAAATTAGTTTTGAGAAATGTAAAAATTAATATAGAATAAAGGACAATTGATAAAAAATGATAAAAAATAGTTAGGCCAATGCATTCTCTAATATAAGCGAGGCGACCTATGGTCGACTCGCATATATAAGAGAATGCATTGGCACAGGGCAAAACTATTTCAAGGCTTACATCCAGCAGAGAACACTACTTTGTAACTCGAGTTACTCAGGCCTGGGAATATGGTGCCAGGAATTTGCAAAAAGAGATCAACATAGTGTGAATTTAGTGACGCTATCCCACACAGTGTGTTAGCATCACTAACTTCATACTATCGCGATCTCTATCTATTTGAGTCCATGTATTTATTGGTTGTCAAAACTTGATCGAGATATACAATACCGAGAATAATTGGGATTCAACCTTCTAAGTTGGTTTGAAACTAGATATATATGTACGATATACCTGTCATAGTTATTGGGACTGTATTTTAGAAATGATTTGCAAATCGGTTGGGTTTATTGGATGTTGACCAACAGACTAATTAAACAAAGTGTGTGAATACAAGAACTTTGTTTAATTACTCTGCCGGTCAAAACCAATGACCCCAATCGATCTGCAAGTCATTTCTTATAATCATATACCAGTATATTTTAATAAAACATTAATAATTTGAACAACTTTTCAAAAACTTCGACAATAATTGTAAGTTCCATATATTGTTCAAATTCCAACAGTCCCAATAACAACACACATATTGAAGTGACCTAGGTAGTTCATCGTTTTTTTGTAAAGTGGACACCGCGCACCGAGCGCGTGCACACGGTCGGCTTGGAGAGACGTAGGAGTTTATCGCTTTTAATTAAGTCTCGACTTCAGTTATTCCCTGATTAACGACGGAAAAGTTCGTGTAATCGTATCGCCATTTGTACTGGTTCTGATGGAAGCCAATTGTGTGAATGCAGAGGGTTCATGCTAATAGATATGTAACTCATCAATTGTTTCACATGATTTATTATAACAACCAGATACATACATGTATATGTCATGTACGATAAATAATTCCTAATAATTTATTATAACATTACATAACAATAGGTATAAGTTACACATAATAATTCCAAATGAGTTTTTATATTTCTTATTATGTCATATCTTGCGATTAGCCAATCAGCGTCGATAAATTGTGACGGTATATGAACCAATATTAGGTCAGTGACCTCATATGAAATCAATATTAGGCCCTTATCCACCATATTGTTTTCAGAAACGCTGTCGCCTCAGGAATATTTTGGTGTATTATGGCGCCAAGAAAGGGATATCTGTTGGAAATCATTTTCTACGAAATTAAAGACATAGTACCATGTACCAAAACATGCATGCAATATACTCTAAAGACTAGATTACCTTTCAAACTCAATAAGTTGTCCTACTTCTGGTAATTATCCATTATCTCAATGCGTTGACGTTAAACGCACATGGAACGTCACTGTGACGTTACATAAGTAAATGGCCATTGACGGCGCATGTTACAAATTACAATAAATTACAGCACGAATAATTAAAGGGATATGCTGGATTTTGTTCCCTGTCATGATAAATACGTTACGGGACGCTTTAGTGGTCGGGTGTGGAGTCACGTGAGGCTCAGTGAGATCAATATCAATATTGATCTCACTTCGCCTCACATGACACATGACCCTTCGACAATTATCGGGGCTAAGTTCACAAAGTTGGCAACATTGCCAAGCACATATTCGTCATACATATCTTTTTGTCGCTCCATTCTAAATGATAAACTGCAAGAGTTGATGGTGTATTGACTTGTATAAACAACATGTTGAGCCAGGTGATATGTTTGTGTTCTTCGTTTTAAAAATGACACAACTGAAAAGACACCAACTAGAACAGATGTGCTATATATAGTGTTAGAAATCCCAGATATAAAAAATCACATTACAATAACATCGAGGTACACATAAATAATGAACTCAATATCATGAGCATTCATTTCAACAAAGATTAAGCACAAACCAGTTAGGTACTATATATGCCCGCGTACTTGAACGATATATACATATATCGAAATATTTATAAATTATATAAATGGTGTGAACATTTTAATTCAGGTGCAATATATACATGAACTGCAATGCCCAATTAACGGAAGGACGAGTGGCGGTCTTCCTCATTTTATTTCTGACTGATTCTGGACTGCAGGTTGCTCTGATTAGTTCAATATGCAAGATATGGGCGGGCAAGACATGGTACCTCTTGTTGTGGACTCAAGTGTCATCGAGCAACCCCATGTACTCACAAAAGTGGATTATGCCCAGCCCTGAATGATACGTTCGACCAACTGACAGTAACATAATTAATAGTTTAGATTTCACTGAGGGTATGGTGAAGATTTGGGGCAATCGATAATTATTTTCTTGTTCATATTCATGCAAAATTCAACACTGACCAGGCAAATTTAGCAACGTGTGAACACACCCTATTGTCATTCCAGTGGGTGCTATACCAATACACACATGATTAGTTAGCGAACGATACTCAATCGGGGTTCATGATTTAGATGGCGATTGGTATAAATTGCAGTAACAGGTGCCACGCGAGATTTGAAATGAGGCTATGAGTATTGCTCAAGTTGTTTTAACCCTTTACCCAACAGAACGCCCAGAAACGCCCGAATGAAGCTTCAACAGCCTAAATTATCTTGGGTCTGTCTCAATAAAACCATACACATATGGGTATCATTGGAACCGGCTCATTGCCCACATTGTGATAGTTATAGTTATACCCTGTGCCAATGCATTCTCTTATATATGCGAGTCGACCATAGGTCGCCTCGCATATATAAGAGAATGCATTGGCCTAAAAAAAAATCTTTTTTAACACTTTTTACCATTTTTTCTTACATTCTTTAACAATTTTATAATTTGTAATGTGTTAAGCCAATGCATTCTCTTATATATGCGAGGCGACCTATGGTCGACTCGCATATATAAGAGAATGCATTGGCACAGGGTCCTTCTGTTGGGTAAAGGGTTAATTAAGAGATTTATCCCATAGAGAGCCCCACACAGATGGAAGCATGCACTGCATAGTGTCGTCTGCTCCAGTCTATGTGGGGCTCTATAAGGGGTTAAAGAACATCAACAAGCCCATCCACCAAATAGAAAACAATTTAATTGCAGTCAAAAAATTACCACTTGTGGTTTTTCAAATTCTTTGCTACAAATCTCCGTTATTTTGTTATGTACTTTCTATATAGAGTTATCACCCTTCCGATTATCTCAGGATACTCATTTAGAAATCTAATCCTTACCACGCGTGGCACATGTTACTGCCTTTGAATATCAATCGCTATATAATCGTGAAACCCGATTAACCCTTTCATGACTGGAGCTTACGAACTTTTGCGAAAACCTTTACCAATGATTTATCTGATATAATTTAGAGAGTTTCCACAGATGGGGCAAATAAAAATAACTTTATGTTTCCAATATGTTGGTCAGAACCATACCGGTATTGATTATATAACACTAAATGACTGACATGATAATGCTAATACAATACATCAATCAATTTTGTTCAGTTTGACAATAAACTGCATGTTATTCGAATCAGTATCAACTGGTGTAAAAATAAACTGCTTTGGTCTGCTGATAGTTGATTCATTTATGTCTGGCCTAAACTGACAAAACTCATAATGAATTGCCAATTATCAGAGTACTGATGAGCGCGGTTCACTATCAGTATCATATTGCGATAACAGTAATCTTCGACACGTGACTTCACATAATCATCTATATAAATATACAGCAATGTAAACACACCCTTACATATCCCAACGATAGCTGAACTGTAGCTCATTCTCAGAGCAGTTCGATACACCATTTCACGAGTGACCATATATAACTATGCCTTATACATTTGTCGTGTGTTTAAAGACACGGTTGACCTTGGCGGTGGGTATCCTGTGAAAATATCTCCACCCGTCAAAAACCGCCACAAACAGAAAGAACATCAAAATGTAGATAGACTTTGTCCGTATACAAATAAGAAATATCGCATAAACAGTATGTTATTGTCATTTTTTTGACCATTGTTATGTAAACAACCGCATAAAAAGTTACTTTTCTGGTGTTTGTTTATATTATGATGGTAAACGTAAAGAGCGTTATTTGTTGGTGAATACCTGATATGGAACTAATAAAGAGCGGTTATGCCATTTGTGTGTGATTAGCCAGTAGCATTGTGCTGTCTTCTGTAACACAATCAGGCTCTTGATTAGGTAAAATATAGTGGATCTTTATAATAACATGCTGTTAACGCGATGGTCATGGTGTATATGAACGGAACTGTATGCGTTTTAATGTTTTTCTGTTTACGGTGTTTGGAACAAATATGAATATTTTCGACAATTAAGGCCGCACGTGCCTTTAATCATTTATAATAGGTATTTGTTTAATCTCCAACATATCACACTTTAGCCTCGTTCTTAGATCAGTTTGATACATCATTTCACGAATGACCATATATAAGTATGTCTTATACTTGAATCACGTATTTAATCATTATAATATGTATTATGTTACCAATAGATAACGAAAATATCCTATTTCTTATACTGGTTGTTTCCGTCGGTCCAGGGAGTCGATATGATGTTGGTTACCATGTATTATATAACACACCCATGTGTCGCCCAACACGGACCAAAGCAGACGACATTCATCAGTACATTGTTCTCTCTGTCTAAAGCACCATAAAAGTTTGAATTATCATGTCAGGCCAATGGCATTAACAATTTGCAGTACGCAATAAAATCTAGAGAATCGATTAATATAATTGTAGAAATTGTTATACGAACGGAAGTATATGGAGTTGAAGAGATAAGGAATTTGAGCAATACGTTAATTACAATTGTTTTGAGAAGTTGTTAGATTTATTAATGTTCTATTAACATGTACTGGTATATTAATATAAGAACTGACTTGCAGATCAAGTGAGTTTTGAGTAATTAAACAAAGTTTAACTGGATTCGCACAGCGTTTAATTACGCTGCATGTCACAATCAAATCACCCCAATCGATGCGAAGTCATGTCTTATATCCATCGATCATAATTACCGACTCAAATATCGTATGTAATGTATAATAGAACATTCACTCTTTTTTATCCGAAAAACTAAAAACGATACTTGAAGCTATACATAATTGGACTAATGTGTGCGACTAATCTACCAGGTCTCCACAAGAATCTTGTAATTAATGTGTACATTGATCGTGTTTTCGGGGGAGTCATGAATCGTCCAGCAAAGGGACATATATAATGGACACCTTTCGCATAACTACTACTGATCAAAAGTAAGAATGGAGTACACGTCAAATATGTGTTCAGTTTTCGTTCTACCTTATCTGTAATTACGATTACGGTTTTAAGAAGCCACACATGGCGCGCAGTATCCGTGCAATTACCGGTCCTCTGACACTATAACAATATAGCTGAGTACAAAATAATCACGACAGATAGAACAAATATCATCTTCCCGTGAGTAGCAAGAAGTTTAAACGAACTATATTCAAACAAGCGGACTTGTAGTCGTCAATTCTGCGATAATGCGTTTGGACTCTCCGTCAAATCTAAAACTATTATCAGCTATTTCTAATACTTAACAGACGTCATTCATTATGCGAAAGGTTTCCGTTGCCTCACACGATTTGGTGAACTGAATGCAACGGTTCGTGTTGTTTGGTGAACCGAATGCTCACAGAACGGTCCTTGATGTTTGGTAAACCGAATGCTCACAGAACGGTCCTTGATGTTTGTTTAACCGAATGCTCACAGAACGGTCCTTGATGTTTTGTGAACCGAATGCTCACATAACGGTCCTTGACGTTTGGTAACTGAATGCTCACACAACGGTTCTTGATGTTTGGTGAATTGAATGCTCACACCATGCGCCTTGTTGCTCGCAGAAGGGTCCTTGTTGATGGTGACGTCATTGACGACCATCACATGTGAGTATCGAGATATATCTTATTTACAGTTACAATGCCTCCAATTATATATCTATCATGTCTTGTTTGTGTTTGACCTGATCCCTGATTATATCAACACGGATATATGTGTTGCTCTTTGCGGTTGTCTTCAAATTGTGTCATCCCTCATCGAAAGTATCCCATACCATTGTCTCATCCCTCATCAAAACGTATATATGTGTTGCTGTTTGTGATTGTCACCCTTTATCGAAAGGTTCCCATACCATTGTCTCCTCTGACTCACTTTTGTTATCTGCAATAAATTAGGAAAAATAGTTAACTATATGCAAGTATAGCCGCCTTGTCATGTGGGAACTTGTAGTTGTGTTTGGTGGATGACAATGCTATAAATCGATACCGTTTTTGCGTTCATGTCACATAATAGCCTACCTCCACTTTTGAATGTTATCAATGTAAATACATTCGACCGCATCTTTGCAGCTGGAAATGTGAACTACATAGCAACACAAACCAATAGAGAGCCCCACATGGACTGGATCAGATTACACTACATGGTGCATGTTTGAGTGTCTGGTAACCGGGGTGGTAGTAAAGTAAAGTAAACTATCACGTCACGTGTAGATTAATATCACGTATATATAACGGATATGGGTGCCGAACATGCATTTTATTCCACACCCATTGACGTGAGGCACATGTATTCAACGAAATCCCAGCCATTGGATACATATTAGTGTATACCTCTAGTGGAATACAAGCCGGAACTATTCTTGTTGTCGCCATTACGTCGATCATCCGCTTCCGGCGACCCCCCCCCCCCCATAATTACTGGTTATTTGACAGACTTAAAACACAATAAAGGTAGCTATAGTAACAACGGAGGTGACATTCGTGGATTGAACTTATATGACTGAACGGTGTTGAATAAATACAGAACACAACTTGCATCATAACCTCGAATCTTTTATCGAACTCGTTGCCACGCTTTAGCGAAATATATCATTGTGCCATCCACAACTCATTCGATAAACGAGTTTCGATTAAGATGCGCGTTATGTTCTGTCTATGTAACAAAATCGTCTAACAGTGATGCAATAAAGCGAGAATAAACGTTCATTTTATGCATCGCTGTCGGTGAGAAAAACAAAAACGCTCTTTATTTGAGGTTATCGGTTGCCGTGCGTCTCCACATCGTGAATTCAAAAACTCCAAGAACTGAAGCGAAGCTCAAATCTGACATGGACACGTCATACCACTTATTATGTTATGAAATGTTTCGAGAATCCTCATATATGCGATTCTCCCATAGAGAACATTGAGCCGCGCTTTCACATTTGCCCAACGATATGTATCTTGACCGTGTAAGCCAGTGCGTTATCTTAAATATGTGAGGCTCCTTAAGGAAGACTCGCATATACACGGGAATATACTGGCAAGGGATATTTAATGCTGCACCAGCGCAGCTCCCGTCACGATGTTATATAAATACAGATAATGCATGTTAATAATTATTCCATGGAAATATCGAGTAACGAATTGAACTTACTAATGGTGTGCGCTCTGTTCCGCGCATACACGTATGACAGTCGGTTCAGACGCGTTTCATAACAGTACAACAGTAGCCTATATACTCTCTAGAGGTAAAGTAAACCAGTACCATATAAACTCTAGCGGTTTCCCTCAAACCATAATATAACGTTTCATACTTTGCATGAGATTAGTCATTACTTTGAATTACTTGACCTTTATCATACAGGCTATTGGTTTAACCTTTATATGACTGGAGATTCCTGTAATTTAGCAAATACCCTGTGCCAATTGATTACATTATATATGCGAGCCTCCCATGAGTATCCTCGCTTATATTAGAGAATACCTTGGTCTATATATATTTTCCTTGACCGAATGACCGTGTCAGCCAGTCTTTTCGATATGCGAGCCTCCCTAAGTGAGACTCACGCATATAAGATGTAATGGCACATTATATTTAATGCTCCCGTCGTGAACCCCATTAATGCTCCCTGGTGAGGAGTCATGTTTTAACGCAAACGCATAGAGTGCCCCACATATACACTCTAATGCATTATATTACGTATGCGAGACTCGGTTAACGACGTGAAAACCTAATAGTGCTGTCGCATCAATTGACCATACCACTTAGTATATCACTACATGTATATAATACGTATGTCAGCATATTAACTCACAACTCCCTTGTACAAATTGACAATAATTATGTGATTGTATCCAATGCTCCAAATATAATGACTATCGATGGCCATCTAATTCGAATCGAGATCATGAGCTGAATATATCATGGGGAAATTATGCTTACCGGCGGAACAGTTTCTCAATTAGAACGACATAATAACATCAACATTTATCTGCCCATTGGTTGCGATTTCCTATAACGGTATCCACAGTAACAGCGATTGCAACAAGAAAGTATTTCACACAAGCTAATGATCTAAACTATCCAACAACTGTATTTATGTTCGAGTTTAGTTATATTTAACTAGTATAGTTTCCAAATCCACTATTTTACAATTTTTACGGAAACTGTAGGATCGCTTATTCATCTGCACTGCCACACTGCCAATCTGCACTCATAATAACATTATCATTAATGTGCAATTCTTTATGGAAAATAACGAGGAAATAAAATAACTCGTTCATCACGACTTCTTATGTCTATTAACGTCTATGTCATTGAAACCTCTACCCAACACAATGAACTATTCGCGTGGCGATATTAACGTCTATTAACGTCTATGTCATAGAAACATCGACCCAACACAATGAACTATTCGCGTGGCGATATTAACGTCTATTAACGTCTATGTCATAGAAACCTCTACCCAACACAATGAACTATTCGCGTGGCGATATTAACGTCTATTAACGTCTATGTCATAGAAACATCGACCCAACACAATGAACTATTCGCGTGGCGATATTAACGTCTATTAACGTCTATGTCATAGAAACCTCTACCCAACACAATGAACAATTCGCGTGGCGATATTAACGTCTATTAACGTCTATGTCATAGAAACCTCTACCCAACACAATGAACTATTCGCGTGGCGATATTAACTTTCATCTATGTCGCGCCAAACAAATGCGAAACAGATAGGATAGGATAGGATAATTTATTTACAATACACACATGAATAATACAATGGCAGTAACACATACTAAGGTCATGCTGTATATTGTTCGGAGTTAGTCTGTCTGCTACCCCCTAAAACAAGTATCACTATAAATAATTAAATAGATGGCTTGTATCTCATATCCACGCATGTAAGACTGTAATCATATATAAAACTATCTAGAAACTAATATTTAGGGCATATCACAAAAAAGTATTGGTGCGGTTGTGTGCCAATCCAGATGAGTTATAAGATCGAAAATGTATTATCTCTACATATCAATGTTTTGAACTGTTCAGAGTTTCTAAAACATATGAAAAGTTTCGGTCCCAGTTCCAGTTCCATGGGTATATTAAGAACAAAATACTTTGTATTTTTGTTGTTACAACGGATTCAGGCGAGAGATAGCGCCATCTTTAGTTAATTTAGGAATCTATATAGATCGCCGGAAAGTCTTTTTGTTGAGTGAGGTTTTGGGATAATTCAAATTAACAGTATTACATGTAATATTTATATGCATGTCTAGAGGTATTTGGTTATAATCATTGTTAGAGAAATCATAATGATGTACGGTAGTATTTATGATGTATGGTTGTATATGGGCATGTTTGGAATCGAGCATGCGTTGGTGTGAACACTTGTGTGAAGAAAATTGTTCGAGTAGAATTATGATTATTTATTCCACACCCATTGACGTGAGTCACGTGCATTCAACGGAATCCCAGCCATTGAATACATATCAGTGTATACCTCTAGTGGAATACAAGCCGGAACTGTTCTTGTTGTCGCCAAGAAAAATGACGTGCATTCGTCGACCACCCGCTTCCGGTGATCCCGCATAATTACTGGTTATTGTCCTACTTAAATCACAATAAATGTAGCTATTTTAACAATGAAGGTGACATTCATGGATTGAACTTATCTGACCGAATGATGTAAAATAAATACAGAACACAACTTGCATCGTAATCTCGAAACTTTTATCGAATTCGATTACGATGCGCGTTGTGTTCTGTCTATGTCATCGAGTATAACAATGAATGTTCGTATTATTTATAGAGCACAATCGGGACATCCTTTGTTTTTACAGCGTACATTTTCTGGGTAATTTCTCAGCATGGCTATCTGTAAGTGCTTCTTCAATGTGTGCCTGATTTGGCAAGATATATAGTCTTTTTCCACATTGTTCCATGTTGTGGGGAAGGCGTTGTGGAGTAGTTTTCCTGACCAGTCAGTTCTAGGTTCTAACAGTACGGGATTCGGGGGTCTTGTGGTTGATTTTGCTCGCTTGTTGTACATCATTCCAAAAGACGCGGGCAGGCGGTTATATCACCAGTCATGTATGAAAATTGTGTAATTGAGAGTGTGTAAGTCATATATTTTCAAGATATTCTCTCTTTTAAAGAGTGGATCTGTATGACTCCTGTACTTCTTATTGCATTTGAATGAACTATTTTACTTATATTTATGATGCGCTAGACCTGATAGTTGAAAATATAACCATCAAGAGGTGTGAGGCTTGAGATTATACTTCCAAAGTCATTGTGTTAAACATCATATTTAGTTGGTTCTGGAAAATCCTAACCCTAACCCTCCATTTGAAACTTGTATATGTATACTGATTAGTGTGGTCGGCGTAGTAACATGTGTGATGTGTGTACCGCTTACAAATTACATGTATCCCGGGAACCAGAAGACATTGGATCGTTTCTTTAATGCCTCCATTTTATTAATGTAACTTTCAAATTGCCTCATCTGATCATATGAGTATATTATCTGCAATGTGACATAGAGTTGTGTCAATTCCAGTCACTTGTATTGCGCTTCAGCCAAATGCCTGCTTTACAATTATACGTCAGTGAAAGTCACTGCATTCCAGGCAAATAGGAGTACAGGACATGTCGTGTCGGTCGTCACAGTGCGTCAAAATTCAAACACAGAACAGCCATAGTACATGTATGAACCTAATTGCACGAGGATAATTATGTTATTATTTGCACTCTGAGGTCCCCGTAGGGTTAATTTAGTTACCATAGCCCGTTTACCATAACGTTTCGATGATACACGATGCTTCAATTGGTCATTACTATTGTAAATATGTTCTTGGAAGTAGTTATAATCAATCACGATTCAAATGACAAAGTATGGCAAACACAGAATAGTATTATTACGTTGTAATTGGCAAGTCTTGGAAAATGGAAGTAGTTATATGATGAAAAACAATATATGTATATCTGATCGACAGTTGTGCGTTAAATATATATTATGTACTTGTTCGAGTTCGTGAAACTGATAAGTTAGTATTAGAGAATGTAGCATTATACTCACATCGCCGAAAAATTCAAAGAAATCGACCATACCACTCCATAGAAAACATCGTCAAAACTACGCTCAATTGTAAATATTTACATCTGGATTCGTGTGATGGCAATTTGGATTAATATTCGTAAAAGGAAAACAATTTTGAGCAATCGCATTCTCCATTTCTATTGGATCACCCTACCGGAGTGTTTCACATCACTTTAACTGATATATTCACAGACGCGTTGTGTGTCGTTGATCATTTCACGCTTAATAAGTAGACAATATAGTCACAGGGAAACATTGATGGAGAATAAACTCAGGTGTGCTATATTCATATCCCTGTTATCGCCATGTTATAAAGGGCTATCCACATTTTATATCGTGCTATACCCATATTATGGAATCGTAGTATCGTCATATGGTATCGCTCTATCCCCATGTGGTGTCGTTAATCGAGAACATGAACTAAATATGTCATGCGGAAATTATGCTTACCGGAAGTACATTTTCTCAATTGGAACGACATAATAACATGAACATTTATCTTCCCATTGGTTGCGATCTCCTATTACTGTACCCACAGTAACAGCAATCGCAACAGGAAAGTATTCCACACAAGCTAATGATCCAAGCTATCCAACAACGCGCACAACAACACTTCTCGTCGTAATGCGGAATATGCTCGGGCATATGAACCCTATACGCATCGCTTCGATCAGACATCACTGTGTTATCTGTAATGTTTTGGGCGCTTGTATTTAGCTGTTCACAAAAAACTAGCAGTTCAACATACTGATGTAAGTCCTCAGCTTGGTCTAATATGCTTTAAATCGATCCTGAGTATCAACTCTGATTGGTGAACGCTGGAAGAATACCCAGTGAGTATGACAATGTCGCAGGGAGTGGTTTGGGATAATTGCATGCTCTCCAAACTACATGCTTCAAAATACTAAAATCATTGTCAACCCTAGTTCAGGCACGTTGTGTGGTAGTATCGAGTCGAGTGTCATTATATTTAGAAATTAACTGGATACAGTGGAACATTATCAAAACCATTATGCAAGGACAACGAATGCTGGCAATGCTATCGACAAGTGACCACTTTAGTATGCACGCATCATCGATATGCTATTGGTGCATTGCCAATAACTCTCCGATATTTATCATGCGGCATAAGTAAACTATTTGATACAGACTGTATGCAACAAAGCTGAGACTGTTTGTCATCAAATTTGTATTGATTCACTTCAATGTTAGTTTTAAAATACTGCTTGTTGTATATATAAATTAATCTGTTTATTAGCGACGATTGTGTACGGGCTTTAAAATAAGTTATATATAAACCAATATGTTCATTAATGACGGCTGTGCACGTGTTTTAAAACAAGATATATACATTAATATGTTTATTAACTAACATTGTTTGATCATATACCGTAGCTAATCTCTATGAAAATTAAATATGTGATTTAGGCATTGTAAGTCGTCTTGAGAAGATTAATATCATTTCTGATAAGACCACCATCAACACGAATGATTCAATGAAAATAGAGCGCTCACAGTGAATTGTGTCGCTTCAGGACAAGAATACATGTCGATATGAGCATGGCTGCATGGGGATAGTAATGTGACGCGCGATGTCTCAAGCCCCTCCCCCTCTTCCCTCCACTCGCCACCTCCCTTTTAATCCCCGATTGCCATTGATTTTGTCAGGAAGACACCTCGTGATTGTCATAACTTTCCACATTGACACTTCAGTACATGTTCCTTGTGGTACAACAAACAGGGATTTTTTTATGATGTCTTCGATCCTTATCTACATTTCGATATCTAGTTTTAATAGAAGCCAAGTGACTGTGCAGTGTATGAACTTCAAATGTCTCTTTGGTGTATTTGTTTACCTGTCAAAAATCTGTTGGATATAATAATGATTTGGGATACTTCTGGATTACATTCTGGAAAAGTTCTTGCATACACATGGGATGAAGTGTTGATGGTCGTCGACGTGTTGTCGATGTATATCTGGTTCTGAATTTTTTCCTGGTATTTCATT
Source organism: Siphonodentalium dalli (assembly GCA_032622095.1). NCBI lineage: Eukaryota > Metazoa > Mollusca > Scaphopoda > Gadilida > Siphonodentaliidae > Siphonodentalium > Siphonodentalium dalli. Next base: position 274,622,715 of record CP136061.1, read on the forward strand.
TCATCAACGCAAGAGCGAATATATGTATTTCTCAATTTTATTATATGTTCAATATTCCATAATGTTGTCATTGGCCAACAGGCCCAACGGGCCAGCTAAATATACAACTAAAATGATCATCCATGCATCGGATGAAAGGCGTGATTCGATGTTTGTTAGCTTGAGGTCGATAGTGATGCAATCACTAGCACACGTGAACATGCATACAGTTTTAGTAATGACACATTGGCGACATATGTTTTGTCAACATGAACTAAAGTTGGTTGGCACAAGTGTTATGTTCTGGTTGTTATGATTACTAATGAAAACTCTCGAATGTGGTATATTTCCACGCAATGTATACGAAGTAGCGTTCGTTGGACGTGTTTACAGATTCGAATACACGATGCTGGTTGATTAATAAGTGCACATTAGATGCATGTAACTTTTCAAATTGTTATCAGAAAATATCAGAATACATGTTCGTTGGCGGCCAGCAATAGACGGTATGCATAATTTGCATGTTCTCCGTATAGTCTTTATCATTTATTTGTCCGGTCAGGGTGAAGTATTTCTGAAGTATCACTAATCGGATAGCCATCAAATTCAATAGTATTATGTGCAGTTATTGTTTCCTTTGTCATATAGATTCCATATAGATGTCACCACACACTGGTCATTCATATAGATTCCATATAGATGTCACAACACACTGGTCATTCATATAGATTCCATATAGATGTCACCACACACTGGTCATTTATTTGTCATATAAATTCCATATAGATGTCACCAAACACTGGTAATTTATTTGCAAACCTTAAGTAGAGTTGTCTTCATCGAGTAACTGTAGTAGTATGCATTAACATATTCTCGCGCAAATATTCATATTAAAATTCATCAACCAATAATCTGACTGATTCAATAAAAAATAAAAAAAAAAAATAATAATAATAATAATATTGGACTATTTTATCAGCCGATAAAATCGATTAAATAAGCCGATAGTGGAATTGTACATGTTATTTTTTTAAAGTTTATTTTAAAGATCATATATTTGGAAAGTCGTGGGTTGGTTTATTCGTGCTATTTTATGCCCACAATAAACTTATAATGCGTCGATATTTACACTCAAATAACTCAAAGTGAGGCGAGTCTACACAGATTATGAGCCTAAAGCAATTTCTATTATAAACCCGTACCGTGTTGAATTTAGAGAGAACAGATTGTATACACACTCTCCACATTGGTGCGCGCTAGGATATTTGCCATCCGAATTCAGGTGTGACTTTCCCATAATAACAATGTATAGTAATTGTTTTCTTCGTATATCCTCCATCGAGTACTTGTCCATAATCGACGACTGGCTAACAAACTCTACGTTTAAATACTCACCACTGTCGTTTCGATGGCGTCATAAGGCACATTGGGAGTTACCACATACTTAATTACCAATGGGAAGAACATCAATGCGCACTTACACCGAAGCAACGCGTTGTGAAGCCATTCGTTAGGCTTTCCCAAATCTGATCAACCAATTGTACATGCATGTGTTGGCTCCAAGTTATGAATTGTAATAATTCAATACATCAAGTACACCAAAGTGATTGTGCTTTAAGTTTACTCCTCAAATTCTTAATTATAGATTTATCAGGAAATATATACAGTATCTCGTGTATGTTGGGAATTTACTAAATTTCACACCAAAGGCTCGGTTCAGACCTAATTCTTCTATAAGTTGGGGACTCGTTGTATATCCTCTATTTCTCAATCTTAGTATGTGTTCAATGTTCCATACCATTCACATTTGGGCAATATGCCAGCTAAAAATACAACTTTCGTTGCATTCATTCGTTGCAGAAATATTCACATTTGTTCAAATCGCCATCAACACGGCGCAATTGTTTTTTATGATATAAGCGCTCTTTAGTGTTTCCATATCAGGAAAACGGTACCAAATAACGCTCGTCATGATTACCATATCCGGATATAAACAAAGCCGGGTTCTGTAACGTGTTTTGTTTTTGTTTACATACATATAGGACAACATTTGACAATAACATACTGTTTATGCCATATTTCTGATTGGTATGAGAACAAAGTCTGTCTATATTTTACTATTATGTTTTTGACGGAGGTGAATATTTTAACAGCATACCCACCGCCACCCGTATATTTAAATTGATTATCCACATATCCAGAATATGAAGGGCAACACGTATATAAAATACATATATACCAAAGCTAACGGCGTGAGGAGTAAATAATCGGTTACGGTGATATGATGATCACATGTTACGGTGCTACTAAAGACATATTATGTACATGTTCGGGTTCGTGAAATTAATAAATTAGTATTCCGGCGCTATGGCAACTGGGGGAATGTAGCATTCTACTAACATCGCCGACAATCTCAAAGAAATCGACCAAAACATTCCGCAGAAAACACCTTCTGAACTACGCTTAATTGTAAATATTTACATCTCAATTCGGGACGCATATATCACGATAAACTAAAGAAAACGTTTTCCCCATCGAGAGTCAAGATTAGTCTCCATTTATAATCGATCACCCTACCAGAGTGTTTCAGATCACATTAAGATAATTGATATGTACACGATATTTACCCGCACATATCGATAGCATCGCTACTCGTGGAACTTTATAGTATTTACTTCTCATCTATTTACATTTGCATCTAGCTGTGGTACAGATGCATTCTATATTTATGTTCCCGTTCATATTCTGGCACCATATGGTTTTTTGTGATAAAATGGCCTGTAAATTTTGCCAGTGTATGAACGTACCCTTGCATGTTATTGGCAAGTCAATTGAAGTTGCCTAAACGTATCGCAGTGGGGCTTCATGGCGGAATGTATCGATAGCACGATATCATATGGGGATCGCACGATATCATATGGGGATATGTACGGCCCTGTGCCAAAGGTCGCCTCGCATATATAAGAGAATGCATTGGCCTAACAATTTTTTACAATTTTAATAATTTTTTCTTGTATTCTTTAACAATTTTATAATTTCACCCATACAGAGCCCCAGACAAACATGAGCAGACGACACTCTTATATATGCTTCTATATATGTGTGGGGCTCCCTGCAGGGTAATGGATGTTTTTTATTTTATGTCCTAACAATTGTAAGAAACATTTATTTTAAAAAAATGCATTCTCTTATATGGTCGACTCGCATATATAAGAGAATGCATTGGCACAGGGCATTTATGCTGTTGAAGCTTTATTTGGGCGGTTTTGGGCGGTTTGTTGGGTAAAAGGTTAATTGGAGGGAAATATTCAGATACAACCTGTGGTCATTTGTTGAACTTATTATCTGAACATCTCCAAAGGGAACCACTTTGTCAATGAGTATTTAGTATACAGTAAGTATTCCAGAAAGGGAGTAAGCCACATATGTTAATGATCCGAACTGTCAAACCACACACGCTGTGTCCCTCGGTCCTGTTTGTCGAACGAACTCGGGCATATAAGTTTGTATGTAACTCGATATGACATGGGTCCATTGCCAACACTGGGTTACTATCACTATCCATTGCATTGTTGATAATTCGACATTTGGAAAACTCGACTAAGTGTTATTATAGAAATAATTTTGTTTGTTTTTGTCGATGGAATTATTATTTTTTGCCGACAATGGCGGAAATATACAGACACATTTTAACTTTTTAGCGGATTACGCCGATATAATTATGGTGACATAGCTTTAATGTAATCAAACGAAAGTTAGGATATTTAGCAAGAGCATTACGAACATATAGCCGCATGTGTATCTTGAATATGATCGCTTAGGTCACCTCTATTTTCAAGCGGTGAATTAAATGTACATGATTGTATCATCAGCTATGTACGGGATTTTAAACCAGATATATTAAGTAGTCTTTTATTGACAAAAAATAAGTTGTATCGTATAGTTTACCTAATAGCCAATTGAAGTGAAATATGTTGTCCATCTTGAAAATATTAATATAATTTTTGTTAAACCATCCTAAACATTAAGGCATCAATACCAGGACATATGGTCAATAGTGAATTATGACGCTTCCCGACAAGTATACATGTCGAAATAAGAATGGTTAATTATTATTGAAAAGTTATTCTACTGAACGGGGTCCAAGACTTGACACAGCGATGCGGCTTACCCTCCCTTCGCCACCTCCCGTTGACTCGTCGATTACCATTTTCTTTATCAGAAAGAGAGTCATTACTTTCCCAAATGCCATTTCGGTACATGTTTCGTGTGTTCCAACAAAGAGAGTGGTTGTTTTAGTATGTATGCGACCCTTACCCACACTTCAGTAAATATGTTATACAGGTACTATTTATTTGACAGAACAACTGGTGTTCTCCGAACATCTAACTTTACAAAATAAAACCGGCAGATGGTAGTCTAACAATAATAAACAACAATACAATATGTGGAGTTCTCAATTAAAAAATCTACAGCAAAAATGGATGTATGATTCCAAATATAGGGATGCACCCCCTCCCTAATAATATACATGTCAGTAGTTTCCACCCGGTTATAAGAGAAGTTATTATAAGTCCATGTTTTTTTGGCAATATACCTACTTCAGAAAACTTCTGTCATGTTTATTTTCTTCCCAGAGGTGCCACTCCACAATAACAGTGCACTGTAATAATGATGTTGTCCTGTGCATTCTTACGTCTATCAAATGAACACTTCTGTAAACGATGGTTTATTTCCGTTCCATCTGCATACCGCCCGCAGCAACACGTTAACCGAAAAACATAGACCTTAATTCCGTCTACATATTTCGGATCAGCCTTGGTGTAAGTGCAACAAGAATTACACCCATGGTATTCAGTGTGATCTGTGAGTCTCACACCGTCTAATTCGTTATGCGACATGTTCTACCGTGGGATAATAAGGTTCTAATGAATGTTGCTCGAATTTCAATATCATCAAAGCATCACTATGTGTTCAATATTGCACAGTATTCTCATTGGATATTGGCCAGATAAACTAAACTAATATGACTATTAAAATATCTGACCGGGAAGGCGTGATTATATTACTGTCGGTTAGAAGTCGCGATTGTGAAATCGATAACACAAAATTAATATGCATAGATGTTTGATACCGACACACCAGCGACATACGTTTTAGTCAACATCCATTATGTGTTGTTGGTACAAAGATGTTTTCATGGTTAGGAATCATGAAGTGTGATAAGTGTAAATTGATTTCATATTACTGTAACAATTGAAATATGCTAATATAAAACATATGTTGGGTCGGCGGCTCAGACTAAAAGGTAAGCATGGAGTACACGTTTCTCTCTATTTCGTGCTGTCTGTTTACATATTTAAGTGGATTATTGTAATTGTAACACATTGCTGATGTGTGGTGAATCTGTTGGCCATCTATAATATTAGGTGGAATTGATATTTTACTCAGAATGTACGTCCCCATATATTACACCCTGGACATCACAGTTGTGAGAACCACAAGTGGGGTTGTCATCATCGACTAACCGTAATATTTCCATGTTCCGGTTCTCGTTAGAGCATTGCGTATATGGTTTCATTGACAAATAACTTTATTCTAGCCCCAGCTATATATGCTCATGTAAATAGTGAATACCTGATAACTTTAAAGGAACAGTGTTGTACACGTGGAACAACCGACATTTGACTAACATGTTGTCGTTCATATTTTGGTATTATAGGGTTTTCTCTGAACGTACCATTATGCGTTAACTACAGACGTTTGAACTAAAGGGATTGCGTGTATTGTCCTTATTTGAACCATCTACCTTTTCCCTATACGAAGATGTTTCAATTTCGCTATATGTAGCAATATGAATGGAAATCTGTACCTTTTGTATTTTTTCTGTTATCGTCCAACTCTTTGTTTCAGCGGTTCACAACAGCAGTAAATATTTATGATTTTGCAAAGTCTGTCACAATCCTTAGCAACACGAACATCAAAGTGACATTTGTCAGAATGTTCCTGATTACTATTTTTATATCTCCCACATTCACAGTGTCGCTCAATAATATAAACTTTCCTTTACTTTTTCTGATGTTTGTATTTACACCCCCCGCTTCGTATGAATTTATTCAATGTGAAGTGGTTCTCGTAATCTCAATAAGCATTGTTAAAAGGCATATCGACTGTGTGGCTGTCTAACCGATTCACATAATATTGGTTGAAATGATCATGGCTCTGGGTTGAGCAGGAATATGATCAAAGAAATTTTGTTGTGAATGGCTATATATAGGAGCAACATAAAAAATAAGATTCACAGGACAGTGTTTCAATGACCACAGTTCCCTCCTGAACAGGATGACGGTCGATGAATTATCTGGCAAATGACTATAATGTGGGAGGAGTAAAATAAACTACATATAATATAAGTCCGTAACTATGAGTAATATCATGGGTAGTCCATTACTTTTGTGACCATGTTTTAGTCACATTATCGACACAAAATGAAGCGATTCAAAGCCGATTATCTTGCAGATCTGTACGCTCTTAACGGTACGTTCATACACTGGCAAGTTTGCACGGTATGATATGGTCGATTTGCTTTGGATTTTCGGCGACGTGGTAGAATGCTACATTCTTCCAGTTGGCATAGTGCCTTAATACTAACTTAACAGTTTAATGCACCAGAACAAGTACATAATATGTCTTTAGCAATTCCTACAAAGGAGGTGCACTTCGATGATTCCTCCACTAATATCGGACAGCTGAATGACGAATATTTTATCCGGATGTCGGCATTATGTGCACCAAATCATGGTATCGGTACACATAAATGTAGATATTGATGTTCAAAGATCCATGTCTGTTTAAAGTTGCCTCGTCCGCACTTTATATCTAAATTTTAGCTTATTCCGTGCAAAAGAACAATCGCGAAAAGCTACACAACCATCCTTAAGACATGCGTCGAAAACAATCACAAAAGCTCATGAATGAGACCGCTCTTATTAATATCTACTGCTTACCCAATCACCAATGGGAGTGAACTGTGAGAGAACGCTCTTATTAATATATACTGCTTACCCAATCACCAATGGGAGTGAACTGTGAGCGAAAACAATCACAAAAGCTCATGAATGAGACCGCTCTTATTAATATCTACTGCTTACCCAATCACCAATGGGAGTGAACTGTGAGCGAAAACAACCACAAAGGCTCATGAATGAGAACGCTCTTATTAATATCTACTGCTTACCCAATCACCAATGGGAGTGAACTGTGAGAGAACGCTCTTATTAATATATACTGCTTACCCAATCGCCAATGGGAGTGAACTGTGAGGCTTAAAATATATTATGTTGGCCATCTTGAAACTATAAATATTTTTTTTTTTAAATAAAACACCGATAAAACACCGATAAAACCGTATAGAGGTGACCTAAGCGATCATATTCAAGATTCACATGCGGCTATATGTTCGTATTGCTCTTGCTAAATATCCTAACTTTCGTTTGATTACATTAATTCTATGTCACTATAATTATATCGGCGTAATCCGCTAAAAAGTTAAAATGTGTCTGTATATTTCCGCCATTGTCGGCAAAAATGCTGTCTTAACATGACCTTAGCTAAAGGTTCATGCGCGATTGATCAAATATCATAAATAGTTTATCAATGCAAATTCTGATGTTAAAAGCTACTTTATTATATTTTGATGCGCAGACTTGGTAATTTCGTGTTATTTATTACGTATCATTGTACAACTTGTATATGTGTTATAGTATACTTGCACAGTTCTTGAATTGATACTCATGATTCCAAGTGACAACATTCCTATTGGGTGCCTTTACTTGTACATAGCTTAGTTTTAATATATCTATGCCACTGTCTGATTTATCTACACAGTTGCTTCGCTACGATATTTTTGATACCTCATTCTGTTCTTCGGCGGGATATGATCTAGTGGCTAAAATGACGTTAACCTCTCATTCACTTAACGTACAATTTCTGATATATCTCACTGGACCAGTAAACACAAGCCGATGTTGAAAGTATTCAAATGTGTGATAAACTGTTTTAACTTGACGTTAAACTGTAACAGTTAATACTGCATACAATCAGACCACATGTTGTTACTTTTGCTATATTAAGCTCGGTTACACGAAGTTGGCGTGGGTTGGAATCCCGTAATAGGCGAAAAGCAGTCCCGATTTTCAATTTGAGTGATAGAAAGAGAATATGTTCACCGAAACAAGCACACCGCAAGCATGAACATCATAAATCTTATATATATTTTGCATATTACTTTATAATAATACATGTAAGTGAATAGAGTCGCAACAACTACATGCATTGCATGTGACATGTAAACAATGTATAACTAGCAATTGATGAGATAATGCCGTAAATAAAGAACTAAACAATTACCAACTAAGTCTCACCCAATAAAAGCAGTATCATCAGATATGCACAGTTTTTATATCATATATAGTTAGCAAACATAATGGGATTACGGGGTAATGGAAGTCATAGGTAGGGTTTACCTGTCAAAGATAGCTGACAGTAATTTTGTTGTTGATTCACTAAAAGATCCAATGGGAGCATTATATTGTTCACAGGGAAACCTCGCAAATATTATATTCAAAATATAACATTCCAGGAGTGATTACCATTGTTGAGATCCACATATACCCTGTGCCAATGCATTCTCTTATAGGTGATGCTCACTTCACATATTTGGCTAGATTCACACTTTGATAAACGGTTGATTTAATTACGAAAATACGCGTGGTATAGTAATAGTGGACTATTATTCGTAGCTTTGTGTGACCCACATTATGTGAGTAAAGGGGCATGCCCAATAGCAGAATGGTCCACATATAGAGGTACCATGTCTTGACCACCGGAAGCTGACATAAGCTAAGGATTAGGAACAGAAAAGATAGCAGAAACCCATGTGAACCCATCTTTAAAATTTATGTTTGTGTTTATAATTGTGATATTACATTATGATTGTTGATAACATATATAACATAAAACCACATTGTTTATGCTGGGTACCCAAACAACCCCTTCAACCTTAATCACGCCTTTAATGCCAGATGACTTTTCAATCATATCTACTCATGTTCATTATTTTAGATGACATAAAATTATAGCTTTTTATTTGTTAAAAAATAGAACTTCTTGAAGTATGGGTCTGTATTTTGGTATACTGATTATAAGCGGACGCTCGTATTATATGTATACGTTCAGAAATATAAAATAAAACTGTACCTTTCTCATCGCCCAACGTACAACTGACCACAATAACAATGGATTGTGATGACGAAGGAACCATCGTGTCTAATATAACGATCCACTCGACACTTATCAGAAAAATGATCTGTGTCGAGATCACGAAACTGCCCACACACACACAGTCGGCGAAAAACATAAACTTTCCTTGACTTATGATTCTTATTCGTTATTTGGTATCTGCATTGATGCTTGTAGTGAGTTTCGGTGGCTTCAGTTGGAGTCGATCTTAATACAACATTACGACTAGCCATTTCCTTATTTTCTCATCCAAACGGTTCGCAGGAGAACAGTTGACCACGATTATCTGGTTCACATAGACACGGTCGATGTGCTGTCTGGTTAGTGGCTGTATTTGCGGTGGGTGGAGCAATATGAACCACGTAGAATAATTTACAATGTGTATACCGTCCAATGAGATGAGTGATATCCCAGGGAGTATTATTAGTCCATACACTATGGCGGAGTTGGTGCCTCAAGTCATTGATAACACTGATCAATAGTGATTATTTTCAAAGTGATTGTCAGGTTAGTCAGTAATTATTTTGAATTTTATTCAACAGTGTACACTATAAATAGCACCGACACTAACACATCCACAAATACATAAATATGCACAAGTGGTTTCGTTTATTAAATATATAATTATCATTAATTTAATTAGTGTAACAAGCAAGACTCGAGACGCGTAAATTCGAGTTGTAAACCCGTAATAAATTATATTATGTAACTACCTCGTACACAAATAACCATAACCAATTATCGGTATCTCATATCATCGTCCAAGAGGTGAATAGTCGCAGCGGCAATGAATCCAGATATAATCCAGTGTAGACCCCGTCCATCCTCTCGTAATCAAAACTAGAGAAAGTCCAGAATAATGCTAAATTCCCTATTATCGTCTGCTCGTCGCTACACGGGGATCGCAATCGGTTAATTACCTATTATTAGACCACAATCCATTGGCAAGGAGAATCCATTTGTTTTAGATGAGGTCAAGGTACATGTAGATGTATTAAATTACATACATGTATTACCTGCGTTATTGATCTGTTTTACGTGTATAAGATTCCCAGTCAGAACTTTAACAAGTTCACAGGTTTTGTATTCTGGTGGAAAATGATATCAAGGGGCATACCCAGGGTAGAGATTCGTCGCATGATCTACGCCGTTGCGTGAAATAGAAATATTCTTGGTGTAATTTGATTTATAAAAGTTATTAGTAGCTTTAGCCATAATTTAAAGGGGCCAAGTCACTCGCATGGGTAAAAAGTGCATGTCAATTCCCAAGGTTGACGAAGGAATAGTTCAGTGATTACCCCATTTGTAAGCACACGCAACTCATAACAGACAAATCGCACGGGCGCAGTTCTTCGACTCGATTGATTCTCGCAAAGAACATTTTTTGTGCTCTAACCATTACTTATGCCTTCCACAATTACAAGTCCTATGCAGGAGTCGTAATTTGAATTTTATCGCTTATGATTTTCATGTCACAGATTACATATTTACGAAGCACAGCTGGTCCGATTCGAATAAACGATGAAGTGTGATAAGAGTAAATTATGTACCTTTTTAAATTAAAATTCGAAAATATAATAATATATGTTCGGTGACGGCGAGCAACATTAATGTAAAATAATACCTTTCCAAGTGTCCTGTTATCGCCCAACATCTAACTGACCACAATAACAATGAATTGTGATGACGAATGACCAACCACAGTAGCTTGAACTACGATCCACTGCACATTTATCAGAATAATGTTCTTGAACGAATTCAGGAAACTGCTCGCAATAACAAATTCGATGAAAAACATACACTGTCCTTGTCCCATGTTTCTGTTTCTTTATTTGTATTCTCTCTTTTTTCGCTTTTTTCGCTTCTATTTTATATTCGCATTTGCGGTCATAATGCGTTTCAGTTTTTTCTTCTAAATCTTCTATTCTCAATACATAATTATTGGCCATATCAACGGTTTATCCTTTTGCATGAAAGTATTGAAATTACTACTACTGTGGCATTAGCAGAAAGTGCTGCTATAGTATATACGAAGTGTAACGCCCAAAATAATGTTACTGAATAGTTGCGTGAATGTCTTGCTCCTACCAACAATGTGCCACGTATGTGACGTCTTTGTTCTGGTTATTGGTGATAGGTATTATAGGAGGAGCATAGTTTACACTGTGTGTTAGCCGTCCAATGCTTGATATCGCAGTTAGTATTGTTAGTCCACACTTTCTTGTATTGGAGCGGCTGTACTCATGCCGGTGCCTATCGTGCGCAATAGTGAATATTTAGAGCGGGATCGTCATGTTAGTTAATAGTTTATCATTATCATTGATTCTTTATACACATGAACTGGGTCGATTTCGATCATAAAATATTCACAAACATAGATATGTACAAGGGAAAATATTGGTTTGTTGAATATATGTAATTAAGATAATTGGTGTAGCAAGTTAGACACGAGGACAGTAAATACGAGACGCGAATCCGTAACATATTACAATAAGTAACTACCTCATAATAAATCAGCAATAGCAATGTGCTGACTCTCAGGTCATCGTCCAGGAGTATCGTCCAGTATGTATTTTCCGGCAGTAGCAATGAATCCATATGACGCCGGTGTAGACCCCGTCAATCTCCTCATAATCAAACCAACAACACTGCGAATAATGCCATTATAACTTATTGTTATACATTCCACATTTACAATCCCTACACAAGCGGTTGATATTTCTGCTTTTACGATACTTTCGTCTGTAGTACGGCACCCTTCATCTGGGACATGGTGTTCTTTGTACGGATCGGCCGATTTGAGTCGCGCAACGGTATTATAGCTTGTCATCGTTCGTCCTTCTGAATGTAGATCGCGACCTCTGGTGTATGCCGAGAAGCAGGTAATGGACAGCCGTTGCTCCCAGCTCTTAGCTCACACTTGTTGATAGATTGTTCTCAGAGAATCCACCCAAAGCCATCGTTTATTCGATGTCACCACAATTATTGATTCACTGAACCAGTCATATCAAACTGCCGACCAATTCGATAACAGTGGTTGCTATGTGGGCGATCGCTTTGGGTGGATTCTCTGAGAACAATCTATAAACAAGTGTGAACTAAGAGCTGGGAGCAGCAAAGGATTGTTCGTTTACATCTCTTCGTGGTGCAGACGTCGTGTGTTACGACATGACACACCCGGTGTTGTTTAATACTTAAGTAAGAGTTAGAATTCTCAAAATGTGTGTAGTAGTGGCTGAGTCATAACATACACAATGTGCTGTAGTGATCTAAGCACCTAACATGTCTTTGGTATGACAATTTCACATACGTCTAACATGGTTTTCATAAAACGGTTTCGATATCAATGTAAATGAAAATGAAATTGTTTACAATTGTGACGTGGATGAGTTATGACCACACAGCGTAGATAAAGACACCAAGCTAGATATAATTTCAAAATTGTTAAAGACATATATTTCAGTTGTGATATTGTCGTATTTACGTATTGTCACCATTCACCATAATAAGACATATTATGGACTTATTCGGGTGTGTGGAACTGATTAATATTCAGGCGCTATATCTACTAGTGGAATGTAGCATTTTACTAAACATCACCACAAATCTCAAGCAAATCGACCGAACACTCCATGGAATACATCGTCTGAACAACGGCCAATTGTTAACATTTGCCTCTAGTTTCGGGACACAACTATCGGCGATAAACTATGACAAACGATTTCGCCATCGAGAGTCATTGCATTTATATATAAGAATGATGGTGGGTATTGTCAAATTTGATGCAATATTTGTCAAAATAACTGTTTTGAGCAATATTATCCTATATTTCTATGCGATTACCCTACCGGAATGTTTCACATCACTTTAACATTCCTGTTCAAATTACCGACATTCGCCAACAGATCGTTGCAATCCTATGATGATGTATCTGCAATGTTGGTGGGTAAATGTGATGCTGCCTTATTTTTTGGAACTGTCAGGTTTGAGCCGAACCACAGCACAGTCACTGTGTGTTGTTGATCGTTCCGTGTCAACACTCGCTGGCTGGAATTCATCCTTAGCCGTTGTCAACGACAAGAAACTTGAGAACAATAACAACACTTCTCCCTAACATCGATTTGCCCCATCAATATCACAGCTGTAACAGCAGGGCCCGCCAACACCATATCATGCATATCCCTGGCCCCATTGATATTTAATTGATATATAAGAATGATGGTTTGTCATTTCAACTACTTATTGCAAGATTATTCTCCATTTATATTTGATCACCCTACCTGGGTTTTTAACATCACTTTAAACAATGTTTATTGGTAAATAATAGAAAACAACATATATCCATTGTGTCTTTCTATCAAAACCGCGATTTAGTATGCATATGAGCGATCTAGTATGTATATGAGCGATTTAGTATGTATTTGAGCGATTTAGTTTGTACGTGAGCGATTTGTTGGTTATATGAACGATTTAGTGTGTATATGAGCGATATAGTATGTTTATGAGCGATTTAGTGTGTATATGAGCGATTTAGTATGTATATGAGCGAGTTAGCATGTACATGCGCTATCTGGTATTTACAATGTATATGAGCGAGTTGGTATGTATATGAGCGAGTTAGTGTGCATATGAGCGATTCAGTATGTATATGAGCTATTCAGAATGTATATGAGCCGTTTCTGGTTGTTACATGGTATTTCCATCCATGGTTATGTTAAGAATATATCATGCTGTTGGGTCATGCTAAATGCCTTGGCTACTGTCAGGGAACTATATGGTGTTAAGAACCCTATCATTTTCGCTGTGTTCGTTCAGTTAATCCGAACATATTCAGGTAAAGCTGGTATCAAACAGTAAAACATATATTTAAGCTAGACGGATTGATTGACATTGCCATATTAGTAGTGAGAGAAATCCGCACACTTACGGCTAATCTAACAGTGGTTTCAATGGCTGGTAAACTGGTCGACCGTGTGCGGCAAGCCACCGGCCATCGGCGAGTAATTTGGAAACTATACCAGATCACGATTTTGGGTTACAAAATACATGATAGAAACATGTAGATTTGAACTCTTATCTACAGCTTTTCACCCCTAACCGATTGAGCTACCGGGTCCCCTAGGAAAAAGCCAGTATGTGTATTCAACATTCAAAATCATATATTGCGAAATATTGTAATATTATATACATAGGAGATATAGTACAGTAGCAATGTTATATTGTTATGCCTCCGAAAAATGCCGAGCATTGTCCTTTGAACATGCTTGGGACTATACAACACACCAGGCGCCTATTTTTAGAAGCAGATTTGATTTTTGAGACCGGACAATTTTTTTTTAAATCAAGATGGACATTGACGTCGTTGTGCAAATTGGATTTGCCAAACACCGCGACCAATTGACAACTTTCCAAATTATAGTCCGATTTTTGTATCAACCCATATACCCTGTGCCAATGCATTCTCTTATATATGCGAGTCGACCATAGGTCGCCTCGCATATATAAGAGAATGTATTGGCCTAACAAATTTGATATTATATTTATGACTGCTAAAAAATGAAAACAATAATGATAAAAATCCCTGTAGGGAGCCCCATACATGTGGCAGCTTGCATAGCTGAGTGGCGTCTGCTCATGTATGTGGGAGGCCACATAAGGGTATCGTAACGACATCAGTTTGCCCTACCATCAGCATACCAATTCAGCAGCACCATATTTAACTAGCATAACCAAGTGACCAGGGGTTGTTTATTGGCTAAACTTGAGTTGTTGGTCAATATTGAACAGGTAGCCTGCGAATCACTTATCAATATAAATAACAGTTTTGTATAGCATCAAATCCACCACAGTGATCTAAAACGCTTCGAAACATTAACATGTCTATCTCGCTGAACCCTGTAATAATGTCACAACAATGGTTGTTGGATAGCACCTTAAGATCGTCAAATGATGAACATTAACTAAGCCAATATATTTTCAGACTGAGCCATCTTCATTGTGCACAATAAAAATATATTCGATGTAACCATTCGTTTTGTTCACGTTTTATCATAAACGACATACATATTCTTTTCTATATTTAGGGTGAGTGGCCTTGTTAGTGCGACTGACAGTACTTGGCTACGTGCCATTCAAATGGTTACCTGGCGTGTGTCATCGATGCGCGATCACATGACAAAGGCTTCGACACATTAACTTGTTTATCTCACTGAACTTTGTACAATGTCACGCGATGTTTGTTAACATGCATGGTGTTATATAAAAATATAAATCGAGTACAACTTGCTAAACTGGTTTTCTCATTGAAGTGGGTCATTTTACATTCCAGGTATGCGCTTACAATGAGGAGGCGGGTCCCTCAAACTAACACATCTGTACGTGACATTGACATGTTTATGGAGTAGAACATACGAAACAGTCCGCGGCGGAATGATATTTTGTTCTGCTTTAGAAGTGTAATCTATGTAAATATTGCTCCAGGAACTAGATTAACCTCACAATATATCAGCAAAATTTTGACTATGCTTACATATAGTCAAGTTCCATACAGAGTTCAGTCCCCTATGCAGGACTTACCACTGCCAGCAGCTACACGTAATGTGAAGAAATGTCGCATTTAATGATTGAGATTTGTTTAGGTTACAATTCATTCCGCATTATTACGAGAAACAGAACTGTCCATATTAATTCGAAAATGGTCTAGATCAAGCCAGAATGAATGTTAACTGGCAAAACACTTCAATGTTAGATTTAATTATTAAAATACACGTGTCGGCAGCGTTCAGACATCGCTTAGTGAGGGGACTGAAATTTGTTTTGCAGCTTGACAGATAGTATGTGGGAAATGAAAGAGTGCGCAAACGGGGA
Organism: Siphonodentalium dalli; assembly: GCA_032622095.1. NCBI lineage: Eukaryota > Metazoa > Mollusca > Scaphopoda > Gadilida > Siphonodentaliidae > Siphonodentalium > Siphonodentalium dalli. Next base: position 274,638,861 of record CP136061.1, read on the forward strand.
AACTTTGTGTTTATCGACCATCATCTGAGACTCCATACGGGAGTGAGTACACATAACATAATACATTGGTCTAACAATATTTACATTGACCTTGTAAACCAGCGAATTTTCTTATATATGCGAGACTCCCTATGTGAGACTCGCATATATAATAGAATGCATTGGCACAGGTTTTTCGTAAAATAATTGAGTATGGAACCTCAGATGGTGGTCAACATTCTCGCGATTACCGCCGCTATAAATAGCTTTCCTGGTAACCCCTTTATGACGTCACCGCCGCTATAAATAGCTTTCCTGGTAACCCCTCTATGGCGTAACCGTGCACGTTTCTCGATAACATAGTTTTACAATCGACAGAAATCTACTTCTTATTTCGGTTTCGTAAAAAATAAATTCGATGTTGAAATTATTCCCGCAATAATACTCAAATGTATTCACCTTGTTAGGTACTGTTGGTCATTTATGAACGCACTGTGGAAGTTTTTATGTTTAATCAGCCGTCATAATCTTTACATGTGTAAACACTGTAAAATTGGCAGAGTGACATAAAATGTGTTGTGCCACTCTTAGTTGTGTGGCCATTTACTGGAATCAGTGTCGCTGAGGGAATTCCGGCAATTGTTTGACTGGCTTTCTGCTTTACTCTGCTATATTTTGATTGTCTCAAACTGACATGATGTTTTTGGGAGTCATGTTATTCCCTTCTCAGAGCTGTATCAATTCTGACATATTTTTGTTTTATTGTAGATATTCACGATGAACAAAAACGAAACTAATGCACAAAATGAGAAGCAGAAAAAGAAGGTGGAGAAACAGAGAACGAGGGACACTGTTAATACTGTGATGGCAATCGCTGCCATGCCGTCTGACGTCAACGTCGTCCCTATGCACAGATCAGATGACGGTAAGGAAGAGATGACCAATCAAATACATGTTACAGAGCGTACACCTGGAAATACGTGGGTTGGCTTATTTGTGTCATTGTCCTCACATAATAAGCTTAGATCCCTATCATTCTGAGTCGATAACGTAACTAAAATGTTCTCATTATCAGCATATTATCGACTCAAAATGAGGAAATCCTAGGCAGATTATCAACCTAAAACAAGTTCTTTATAAGCAAATAATGCTTGGGTTTTCGGGATAAAAGGCTGGACATGTGATAAGTTTGGGATACTCGCTTTACTGTAGTATGACGAAGTTGGGGTATGTCTGTTGTTATCGTCTTTTTGTTTGTTTCGCTACTGTTTTCTATTTGCTTTTATTTGTCAATCCAGTCGGAAGTCGGGATTTTTTTTACCCTGTGCCAATGCATTCTCTTATATATGCGAGTCGAACATAGGTCGCCTCGCATATATAAGAGAATGCATTGGCCTAACAATTTTTTATCATTTGTTTTAAATAGATGTTTCTGACAATTTTTAGGACATAAAATAAAAAAACATCCATTACCCTGCAGGGAGCCCCACACATACAATGTATATAGAAGCATATTATAGAAGAGTGTCGTCTGCTCATGTTTGTCTGGGTCTCTGTATGGGTGAAATTATAATTTTCCTTTGTTTTCATATGTATTGATCTTTGAGTTCCGATAGAAACGCATTGTGTTGATGAGTTTACATTAATTCCCTTCTGGTTTCCTCATGTGAACTGATAGAAACGCATTGTGTTAATGAGTTTACATTAATTCCCTTCTGGTTTCCTCGTGTGAACTGGTGTGTTCTTAGTGTGTTTTCCATTCGAACTACACTAGCAGCAGTTTTTCTCGGAATCGTCGTCAGCAATGGTCTCAGTTTTCTACAATTACAGTACTTGATCGGTTAAATATATCTCAACCATTAATATTCCATTTGTTAAAAATCATGTATTGCTAAACACATTTCAATTATTATTTCAATTGCTAAATATTATCGACAACAATTTAAAAAATTGCCAACTTACACACATACCTACTCATCGCCAGTTCGTTATATCTAAAACAATTATATTTTTTCTGTTGATCAAAAGTTTACATACATTATTTCTTATTTTATCTACTACACGTGTTGTTCAATATGCAATGCTGTGTTTCGTGACTCATAGTGTGTATACATACAACAGCCTCTACATATCAGAAGGCGTTATTTGTTCAAAAAATAACTTGAACTACACAAAACGGGCCTTCGTGACTCTTTTCGTAATACTGAATCATTGTATCAGCCACAGCATTATCTGATAGCATACATTAATAAATAAACTAACTATTCATTATCTGATAGCATAAATTAATTAATAAACTAACTATTCATTATCTGTAGTTGTACAATAATGTAATTGTGCGTGGTCGACACGATCTTTTCGGAAACTAATGGCAAACTATTATCAATAATTATGTGGATTTAATTAATTCATTGCACGCCCATGATATTTTATATGGGTTTACTTGTAACACATCGATTCAATATACGCCCCTGATATTTATATGGGTTTACTTATAACACATCGATTCGACGTACGCACCAGATTATTCATATGGGTTTACTGATAACACATCGATTCAATGTACGCCCCTGATTAGTTATATGGGTTTACTTATAACACGTCGATTCAATGCACGCCCCTGATTATTTTCAGAATACCGAAGTTTGGGAATGGAGCCACCAAAGAGAGCTGGACACGGAGGAGCAGAACATTCTTCGGGGTGATACGTCGGTTCGTTGAACGGCAGATAGAATAGTGAACACACAATGTGAACAGCAGATAGAATAGTGAACACGTAATGTTCCTCGTATCGAGGAGGGTTGGATTGCTGCTCTGGATGTGAGCCGCGGGTCCTGCTGATGGTCGAAGGACGACTGATGTTCTTTGGGACGACTGATGTTCTTTGGGACGACTGATGTTCTTTAGGCCACCTAAGTGTCTTTTGGACGACTAATGGTCCTATGACGACTAATGTTCTTTAGGACGACTGATGTTCTTTAGGACGACTGATGTTCTTGTTTAATTTGTATTGACTACGCTGGTGGTCCTAGGGCGACTGATGTTTTTGTTTAATTTTGATTAACTGTTGCTTTTACTCTACCGCTTTCGACATATTGTTTAGATTAACATGACTGTGATCAGGCGTTGTGGATATTGATGGGTGACAAGTTAGTTGGCATTTCTGGGTAAACCAGACTCGGAACACTTGGTCTGGAGAAAATGTCCTTGTCTCCTATTACCAAATAGCTCTGACGATATAAATAACTTCTCATTCACCCATGCATTATGACACCACAGCACACATAAATAGCCTTTTCAATTATTATCCGATGCTTCAAACTGACGCTATTTTTAGTTATGTGGAAACCTTCACCTGTACATAGATTCCAACACTCGCCCGAATGGCTAATTGGCTATGAACATCGCTTTGTTGATACTAAGTTGTGATTGGCTGCGACTGACGTAATACTTTATCGTGATAATAGTGATCCCCAAAATATTTCAGACTCAGTACAGCGTTATAGCTGACGAGTCTGTTTAACCAGAACTGGTCGGTTGGTTTGATATGAGCAGATTGAATAATGACGAGGTGATCAGAATGCCGGTCTGGATTTCGACCATGGAGCCCGACTTATACCGTTGTTAGCGTTTTCTTAACCGTTCGTGGCGGGAGCTGTGCTGGTGCTGCATTAAATATCATGTGCCAGTAAATTTTCTTATGTATGCAAGTCTCACAATGGGATATATACTGTAAATCACTTGTTTACAAGGTCACGGTAAATACTGTTGGGCCAATGTATTATGTTATATATGCGATGCCATATTTAAAAGATTGCATTGGCACACGGTTTTCACAACATTTCAGGACAATCCAGTATTTGAAGATTGAAATGAGCTTTATATTGAATTATGGATAACATTTTATAACTAACGTTAATGTCCATATAAAGGCTTGAGCAAAACAAATTTTAGCTGAGTAAAACACTTTGTGATGATTAGGAAACACCCGCCATCCTTGCCCACGACCGGTCTGTAAGAATAATTCATTGTAAATTATGCCTTTTATTATATGTGACCCGCCATATCAAATCCAGTCGTAAGACGGGATGTTTGTACCCTGTGCCAATACATTCTCTTATATATGCGAGTCGACCATAGGTCGCCTAGCATATATAAGAGAATGCATTGGTCTAACAATTTTTTATCATTTTTTTAAATAAATGTTTCTTACAATTTTTAGGACATAAAATAAAAAACATCCATTACCCTGCAGGGAGCCCCACACATATATAGAAGAGTGTCGTCTGCTCATGTCTGTCTGGGGCTCTATGTGGGTGAAATTATAAAAAAAATTAAAGAACACAATAAAAAATTATTCAAATTGTAAAAAAAATTGTTAGGCCAATGCATTCTCTTATATATGCGAGGCGACCTATGGCATATATAAGAGAATGCATTGGCACAGGGTAAAAAAAATCCCGACTTACGACTGGATTTGACATGGTGGATCTATTAACCCATAGAGAGCCCCACACAGCCTGGAGCAGACGACACTATGTTGTGCATGCTTCCATCTGTGTGAGGCTCAATGTGGGTTATATGGCGGGTAACATATATGTAATCATTCAACTCTCAATCACCATTAGGTGAATGTGACATAAATTTGACGCAAATGAAAAGACCAAAAGAAATTAAATAGATTGTTTATTAGAAACATAAATAAATAAAACAGACAAAATTAAAGATAAAGAAAACAAAAACATGTTACAGACTATCGAACGCGACGACGTCATACAATTGAGTGCATAGACGTCATAATATCGAGTGGGTATTGCCGCGGAATGATATTGATTGTAATGGGCGTTGAATTGTTCCAAACTAGGCCCCATGTGTTGAATTTACAAATATGTTATGTTTGATTGTTTGAATAAAATCTACATCACGAAATTAAAAGGGTTTTCGTATTTGCGGCTACATGGAGGACTGAAAAAGTGGGTGAATCTTAGCGGATGCCAGCTTAAATCATATGATACTTTTGTAGATATGGCTTTAAAACGTTGCTGGAAAATGCATTTAATTTGTGTTGCCAAATTAGGTCAATGTTTCGCAAGAGAAATAACCATTTATTTACTAAACACTCATTGACGAGTAGTTGCCTTGTGAAATGTTCAGATAATAAGTTCAACAAGTGTCTATTGAATTTATTACCTGAACAGGTCCCACCAACGGCTATGAGTCCTTCTGTAATTTAATTATATGTTCGTCTGTTCGTCTGTATGTAAATGAAGAATAGACTGTTCTCATGCACACCTTTCTATCTGAGTGGGTTATTCTTGAAATTGCTTAAAGCCACTTGTTTGCATAGCGATCACATATATTTGAATAAATGCGTGCAATAATATTACACAGCATATAAATGCAACAAGACTTACTAAATGCATAGATTTGCACAAATCTTGTCCCGAATTTTCGTCATACAATAAAAAGCTTTCCTTGCTAGTTTGTTGATGACATGGTAAGTATAAAGAGCGTCCCTTGCTACTCTGTTGATTACATGCTAAAGATAAAGAACGTCCCTTGTGAATCTATCGGAGATAGAGCGACCAGTCACATGTTATTATATTGGTGATGTGGTATCGAGAACGAGCGTCCTCGGTTAGTATAATGTAAAGATAAAGAGCATTCATTGCTATTATATTGGTGATATGAACATATAAAGAGCGTTCCATTGCTAGGTTGTTGATATCGTAAATATAAAGAGCGTTCCTTGCTATTCTATTGGTGATATGGACATATAAAGAGCGTTACATTGCTAGTTTATTGGTGTAAGATAAAGAGCGTCCATTGCTATTATATTAGTGATATGAACATATAAGAGCGTTTGATGGCTAGTTTATTGATATCGTTAAGATAAAGAGCGTACATTTCTATTATATTGGTGATATGAACATATAAAGAGCGTTTCATTGCTAGTGTATTGATAACGTAAAGATAAAGAGTGTTCACTGATAGTATATTATAAAGATAAGAGCGTCCCTTGTTAGGCTGTTCGTGATATGGCAAAGATAAAATGCGTGCTTGTCACTTTTGTGCAAAACATTAAACGGACATGGCTCATTCGAGCTTCCACATTCTGTCTTCGTAATTTGGACAGATGTATAACATATGTTGAGAAATATTGATAAACCGGCTGATCATTCTCCGAGAAATACTTTTCATTTTACCGCTGTTTTAAATGTTTCGCATAGAAGTGAAAACACGCTCTTTATTTCTACCATATCAGGAATAGACTATTTTCTGTTCCATGCCGTACAAATGTGTTTTTATGTCTGGGACTCAAACACCGTATTCAAAGTCGAACGGCAGTTAACGTATATATCTACCTATTTAGATACCGGAACAATGTGTGTTACATGCGTACTCACGCGTGTATCCACGACATATGCTGGACCAATAAACAAATGTCTAATTAATCGTTGATACTTTATCCGATGACGAACATCACATCACTCATTTTGTTAACCCTTTACCCAACAAAACGGCCAAAACCGGCCAAATAAAGCTTCAACAGCCTAAAATATCTTCGGTCTGTCTCAATAGAACCATAGAAATATGGATATCATTGGAACCGGCTCCTTGACCACATTGTGATAGTTACAGTTATGCCCTGTGCCAATGCATTCTCTTATATATGCGAGTCGACCATAGGTCGCCTCGCATATATAAGAGAATGCATTGGCCTAAAAAATATCTTTTTTTAACACTTTTTACCATTTTTTCTTACATTCTTTAACAATTTTATAATTTTTAATGTGTTAAGCCAATGCATTCTCTTATATATGCGAGGCGACCTATGGTCGACTCGCATATATAAGAGAATGCATTGACACAGGGCCGTTCTGTTGGGTAAAGGGTTAAACTGAGCTCAATAAGCCACAAAGTCTCATGCTACTATAAGTTACGCTCTACATATTTCTTATTGCAAAGCTACTTTTCTATCGCAGTTTTTAGCAAATTGTACATTCCATCGGGTGAGTTTTCTTTTGGAGCATATCTGAAGTGGTATATGTGATGCATCTAATGTCATTAGTTTCATTTGCCGAAGATGCCCATATCTCGATTGGAACTCGAGCGTGCCCTCATCCACTACAATATGTGCCGCGTGTTGATTGAATTCGCAATGATATATGTCCATGTGTTTGAATACGGGCGACTAAGCACCTGGGTCAAGTTGTTAATGTGTCGGACATGTCTTCATTGTCGACATACTGCCGTGGCTTGTTCGACATGCGGATGTCGTGTCATAATCTGTTCACATATCTCTCCAAGTTGTGACTCTTGAGCAAGATTCGCACCGCCCACCACCAGTGTGTTAACATTGGTTTTTGCACGAAATTGCCAGTTATAAATAGTAATTACTTACGGCTAAGATAACAGTGATCTCATTGCGTGATAAACTCGTCGCCATGTGCGACAAACCACATGATATCGGTTGGAAACTGGCAACTCCTAGAGTTAACGAATTACAAAGTCCACGGTGGAAACATGTGAATTTGAACATTGCTGGATGACGAGACGGCTTGGAGTTGTACCCCTTACCGACTGAGCCACCGATGCCCACATGTGCCCTATGACCGATGTAACCATTAATGTAAAGTACATCGGAATCAATTCAATGTATAGTACGCTATAAGTCGATAGCTTAGTATCATTAGTATTGTGAGTCAGCTTATTGAAAAGACACACTTCTATGGCAGTGTTTGGCAAATGGTGCATTCCATCGAGTGTCTGTTCTTTTGGAGCATGTATGATGCGCTATACCTGAAGATTCGTGGATCACTAGCTACATGTGGCGAGCATGCTCATATATCAACTAGAACTCGTACGTGACATCAGCCATCACAACTGGTATTTCCCAGTGGGTACCCCCATTTCGTATTGTGAGCTCTCCGTTCAGGTGTCGATATAGCTTGTCAGTATATTAACCTCGATATGGATTTATTGCAGTTGGGTCGTGTGTTGTTCAAAATGATTACGGTGGAACGTACCCTATGTCAGAACTAATAAGTAATGTAAAGTGCATTGGAACTAAAATAAATCCTAATAATATTACAACAGTTTCTTATGTAATAGCCATGTGCATAGTCAGCGCACAGCATTTACAACAGTTACTGATTGTGCTGGATGGATTATATCCCTTTACGGTGGTCACGTGACTAGCCCCATGCGTTAGTGTTGCAGCCGACATTTTGGATGGATTTTATTCTACTTCCAGCTGCTTCTAGTCAGAAATTCCGGGCTGTATTCTGGTAAGTTTACTAATATATAATCGCAATTTGGCATACAACTAATTTGTTCGATCATCTAATTTATTGATATCTTGTTCAAACACCGCTGTGTTTTGTTTCAGTCAAGATTTTTTGACTATCCCAATTTTAAAGTAAACATGTTAAATCAGACTAACAACAGGACTGGAATACCCGCCCGAAGACGACCCACCCAAACTCAGTTGCGGCAGTTTCTGACAAAAACTTATCCAAATTTTTTCCAAATCTGATTTTAAATTGGGAAAGTCTAAAAATCGTGATTGATACAAAAACAGTGGTGTTTGGGACAACTTCAACAACTTTCATTCTTTGCGATATCTTTGACTGCGATAAATCACAAAAACAATTTGCAACACATATCCTTATGATCGCAAAGGTATAGGTTATGTTAATTTGTTTGCTATTATCGCAAAGTATTTTAAATTTTTATCGCAAAAATGTTTGCTATTTTATTTAGTCTATTATATAAAATTGCAAATATGTTTGCGATTTATCGCGAATATGTTTGTGATGTTTGCGATTTATTTTTGCGAAATATTTGCGATCTATCGTAAAGATGTTTGCAATTTGTCGAAAGTTTAGCGATTTATCAACATAAACAATGCACATGTATTTTTACACAGATGTTTGGAAAACGACATGAGGTTTTTCAACACTTGAACCCAAATTTGGGGTGGGTGCTGAATCGCATTTATATCCATAGTAATAAGTATACAATATTAAACCAATGGAAGCGCTTTTGTGGGTTTGAGTTTCTGGGTCAATAAGAATGGCTGCATAATTAAGGAGTTACTAGTAAATGTACATGTCTATGTATTTCATGTTTAAATAGTAGTTATATCAGTGTATATGTACATTGTATGTTGTGTATTCTCGGGGGCGGGGTGGTCATTGTTCCAATGAGCAGGGCACCGGTCGCCAAGCTGTAGGACCTCGGCTCGTGACAGACGTGTTCGAATCCTATGTGGCGACCTACTAGTATGTTCCAACTTCCTGCTTTAAGAAAACTTTCTGATTATCAGTGGTTTACATATGATATGTGCAGACGGTGCATCGTGACTATCTATTGTATGTGACTGACCATAGATCACATGGTTTCTACAAGCAACAAATGATCAGACTTCATATTGTTATATTGCCTTAGTTGTGGAAAGCGACACAAAACCGCAAATAAATAAATTTCTATTAGAAAATACTCAATGTTGCTACTCAATGTTGCTACTGCCTTTCATTTATTTATTGTATATTTGGGGTTTTACATCACTTCCTATAATTAAGTGATATCACAGCAAAGCCAGATTAATTGTTGGTAGAGGAAACCATGTGTGTTACACTTAGTCGTGTACAATTCAGTAATGTGTTTTCAATATAAGTGCTGTATGCACCGTCTGCTCGCATGTAAACCACCGACCATTATGCAGGTGAAGATAGCCCATGTTTCCTCTGTTAATATTCCCATGTTATTTATACTAGTAATTAGACGAAGGAAGCCAGTGTTTCCTCTGTCCTTCCCATGTTATTATAATTAGATGTAGGTATAGTCAGTGTTTCTTCCCATGTTATTATCATATTATGCCTACGGGGGTCGGGGGCATATACAGGTAGTCGAGGGCTCTGTCTGTCCTAGTATATCATATTGTTAATTATCAGAGTTTGTTATCTTTTGGCATGGTGAAAGCACAAGTTGGTACCCACATTAATTAGGCTAATTAGTCAAGGCATGTAACTTTGTTCCATAATTCTGCTGTACGAGAAAGGTCGATTTCATGACAATTAGGCAATGGAAACTGATTGTTGATCTATAATTGTAGATGTAATTGCAGACATTGAGCACCTGTGGACCTGGTTGAATTTTCTGTGGTAAGATGGATCACATCCATCCTCAAGCTACGTATGCATTTGTTTCTAATGTGGAGGGGTAGATAGGCTTGAGACCCCACCACAGTTCAATTCACACCAGGTTCTCAGCTTCTGTAAATGTCAGATTATATTGGCTATGTAATTTTACGATTAAACTGTAAATTCAGATTACGATGATGTTGTAATTTTTCGACATTTTCCGGTTGTCCAATTGCTGCCAACAATTTCTGCCGTAATATTACGATCATTTTGTAAATATACGACCAAATTTGTAAATGTCAGATTACGTTGATCTCGTAATTTTACCACAGTTACTGATGGTCTCATTGCTGCCAACAGTTTCTGTCATAATATTACAAGGAAATTTTTTTGAGTGCACCGTGGAATGCGTTATTTAAAAGGATCGATATATATTATTATTGTGAGACAACTGATTGGAAACAACACTTCCATTGAAGTGATTCGCAAAATGTACATTCACTCTTTTGTTCTTTTTTTTGTGCTGTATGACGCGTCATATATAATGCATCTTGGGGAAGTAGCTACATGTGGCGAATATGTTCATATCTCGGCTGTAAATCGTACGTTTTAAAATGTGTTGATGTAATTTGACGTCTGTCTGCGTGGATTAACGGTAACGGTTATCGGCGTGTCGTGGAACATTATCAGAGACGCGGCCATTTCTGCTTCGATTGGGAGTCACCTCTTCCATAAATATACATAATATCTGCCTGAATATTTCAGTCACATGATTGCATACGTGCCGATGTTGAGTATGTGGTGTGTGTTCGTCTACGAATTGTGTGTGTTAGATACAGCAATTTAACTTACTAATCACCTCATTTATCTCAAATACACACATGCATGCCTTTGTCATTTCCGACTCAGTATCGTCACACAAATGAAAGGGGTTTATGAAACTTTATTGGCTTTGTTCGTTCGTATACATAAGGTTTATGTGCTATTTGGATGTACGAACTTCAACACTTAAGCCTTTTTGTCCAATGCCATAGTATCTGTTGTGCGGGGTCTTTAAAACAACGAAAAGCCGGACAAAGTTTATGTCGACACTTTTCCTTGCATACTGGACAACCTGCTTGAGGGCTTAAAGACATATGATGTGCTTGTTCGGTGCATGGAACTGAGAAGTTAGTATTCAGGCGATAAGCCAGCGGAATGCGGAACTCTACAAACATCGCTGAAAATCTGAAGTAAATCGACCGTACCACTCCATATAAAACATAGTCATAGTCTGAAATATGTTCAATTGTAAATATTTACTTCTCGATTCGAGACATAACGAACACGATTTGATTGATAGATATTGATTAACGAACACGATTTGATTGATAGATATTGATTAACGAACACGATTTGATTGATAGATATTGATTAACGAACACGATTTGATTGATAGATATTGATTAACGAACACGATTTGATTGATAGATATTGATTAACGAACACGATTTGATTGATAGATATTGATTAACGAACACGATTTGATTGATAGATATTGATGACATGATCTAAACGACGTTAACAAAATATTCTTTAACAATTTTATAATTTCACCCATACAGAGCCCCAGACAAACATGAGCAGACAACACTCTTCTAGGTGCTTCTATATATGTGTGGGGCTCCCTGCAGGGTAATGGATGTTTTTTTATTTGTTTATTTAAAAAACATGATAAAAAATTGTTAGGCCAATGCATTCTCTTATATATGCGAGGCGACCTATGGTCGACTCGCATATATAAGAGAATGCATTGGCACAGGGTAAAAAAAATCCCGACTTCCGACTAGATTTGATATGGCGGGTCACATTTGAAGCAATGAAAACTCATACTCACTGTGACGTACATTCGATAACCAGAAGTGAAATTGGAATACCAAAATATAATACTAATATATTTCAGACATATAGTTCCAAAGTTAATTTTATCCCGAACAGGACATCGATCCGACAAGGCATAAACGCCGCCAATCGCAATGCCAATCTAAAAGGAATCTAGCAAAACAACCATCCGACAAGACATAAAAAACATTAACATCAAGTGCCAATCTAAAATCCTAGCAGAACAGTATTACTCTTACATAAAATAACGCCTTGTCGTTTTGTTCCCTTGGAAATGCAGATAGCGAAGCAAAATCTAACCAATATACTTTCGCAAACAGTCCAAACTATGTTCAACTAGAACTCGAAGTTCAGAGGTTGACACATTAATTGATTCGGCAGCTAACCCGTTTGCTTATTCCGAAGGAGTAGTCTACCTATACTCTAGTATAGATCGTGTCATCAATCTCTACTGGGGGAGTGCCGAAACTCAGGCTAACACGATGTACCCACAATAAACTGGTTTATATTATGACTATATTCTGGTGAATAGAATTGATACTGATCGCAGACCACTGACAGTATAAGGGAGATAACTCTACTTTTTCAGAAACACATATTCAAAGCCGGAGTTGTTCGTCCTAATTGCAGAACAAAAGCATATATTATATCTCAGAAAATACCCGGCGTTTCCCATGTTCAAGTGACGTGAATCACTCTGCTGTAAACATTCGGTGGAATGAAGAATACTCTTACTCAAAGTGTTACACATATTCTCATAAATTTTGTATATTCAAATGGCATCACAAAACGTCATACTTTCAACATGGATTGTAAGTATAGTGGGACACCTTGTTGTGAGCATTGTCATTTTGTCTCTCGTGATTAATTCGTCCCACCAATAAAGAAGTATTTATTTATTTACAACTGTGCATACTTCAGACGTTATCAGTGTTTTAATCGTACAGTCGACGTGGTTGGAATTGACGTTTTTTGTGTGCTAAATATGTTTTATTGTGATCGTAACATGAACATCATAAACACATTACTTTGACAAAATAAAAGACGACAATTGGGTTTTACAAAGTGATGTATAAATCAATCTAGTGAGTTAGACTGAGATTTTGAGGGCACCTGTATATAATATCACATTGACGATACTTATTTTAAATTTCAGCTATGCATGTGCTCGACAGAGGACGATTTTAAGTTGTTATGTCAGGCTATGTGTCTGTTCTACAAAAATGAAAGAAATTCTCTGTATCGCAGGGGGGGGGGGGTCGGAAAAAATTTGCAGGAACGTAAGCTGATTTGTGACTTTCGACCCTCGTTTGTGACCCACCCACCCCCGCGTCCAACATTTTTTCCGTTTTTTCCGACCATTTTTGGACACCCACCCCCCTTTTAACACTAAAACAGAGATTTGCGTGGGGAAATTCACAGTAAACAGCTGTATATGAATTTATGTGCATACTATTAGTCATGGATGTTAACATTGACATGTAAATAAGAACAAGTCATTTTGGGGTCATTCGGTCAAAAAAAACATGGTTGCCAGCAGCCATCTTTGATTTCAAAATTCAACCCATTAGCATGGGCTACAGGCTATACTGTTTTTCTGATCATCATGAAATTTGTCATTTATGTTAATATTGACATATATATGTGTTTTAAGCCAAACTCATTGCAAAAACAGTCAAAAAGACTTAAATATATTTGAGTTGCGAAAAAAATTGTTTGTTGGTCCTATCGACCACCCACCCACCCCTGCATACATGCCCGGAAAAAAACTTTTTTTCCACCGGGCATATATACCTTGACAGATGCCAGTATTGGAGGATCACGAAAAGCCAAGTGCTACCGAAGAAACAGTATTTGACTGCACACTGCGACTACTATTTTTTAACAGGCCGTCTATACACTTCCACCTCTCTTGACAAATTGTATCGTTTTGTGCGGGGAAATTTCTTGAACGGACAGACTCAATTGTGTTATAATGCACGATAAATTCTAACATGCCATCCTCTGACGGTTCAAGGTCTCATATTTTGCAAGAATCTATGTATATCTTAAGTAGAATGATCAATAAACTGCTTTCTCCTATGTGTTTGTTTTTTCTAACTCACTCTATAAATGCCCTGAATCCCGTACCCATCTCTAATATGACAGTTGAGTTTCCATTCATTTTGTCGAGCTTGTGAAATTTGAACGCCAAAACCTTATCAGAACGAATTATGGAGAACACCTATACATGTATATAACTTTGGTGGATGTCGGCGAATTAAACATTCTTATCAATGTTAGAGCCCCTCCACTCTCCATCCCTGACCCAAGCGGCACCAAAGGTGGCGTCTTTAACCTATATTATTTGATTCCTCATACGATTGGAGAGGAACGTGTATGAATTTGGTGGAAATTACTGCTACACAAATTTGTAGTCAGCTTTATTTTGGTATCCCTCCCCTCGCCATTCATTACTTGAATGGCGCTACTTTTGATATTAGACTCCTGATACTAGGGGGATTATTATTCATAAGTTTGGTGGTAATCGGAAACTAAACAAATTATTGTCAAATGTCACCCATGACTCGAATGACGCTACCTTTGACAGCGTTAAGCAACACCACTAGACTCCTGATATGGAAATGATTACGTGTACACGGCGAATAAACAAATTCTTATATAGTAGTGCCCCCATCTATCATCAAAACGGCAACAATTCGGCAGCTTTAAATCACACGATAACAATATTTTATAAATGTTGATGCCACTATGCCCTTCCTCAGTGCACCGCTAACTCGAACGGGGCCACTTTTGACATACCTAAACCACACCATTAATACTGAGATGATTAGGCATAAGTTTGGTGGAAATGGGCGAATAATTTGTCCCCCACCCCCTCCCTGACAACAAAAGCGTCATTTCAGAAAATTTTAATCCGCACCATTATCTTCATCGTAAAAAGTTACCCCTGTTAGACCACTTTGGTGCCATCTAGATGATCCCTCGTGAATTTCTATAAACACAGACAGACATTCGCAAATATAGATATAGATATACCCGTACCCTCCTGTTGCTAAGATTTGGATTTTCGTACCTGTATTCAACGGACACACAAAGCCAGCACGCTCGCCGGACGCGCTCCTTTGAGTCATCTACACGCTATTATAGGTTCGTTGTTCCCGAAATCACTGGAGCAGCCAACCTGTACACAGAACGGATTTCGGCAATTAAGTATTATCAATGAAATGAATGGACAATAGTTAGATTTGAGAACATTTGGGAAGAGAAAATAGTCAGTAGGGATAAATGCTTTCGTCGTTCTCCAATTTCAAACCCGATTCTCACCATTAACCAACTTTAATATAGAGAGTGTCTCTCTGTTCACTACTCGCGCGAGGTTAGTTACAGAGATCAGAAAGATGATTATCTATCCTTTCTCTTCAATATGAAATCCTACATTCAACCACCGTGGAAACTGTGCGATTCTTTTAATATTTTGTTCTGATTGATATTTATAATGTAAATGATATGTAGCCAGGGACGTGGTCAGAGGCTCTCCGTTGACGGTGTCCACTGTAGGGAATTCGAATTGCACCCCTTAAATCCGACCAAATACAAGTTTTGCATAATTCCATTTGCACACCCCCCCCCCCCCTTTCACATCACTGCTCATTCCTATAATACCCTATATATTCATAAACCATAACAATCGTTTTATACATATACCCAGTATGAGAACATTCAGATATTTGAACCTGAAATTTGTATAAATCCTAACATCTAGTGGTCCAACACCAGACAAGTGCACACCGCTACGGACAAGACACCAGGACACATCGGGCCCACCATGGTTGTTCAGCCTGGTCTGAGAAAAAATTTTGAAAACTCAACAAAAAATCGTAGTGTTGGACATTTCAAACCTCATACTCACCCTTAGGTTGGGAAATTCTCCAATTGATGACCATTTCAGTCCACAATTTTGACCAAACGTAGTTAAATATTGTTTTCTTAAACTAATTGGCAGTTATCTATTGGCCACGGGTTGGGCCCAGTGTGTGAAAATTTTGTAAATCCGAAGAAATAATCGCAAAATCCTCGCATTTAGACTTGGGTGGGACACTGCCCTACTCAAAAATAAAACCCTGTCGCCACGTCCCTGTATGTAGCTTTATCATGCCGGATATCATGTTGATGCGTATTTATCTGTTTTACGTTTGCCTAACATACATGATGGCTGATCGAGAACGAACTTTGAACTCGTGCTATGAATTGACAAAGGCATCGTATTTAAACCTTTCATGACGGGAACTTCCTTAATTTTTGCGAAAACCCTGTGCCAATGCATGCTCTGCCAACGCCGCTGTCTAATTTGAGTTTCACACAGCAGTGGCTTTGCCGAATTGATCGACGTGCAAAATAGTTTCGTGGGTATACAATAATACATATGAGCTGAAGACACATGTAGCATTGGCAAAGGGCTCAACTAAGTTTTGTTTAGTCAGTGTTACAAAATACACGAAACCCCGCTCGATTTTGTATGGTTATATTTAATTAATATACGCGTTTAGTATATGCTTCCCTATCAAATTCTATTGATTTCTTGTTCGAGTAAAAAGCTATATTTCGCTACTTGAGCGCCCACCTGTGCGCCAACGTTATATTCCACTCTCGATTCCTTATATTACACGGTAGTTTCCTTATATTACACGCCAGCTTTCTTATATTAAACGCTAGCTCCAATCGGGGCGAATTATTTGTAATGCCGTTAAATTTTGAATCGATATTCATGCGCCTAAAGCGATACGGACTATTTTCAGTTTTGCGCGTGAGATTAGAGTATTCCCCCCTTAACTGCATTACAGACGCCTGTTTACATTAACAACGTCATTCGTCAAGTAAACTATGGAAGACGGGTTTGAAATAGACGTAGAAGGCGATGTGTTTTGGGACTCTTTACTGGAAAAATTTGCTAAATATAAAGCTTCAACTTCCACTTCAAGCTCTTCACTACTGAATTCAGCCTCAGGCTCTGCCTCAGCTACATTGCCAATATTGCCATTGCCTTCAACTTCCACTGTAAGTTCCAGATTTACAAATGTAACTGATGAGGAAGTATCTCAATTCAATGACCAACAAAGAAATAAAAATACTGTTTAAAAAAACTGAATATGATATTACACTCTGTATAACATTGCTACTAAGTAAAGATGAACAGAGGCAGCCCGTGTTCATTCCACCAGATGTTCTGTGTGGGCATATATCAAGTTTCCTCCTATCTGTGAGAAAGAAAGATGGAACTGAATATGAGCCAGTGTCACTTCGAGCATTCATGTCCTCACTTGATCGATACCTCGGGATGCGATCATATCCAGCTTCTGTCATAAGTGATCACCAGTTTGCATCATGCCGTGAAACTCTGAAAAGCAAACAACCGAATTCTATAGGAAAGGGCAATAAACCATTTGAAACAGATCCGAATACAAGATGATGTTGAGCGATTTTATGGGGCGCATGTTCTTGGGCCATATAACCCAAAGTCATTATAAAATTATATGTGGTGGACTTGTGTTTTGTACTTCGGAATGAGAACAGGGGAGGAAACTCATTCTTTGAAATGGAGCTACATCAGTCTGCAAGAAGATGATTATGGACATGAATATATCATCTACACACAGGAGCGACAAACAAAGACACGAACCGGGAAAATCCACGAGACGTCAGAAGAATTAAACCAAGGGCATATTCGGTCGACAACCCAGAGAGAGAGACCTTGGTAAATTATATCATTTATTCAGCGAGACGCGACCAGAAGAGGAAAAAGATCCAGTTCTTCCTCGCCGGCAATTACCAGGGCTTGAATAAATGCAAGCCTTGGTATAAACGCAATGCATTCGGCATTAATTCTTTAAATATAATTGTGTAGGTCATGTGTGTAGACTCGGGCCTCACAACGGATAAGCGACTTACCAACTACAGTGTTCGAAAACTGCTGGTCCAGTCACTTAACGATGAAAATGCACTACCGCATCAGATAATCCAAGTGTCACAAGAATGTAAACAGTTTGCTAAACTACTCCAAAATGAATGCTGTCCAAACAAAACATATCTCTTCAGTGTTATCAAATACTGCTGGAAATGACAGTCACAGAATCAGAGACATTACTCCCAGCTGCACAGCCTGTAGTCGAACTTTCACCAGTATTGGAAACTGCACCTGCTCCTGTGCCAAGTTCTGAAACTATTTCGACATCATCACTGACAACTGTAACTGTTTCCAAATCGACAGTTAGTGTATCAAATAGTGATCTTATTGGTACGCAACTTTCAGTGGATCGGTGTACAAACACTTTCACAGCTGCTCACCGAAACCTCACCCCACAGAAGACACCGAGTCTAATCCTATCGTGAAATACCGCCGAATCAGGAGAATAGTTGACATTGACAGCGTATGCTTGATAAAAATCAAATCATTTATTGAAGATAAGCAATTCTATTGCTTTGTTTGAGGTAATTGTTGATAAATTGATGAATATTTCGAATAGGTTCTCTTCATTCTGGCGGGTCATCGGGGACTATTTGTGTGCACGCTTATTTTACAGAAGATCGTACTGAACTGGTCACAGAACAGCTGATTGATCAAAACAAGTCATTCGATGATTTCTCATTTGTTTTGTGGTGATTTACGCGCAGCTAATTTGTTTGGCATATAATAAACAGAACACCCGGGGTTCTCGAGTGAATACCGGAATTACCTCATTCGTGGCAACATTGAAATATAACTATTCCCACTCGCGGCCAATGCCGATCGTGTGAATAGTTATATTCCATTGTAGCCACTCATGAGGTAATTTTGGTATTCACTCGAGAACCGCAGATATCCTCTATGGGAATCACTGAACAAAATGGTTTCCCATAGGCGACAGTGTTAAAGTTTCGGCCAAATTCACTGAATTGAAGCCTGCAGGCCATACCAGTGATGTTTACACAGCTAGATTGGCACCAGTTGATCACAAAAATGCAAGAAAAATCATAGGTCATGTGTTTACTTTTTAAAATAAATCCCCAAGGGTACGACAGGGCTATCCCACAGCCAAATTTGATCTGGAAAACCCCAGAACTACAGCAGCTAGTTAAATAAATTTCCCGCTCACAAAAATCCATTCCACCATTCATTCACCAGTTTAAATTATTTAGATATTATGTACAAATCAAATAAACGCGATGTCATCCTTTAATAACTTGTCGCATGTATCAGGTGAAGGTCATTCTTCAGTTACCTTAACCTTTAGCATTCCACAGTGTACTCGCTCCCCGACTCTAGAACACATTTATCTCCCTGATTCCTATGTATATCATAAACAGTCTACAGGCATCTGGTCGCTGTTTCGTGAGATATGCCGCGAAACTGAATATGCGTTACGAGTGATCGCCACTGTCAATGGAGGGAAGGTAACTCTACATTTTCGGATACACGTGTTCACCACCAGAGTTGTTCATCCCCATTTCAGAAGAAAGGCGTATTTCAATCCTCATGGTGGGGAATCACGTGGTTTTGAGGTTGGTGAGTACCACGCATTCAAAATGTGCAAACGCACAAACACATAATATACGATGAACTGACACAAAACATAGCAGTTTGACTTTTACGAGCATATGAGAGTTTATTTTTGAAACAATTTGCTACCTTATTTGTTTGGAAATACTTAATGGTTTTCTATAACATTCTGACCAAAGTTGCCTGTCTGAGGTTATTATTATTATTATTATTATTATTATTATAGATACATTTAGAACACATTATACAATAAATTAGTTTCAATGCGCTTACAATACAAACATGGCACACATCCTAAAATAATAGTGAATAACAAATGGATACAATTATATACAAACAACCTAACTAGAAAATACGCAAACTTAACCTAATAATCAACCGCAGTAAAGGCAATAATGACAGGCCATTTAAAATACTCGAAGATATACGATTGAAACAAAGCTAAAATGATATGGTGAATTAAAAGGGAAAAATTAAATGAAAGTAAAAGTTAATATATGGGTTAAACGGTCTAAACTCGCACTCACATAACAGACTCTGGTAAACAGCTAAGTTTGAATAACGCCCTTTTTTGGCAGATTGGAACATATCTCGAACAAGTGAGTTTTAAGTTTTGACTTGAATTTGGGGAAAGTAGCACATTTCCGGATGTCCATTGGCAGTCTATTCCAGTTGTTAATGGAAGTCTCTTGGAAGCACCTAATTCCGCAGTTGATGTTAGGCTTCCTGTCGCTCTGCGGATATCTTTCCCACTGGTACATGATCGTGTCACACCCCGCTTTCATAACAAACATGTCAGAAATGTACACAGGAACCGTATGATTTAGCAATTTGAATACTGTGACCGCACATTTGTATTCCATTCTAAACTGAAAAGTCATTATATGTTCACTGATCAACGTCTGGGTTATATGGTCATATTTGCCTTTGTTGTCGATAAGTCGTGCACAGTTGTTAATTAAGATATAGATCCGGTGCATATTCTCCTTGGTGATATTTGTCAGCAGAGAATTTAGACTATCAACACGTGACATGACAAGCGATAAGACTGCGCGTTTCACAGCGTTTTTGCTCAGGTGGCATCGAACTCAGCGCAGGCATCTAATGTGGTAGTAACATATTCGCAGTATGTCAGATACCATTTTGTCAAGACACATGGTAGAATCAAAGTACGCACCAAGGTTCCGAAGATCACTACACGATGGAATAACGCTGTCGCCCAGCTTAATTTCAAACTCTGGATCTGTGTTTTTACCCACAGAGAGCGATAGTTCATTGATGGAATATTTGGAGCCAATTACCATGACCTCGGACTTGTCGTCATTAAGTTTAAGTTTGTTATTCTGCATCTAAGATTTTACTTTACAGAAACACTCTTCCAGACAATGTATTTCGTTGTTATAGCCATTCGGACCTGTCTAGAAATTCTACATATATTTGTGTGTCATCAGCAAACATATGGTATTTAACCGAATGACCTTCGAGAATCCGTCCAAGTGGCAAGGTGTTAATGAGGAATAAGAGCAGTCCTAATATAGATCCCTGAGGCACTCCGCCACCTAGACTTGTAAATTGTTAAAACTTGTGCCCCGATCCCACTTGTAATATTTATTACAATAAAATATGTTTTAAAAAAAATCTAGACTGACTTCCCTTGAGAATGACTCCCCAATCAAGACCTTTTGCTTGCGATTTATCAGGTAAGAAGAAAAGCAGTGCAACACCGTACCGTGTAGACCTATATAGTCACTAAGGCGGTCCAACAAGATGGTGTGATCACACGTGTCGAAAGCCGCACTAAGATCAAGCATAAGTAATAACACACACTTTCCTTGGTCTAAAGATAAATCGATGTCGTTTTTAACCTTAACAAGCGCAGTCTCTCTGGAATGATTACTTCTGTATGCAGATTACAGGGAATCAAACAAATGATGCGTCTTAACATGTTCTAATAGCTGCAGACTAACACTTTTGACAGAAATGATAAGTTGGACACCGGTCTATAGTTTTTCAGAATATCAGCATCCAGAGAAGCTTTCTTAATGATGGGTGTAACGATCGCTGTTTTCATGTTTTCCGGAACTTCTCCAGTAGATAAAGAGTTAGAAATAATTCGAGTAAAAACTGGAACAATGTGGTGTTTGAAAAAGTCCGATTTCAGGAATCGTGTAGGTATCGGATCCAATGAGCATGACTTGCTCTTCATTTTATTCAAAACCTTCCCAACATCAGCTTCATTACCTTCAAAAGGTAATGTTTGAAGAAAGCCGTGAATTTGATGTTTGCACGCGTGACGTCGCTGGGAAAGACCTCCTGATAATGTCTATTTTCTCGTGAAAAAATATGACAAAATCGTTCGCCAAAATTTCATCATTACTGTGACGGGGTAACTGAACATCCTGCTTCTTAGTTAAAAGCTTTAGGCAGTCGAAGACTTGCTTTTGTGAGGCATTAGCTAAGAACTCTTCAAAGTATGATTTTTTTTAACTATAAACCATTTTCAATAAACCAGTAGAATACACCAGTCGATACATCTTGGAGAATTCCTTCGACTGACAACTTTGTTAGAGCAAACAAATATGAATTTGGACATAAATGAGGTATCAGCTTGTTTGAAAAATAGTATAGCATCTGATCTTAGCTGTCAAAATAATACGGAATAAATTTGATTTTTGAGACAATGCAATTGTTTTTAGATTGGGTGGGATGCGAACCCCGGCCCGACGGCGAGCGCGCCTTGCGACTCAAAGTCCGACGTCAATACCACACGGCCACCGAAGCAACCCCAAAAAAGGAAGCTCGAATGGCCGCTGTATTCCGACGTCGCACTTAGGACACTATATTCACATTTTAAGGTCTCTTTATATAATACGGAATATGTCATTTTTTAGTTTATTACCCTTTTTCCTCGCGTCTGGTCGCGTTTTAGATCACCTCGGCCATTTTGAATGCGTGATACTCATCAACTCGAAACCACATGATTCCCACCGTGAGTGTAAACCATAGCTACATAATGTTCATTTTTGATAACTCATAATACCCCCGTATGGAGCCTCACACAGACCCAATTATACGGCAGCCATCAGTGCATTGGTCTCTGTGTGGGGCTCCATAAAGGGTTATATAACACTCCTGCATGGAGCATCACAGGGACCCAAGCAGACGACAGTCATCAGTGCATTGGTCTCCGTGTGGGGCTCCATAAAGGGTTATATAACACTCCTGCATGGAGCCTCACAGGGACCCAAGCAGACGACAGTCATCAGTGCATTGGTCTCTGTGTGGGGCTCCATAAAGGGTTAACCCTTTACCCAACAGAAGGGCCCTGTGCCAATGCATTCTCTTATATATGCGAGTCGACCATAGGTCGCCTCGCATATATAAGAGAATGCATTGGCTTAACACATTAAAAATTATAAAATTGTTAAAGAATGTAAGAAAAAATGGTAAAAAGTGTTAAAAAAAGATTTTTTTTAGGCCAATGCATTCTCTTATATATGCGAGGCGACCTATGGTCGGCTCGCATATATAAGAGAATGCATTGGCACAGGGCATAACTGTAACTATCACAGAGTGGTCAAGGAGCCGGTTCCAATGATATCCATATTTGTATGGTTCTATTGAGACAGACCGAAGATATTTTAGGCTGTTGAAGCTTTATTTTGCCGGTTTTGGCCGGTTTGTTGGGTAAAGGGTTAATACACATATTCCGCATTAGTCTATTGTTGACAGATTCGAGTCAGCCTCCGCTCCACAGTCCACTGTGACTTATCTCCAGTCCAGTGAAAAGAAAATGCAATCGAATAATCACCACTCGTCTACCTGTCTACGCTTCCAGTCACACATTCTCGAGAAACATTGATGTGTGTAAAGACCCACTAGAACCAAACATGTTTTGAAGAGGCGGTCTAATCCGATTCCATTCGAGTCGGGAATTCGGAGAATGGCTGTCCTCGCTTGAACTCAGCGGCGTCGGGAATCGAGGACCGAAATTTCACTTCACTTCAATAAGTTCAGAACATCTGAGAATTCCTCATAGAAGCTCACGTGTAAACACATCAATATATGCATAAATGTAACTTGGAATATTCAAATTTAAATCCCACCACAAAGTAAAAGGCTTCCGAGCCGAATTCATATTCAAGCCAAGAAGCATGTACGATTTGAACTTGAAGAGGCGCCTTGTTTACGATGACGTCATTTCGCGCGTGCGTTGCTCCCCAACTTAACCCTTTCGAGTTTCAACGGCATTTCAATTGGTTGAAACTTTCTCAAGTTTCAGCTCCACCTGAATCTAGTTACCCAATTGGCAGAAATACCTTATCACCACCTCTTAGTTTTATCAATTAGAACTCTTTTATTGACGATATGAGATCAACATCATAGTATGAAAATGTTTATGGCGGTGTTATCCAATCGTGTACTTTGATAATGATTATAATTTTATTCTGCGAGCACAAGAGATCATTATTGATTCATATAACATATACATGGTCCGGGGAATTTTATGATATACATATAATACTGAAATATCAGCCACGGAGATAGCTGTAAAATATATTAATTCGTGCGCCCGCTGCGATCTCGGAGGAATCCGATACCTCTCGCTACAACAACGGCACCTCCTATGATTATATAAACAAAATAACCTGGCCACGACTGCGTGTGGGATTTAAAGTTGCATATGTTGTGTTTTGTATATGTACACCAATATGTAAGCAATTCATGAGATTCAGGATTCTCTACAATTTTATTTACACTATTTTTATTTTTGACTGGCTAAAACTGCTCCTACGGCATACTGTCTGTTCATCGTTAGCATAATATTAGCTTCCGGTGAGCAAGGCGGGGTACCTTGTTTGTGGGCCCAGGACACTGTGGAATCACCCTTTGCTCATTCTGAATATGGGAACCATAAAACAATTCAGTTACTTCCCCTACAAAACAGTACAAACATTACACTCACGGGCGTTCGACTTCTAGTGTGAATAAATATCGCGTCACATATAATACACCCGGTAAAGAGTGGAACAATACGGTTACTTCCCCTACACAGCAGTACAGACATTACACCCATGGGCGTTCGACTTCTAGTGTGAATAAATGTCGCGTCACGTATAATACACCCGGTAAAGACTGCAACAATACAGTTACTTCCCCTACACAGCAGTACAGACATTACATCCACGGGCGTTCGACTTCTAGTGTGAATAAATGTCGCGTCACGTATAATACACCCGGTAAAGACTGGAACAATACAGTTACTTCCCCTACACAGCAGTACAGACATTACACCCACGGGCGTTCGACTTCTAGTGTGAATAAATGTCGCGTCACATATAACACACCCGATAAAGAGAGGAACAATACAGTTACTTCCCCTACACAGCAGTACAGACATTACACTCACGGGCGTTCGACTTCTAGTGTGAATAAATGTCGCGTCACGTATAATACACCCGGTAAAGAGTGGAACAATACAGTTACTTCCCCTACACAGCAGTACAGACATTACACCCACGGGCGTTCGACTTCTAGTGTGAATAAATGTCGCGTCACGTATAATACACCCGGTAAAGAGTGGAACAATACAGTTACTTCCCCTACACAGCAGTACAGACATTACACCCACGGGCGTTCGACTTCTAGTGTTAATAAATATCGCGTCACGTATAATACACCCGGTAAAGACTGGAACAATACAGTTACTTCCCCTACACAGCAGTACAGACATTACACCCACGGGCGTTCGACTTCTAGTGTGAATAAATGTCGCGTCACGTATAATACACCCGGTAAAGAGTGGAACAATACAGTTACTTCCCCTACACAGCAGTACAGACATTACACCCACGGGCGTTCGACTTCTAGTGTGAATAAATGTCGCGTCACGTATAATACACCCGGTAAAGAGTGGAACAATACAGTTACTTCCCCTACACAGCAGTACAGACATTACACCCACGGGCGTTCGACTTCTAGTGTGAATAAATGTCGCGTCACGTATAATACACCCGGTAAAGAGTGGAACAATACAGTTACTTCCCCTACACAGCAGTACAGACATTACACCCACGGGCGTTCGACTTCTAGTGTGAATAAATGTCGCGTCACGTATAATACACCCGGTAAAGAGTGGAACAATACAGTTACTTCCCCTACACAGCAGTACAGACATTACACCCACGGGCGTTCGACTTCTAGTGTGAATAAATGTCGCGTCACGTATAATACACCCGGTAAAGAGTGGAACAATACAGTTACTTCCCCTACACAGCAGTACAGACATTACACCCACGGGCGTTCGACTTCTAGTGTGAATAAATGTCGCGTCACGTATAATACACCCGGTAAAGAGTGGAACAATACAGTTACTTCCCCTACACAGCAGTACATACATTACACCCACGGGCGTTCGACTTCTAGTGTGAATAAATGTCGCGTCACGTATAATACACCCGGTAAAGAGTGGAACAATACAGTTACTTCCCCTACACAGCAGTACAGACATTACACCCACGGGCGTTCGACTTCTAGTGTGAATAAATGTCGCGTCACGTATAATACACCCGGTAAAGAGTGGAACAATACAGTTACTTCCCCTACACAGCAGTACAGACATTACACCCACGGGCGTTCGACTTCTAGTGTAAATAAATGACGCGTCACGTATAATACACCCGGTAAAGACTGGAACAATACAGTTACTTCCCCTACAGAGCAGTACATATATTACACTCACGGGCGTTCGACTTCTAGTGTGAATAAATATCGCGTCACATATAATACACCCGGTAAAGAGTGGAACAATACAGTTACTTCCCCTACACAGCAGTACATACATTACACTCACGGGCGTTCGACTTCTCGTGTCAACAAATATCGCGTCACATATATATAATACACCCGGTAAAGAGTGGAACAATACAGTTACTTCCCCTACACAGCAGTACAGACATTACACCCACGGGCGTTCGACTTCTCGTGTCAACAAATATCGCGTCACATATAATACACCCGGTAAAGAGTGGAACAATACAGTTACTTCCCCTACACAGCAGTACAGATATTACACACACGGGCGTTCGACTTCTAGTCTGAATAAATATCGCGTCACATATAATACACCCGGTAAAGAGTGGAACAATACAGTTACTTCCCCTACACAGCAGTACAGATATTACACACACGGGCGTTCGACTTCTAGTCTGAATAAATATCGCGTCACGTATAATACACCCGGTAAAGAGATGAACAATACAGTTACTTCCCCTACACAGCAGTACAGACATTACACCCATGGGCGTTCGACTTCTTGTGTTAATAAATATCGCGTCACATACAATACACCAGGTAAAGAGTGGAACAATACAGTTACTTCCCCCTACAGAGCAGTACAGACATTACACCCATGGACGTTCGACTTCTAGTGTGAATAAATGTCGCGTCACGTATAATACACCCGGTAAAGAGTGCAACAATACAGTTACTTCCCCTACACAGCAGTACAGACATTACACCCACGGGCGTTCGACTTCTAGTGTTAATAAATATCGCGTCACGTATAATACACCCGGTAAAGACTGGAACAATACAGTTACTTCCCCTACAGAGCAGTACATATATTACACTCACGGGCGTTCGACTTCTAGTGTGAATAAATATCGCGTCACATATAATACACCCGGTAAAGAGTGGAACAATACAGTTACTTCCCCTACACAGCAGTACAGACATTACACTCACGGGCGTTCGACTTCTCGTGTCAACAAATATCGCGTCACATATATATAATACACCCGGTAAAGAGTGGAACAATACAGTTACTTCCCCTACACAGCAGTACAGATATTACACACACGGGCGTTCGACTTCTAGTCTGAATAAATATCGCGTCACATATAATACACCCGGTAAAGAGATGAACAATACAGTTACTTCCCCTACACAGCAGTACAGACATTACACCCATGGGCGTTCGACTTCTTGTGTTAATAAATATCGCGTCACATACAATACACCAGGTAAAGAGTGGAACAATACAGTTACTTCCCCCTACAGAGCAGTACAGACATTACACCCATGGACGTTCGACTTCTAGTGTGAATAAATGTCGTGTCACATATAATACACCCGGTAAAGACTGGAACAATATTTACTTCCCCTACACAGCAGTACAGACATTACACCCACGGGCGTTCGACTTCGAATGTGTATAAATATCTCGTCACATATAATACGCCGGTAAAGACTGGAACAATAGAGTTACTTCCCCTACACAGCAGTACAGACATTACACACACGGGCGTTCGACTTCGAATGTGTATAAATATCGCGTCACATATAATACACCCGGTAAAGAGTGGAACAATACAGTTACTTCCCCTACACAGCAGTACAGACATTACACCCACGGGCGTTCGACTTCGAATGTGTATAAATATCGCGTCACATATAATACACCCGGTAAAGAGTGGAACAATACAGTTACTTCCCCTACACTGCAGTACAGAATTACACGCACGGGCGTTCGACTTCTAGTGTGAATAAATGTCTCGTCACATATAATACACCCGGTAAAGAGTGGAACAATACAGTTACTTCCCCTACACAGCAGTACAGAATTACACCCACGGGCGTTCGACGTCCATTGTGAATAAATATCACGTCACATATAATACACCCAGCAAAGAGTGGGAAAATACAGTTACTTCTCCTACACAGCAGTACAGATATTACACGCACGGGCGTTCGACGTCGAGTGTGAATAAACGTCGCGTCACATATTATACACCGGTAAAGGGTGGAACCATACAGTTACTTCTCCTACACAGCATTACAGACATTACACCCATGATCGTTCGACGTCCAGTGTGAATAAATATCGCGTCACATATAATACGCCCGGTAAAGAGAGGAACAATACAGTTACTTCCCTTACGGAGCATGCAGTACAGACATAACACCCACGGGCGTTCGACTTCTAGTGTGAATAAATATCGCGTCACACACAATACACCATGTAAAGATAGGAACAATACAGTTACTTCCCCTATACAGCAGTACATACATTACACACACGGGCGTTCGACGTCGAGTGTGAATAAATATCGCGTCACATACAATACACCAGGTAAAGAGTGGAACAATATTTACTTCCCCTACACAGCAGTACAGACATTACATCCACGGGCGTTCGACGTCGATTGTGAATAAATATCGCGTCACATATAATACACCGATAAAGAGTGGAACAATATTTACTTCCCCTACACAGCAGTACAGACATTACATCCACGGGCGTTCGACGTCGATTGTGAATAAATGTCTCGTCACATATAATTCACCTGGTAAAGAGTGGAACAATACAGTTACTTCCCCTACACAGCAGTACAGACATTACACTCACGGGCGTTCGACTACGATTATTGAGTACATACTTTAAGCATATTTTAAAGGTACTCAGAGGGTCCCCATATCATCAAGATACAACAACAACAACATTTCTTCAAAATACGCTTCAGTTATCAGAATCGATTAATTGCCCAAAAATAATGCTAACCACAGTCAACTATATTATAAAATTGCCCAAAACCTGTTATTTATCAACGTTCTGTTCAACGAAATTTTGCCAGTTGTCAAATATCTGACACAAAAAAGCCCCTGGTTTTAGAGTTATCGATCTTGATCCGCTATCTGGTCAGATAAGTTCTTTTCGCCGACAGTTTACTGGGCCACTTCAAATTAAAATGATAAGATTTCAAACATCGATATTTGATCACTCCTAGCTTTGACGGTGGGTTCCTCGACTCGAATCAAACATTTTTTACCCCCGACGCCAAGGAAATAGTAATTTGCGAGCGTTAATTCGGATTGAGTACCTTTAATGTACCTGAAAAATATAATTACAAATGCAAATGGATCGGGGCACAAGTTTTTACAACTTACATGGAGCCTTGCTCTGATACATGCCTACATGGAGCCTCGCCCTGATACATGGAGACTCGCTCCTGATACATTTAAATCAAATACATTAAAATTACAAGATAGCGGAAATGTTTAGCAAGGGATGTGGAATCCAGAGTGTGTGAGTTACTGGGGCTGGTGTTACATCCGTATTCCAAACCCGATATTTAGCAATTTTCCGAGCAATATATGGATGCATGTCCCTAATCTGTTATTATTTTTTTTCAAATCAAATGATTGTATTAAGGCTGTTCAAAACGCTTTGTTTTTGGCAATCATTTGCGCTTGTTTATTTTAGCTAATAATGACCCAAGGTTGCATTTCTAATGACATTAACCCTTTACCCAACAAAACGGCCAAAAACGCCCAAATAAAGCTTCAACATCCTAAAATATCTTCGGTCTGTCTCAATAACACCATAAAAATATGGATATCATTGGAACCGGTTCATTGACCACATTGTGATCGTTACAGTTATGCCCTGTGCCAGTGCATTCTCTTACCAATGCGAGTCGACCATAGGTCGCCTCGCATAGGTCGTCTCGCATATATAAGAGAATGCATTGGCCTAAACAAATCTTTTTTTTAACACTTTTTATCATTTTTTCTTACATTCTTTAACAATTTTATAATTTTTTCTAACATTTTTTAACAATTTTTATAATATTTTTCTACATTCTTTGACAATTTTATCATTTTTAATATGTGTTAAGCCAATGCATTCTCTTATATATGCGAGGCGACCTATGGTCGACTCGCATATATAAGAGAATGCATTGGCACAGGATGGTTCTGTTGGGTAAAGGGTTAAAGATAGTTTATCTCTTTTTACATATGTGCTATATAGTTACCGGGGTATAGAATATTAGATATGAATCGAAGACCTCTGTCCGGAAATTCTTCTATCGTTTAATATTAAAAACGTGCGGTTGTTTAGATAACGAACAATAGTGGTTACTGTTAACAGAGACCATACATTTTATTTTGTAACTTTGTCACAAATAAACGTCAATTAGACTCATTATCGCTTTTAACAATAAAACAATACAAACAATAATATAGTATCGATATATAGTTATTTAGCTATACGGCTATAAAGTATCGCATCGCCTGAATGGTCTGTTCTAAAAACAATAACAATATAGTGCCCCACTTAGTCATCTCGTTTTGTATAATTATTCAAGGGTTTCTAGGAAAGCCGCTGAAGTGAGGGTAAGTCCTAAAACCACTGGTATGCATTCAGACAATGACATTTCCTCGATACATATTGTGGAGTAAGTCATAAGGACTCTACAGGTATGTCAAACAAATATAAAGAAGAGAATCAGTGGCATATCGGCGGAATACCCAACTTAATATTTGATTCATACTAAATATCACCAACGCTCTTTATTACTAAGACCAGGCCGAAAATAGGTATTTAGAATGTTGGGAATCAGAAATAAATATCAGCTAATGGACTCATCAGGAGGACATATCTCTGGCAATGAACGACCTTCACATACAGGACGTTTTATATCAGGTTTCAGGTTATATAGCGCCCCACTTAGTCATCTCGTTTTATAATAAAATATTCAAATTAAATCAATATTAAAGATGGTCTATCTCTTTGTAAATACTTGTTATATAGTTACCGGGTTATAAAATATTATATATGAATCGAAGTCCCCTATCCGAAAATGCATATATCGATTAATGTTAATTATATTTGGAATATATATTTTCTGGTCTAAAAGCGTGTCGTTGTTTAGCTAACGAACAATAGCGGTTACTGTTAAAAGACAACCAGAAATTTTATTGTGTAATTTTGTCACAAATAAACGTTAATTAATCACATTATCGGTTATAACTATTGAATAAAACAAAACAATCAATCTGGGACATTTGACGTTCGGGACGTAGGTATATTGACCTATATCGCTATGCGGTAACGTATGTATATTGACCTATATCGCTATGCGGTAACGTAGGTATATTGACCTATATCGCTATGCGGTAACGTAGGTATATTGACCTATATCGCTATGCGGTAACGTATGTATATTGACCTATATCGCTATGCGGTAACGTAGGTATATTGACCTATATCGCTATGCGGTAACGTAGGTATATTGACCTATATCGCTATGCGGTAACGTATGTATATTGACCTATATCGCTATGCGGTAACGTAGGTATATTGACCTATATCGCTATGCGGTAACGTATGTATATTGACCTATATCGCTATGCGGTAACGTAGGTATATTGACCTATATCGCTATGCGGTAACGTAGGTATATTGACCTATATCGCTATGCGGTAACGTATGTATATTGACCTATATCGCTATGCGGTAACGTATGTATATTGACCTATATCGCTATGCGGTAACGTAGGTATATTGACCTATATCGCTATGCGGTAACGTAGGTATATTGACATATATCGCTATGCGGTAACGTAGGTATATTGACCTATATCGCTATGCGGTAACGTAGGTATATTGACCTATATCGCTATGCGGTAACGTAGGTATATTGACCTATATCGCTATGCGGTAACGTAGGTATATTGACCTATATCGCTATGCGGTAACGTAGGTATATTGACCTATATCGCTATGCGGTAACGTCTGAATGGACTGTTCGAAAAATAGAACAAGAAAGTGTCCCATTTAATCATCTGCTTTCATAATAAAATATCTAAATAAAAACAATGTTAATTGATTGAACAGACGGGGGTTTTCAATTCATATTTTGTATTTTATACCCACGAAACTATTTCCAAATAGTTCTACGAAGAGATAATCCATATTTAACCCTTTACCCAACAAAACGGCCAAAAACGCCCAAATAAAGCTTCAACAGCCTATAATATCTTTGGTCTGTCTCAATAACACCATACAAACATGGATATCATTGGAACCGGTTCATTGACCACATTGTGATGGTTACAGTTATGCCCTGTGCCAATGCATTCTCTTATATATGCGAGTCGACCATAGATCGCCTCGCATATATAAGAGAATGCATTGGCCTAAAAAACTTCTTTTTTAACACTTTTTCCCATTTTTTTCTTACATTCTTTAACAATTTTATTATTTTTTCTTACATTTTTTAACAATTTTTATAATATTTTTCTACATTCTTTGACAATTTTATCATTTTTAATTTGTGTTAAGCCAATGCATTCTCTTATATATGCGAGGCGACCTATTGTCGACTCGCATGTATAAGAGAATGCATTGGCACAGGGTCGTTCTGTTGGGTAAAGGGTTAACGTGATAACTCGATTGTTCCTTTATAACAATATTTAGACGAATCGAATGTTAGTTGACTTCCTGATAATGTGACGTCATGAATAAGCTTTCGTGCTGATCGAGACATATTATTTTATACCGAATATGTGACCCGACATATAACCCACAGGGAGCCTCACACAGATGGAAGCATGCACTACATAGTGTCGTCTGCTCCAGGCTGTGTGGGGCTCTCTATGGGTTGTCGGCGGCGAACGATGTCAGCAAATTGAGATGTCGTATGGCAAGTAGTATGTGTCGTCTGCTTGAGGCAGCGATACTTCCGATAAAATGGTATGATGTCTGACGTTCCTTACATACCGATCCGCTATCCTTATGGGATTCCCGATGGGTAAAGATGTTCCGTACACACCGATCCACTCTCCCCATGATGTTCCATATGGGCAACGATGTCCGATGTTCCTTATTGACACTGTAAGATGCACGTCAATAGTTCTGTAAGATGCTGCTTATTTTTTACGCCATACAACCCACAGGGAGCCTCACACAGATGGAAGCATGCACTACATAGTGTCGTCTGCTCCAGGCTGTGTGGGGCTCTCTATGGGTTAATAGACCCGCCATATCAAATCCAGTCGTAAGTCGGGATTTTTTTTACCCTGTGCCAATGCATTCTCTTATATATGCGAGTCGACCATAGGTCGCCTCGCATATATAAGAGAATGCATTAGCCTAACAATTATTTTTCATTTTTTTTAAATAAATGTTTCTTACAATTTTTAGGACATAAAATGAAAAACATCCATTACCCTGCAGGGAGCCACACATATATAGAAGCATATAGAAGAGTATCGTCTGCTCATGTTTGGCTAATCCGAGCGATTTGAGAAAAAACCAGTGTGTGTATGAAACATTCAAGAACATATATATTTTTTTTGTAAAATATAATAATGCCTGCGCTGGTATTTCAGAAACGACGTGAATAACCATCTTGATTATAGTCGATTGTTAACAACTTATACAGCCAGTATTAAAAATGTTTCGCAATAAGTAAAGTGAGTAGATGGGCGCGAAGCGCCCAGGATGGTCGAAAAGATCGAATGATCTTCTCCTTCACCCCACGGTTTGTTGTTGTTGGAGATATTGTACACAGAAAATCGTCATGTCTGAACACGGCAAAAGCGGACACAATTGAATTAATGTTATCTCTTTGATTGAATTAATTTGGATGGATTATTTGGGGAAGAGCCCACGAGCTTTAATATGGGATGTGAGGGGTGTCCCGGTGGGTCCCTTTAATATATATATGGTTGAGCTGAGCGTGTCATATGTTTCGCAATAAATGTTTTAGAATGTTTTATACGCATAATGCTTTTCTTGGATATGTTCAGATTAACGGAACACAGCGAAAAAGACAAATTAAAAAAATATAACGGTATTTTTTGTTAACAGCATCAGTTTGCCCTAACAGCATCATAGCAATTCAGCAGGACCCAACCGCATCATAGCAGATTAGCAGGACCACTTGACCAGGGGTGTGTATGAGAACCTGTGACTGTCGAGTATAGTACACAGGTCCCCAGAACAAAAATTGACCCCACCCCAATAGTACTTAATCCTATAGGATTAAGTACTATTGGGGTGGGGTCAATTTTTGTTCTGGGGACCTGTGGTATAGTAGTGATGGCAGATATATTCTACCAACCAGCGACTGACTCGACCGCTTGCTGCGTTGAGAATGCTATGTTCACCCAATTGTTATACCCGCGCATAATTTCAGTGTTGCCAATATTCAAACAACTTTTAGGTTGCAAACACATATTGTACTGAAATTTCTATTTGCGTCATCCATGATTATAACACTGTTTTTCACAAGCCTTGAAATAGTGTGCCTGTCATTTGCAGAATGAGGTTCCCAGAGGGTGAATTTAGTGATGCTAGCCCGCTATGCGGGGTAGCATCACCAAATTCACCATCTGGGAACCTCATTCTGCTGAGGTGTAAGCAGAATGAGGTTCCCAGAGGGTGAATTTAGTGATGCTACCCCGCATAGCGGGCTAGCATCACCAAATTCACCATCTGGGAACCTCATTCTGCTGATGTGTAAGCAGAATGAGGTCCCCAGAGGGTGAATTTGGTGATGCTACCCCGCATAGCGGGGACCTCATTCTGCAAATGACAGACACAGTGCTATCGATTATTTCATGTTCTATGTTTGTTTATATTAATATAACAATGATATAGACTAGAAATAAAAGCGGACTTAATATTATTGAAACAGTGTGACATTACAGAGAGGATATTTAAAGAACGAAAAGATTTTAAAGAAAATTTTGGCTTTTGGATGTTTTACTGATAATAAGCTTATATTGAACTTATTTCATAAACACAAATAAATGTTAATTACCCTCTATGTAAATTACCCTCTATGTAAATTACCCTCTATGTAAATCACCCTCTATGTTAATTACCCTCTATGTTAATTACCCTCTATGTTAATTACCCTCTATGTTAATTACCCTCTATGTTAATTACCCTCTATGTTAATTACCCTCTATGTTAATTACCATTTATGTTAATTACCATCTATGTTAATTACCCTTATGTTAATTACCCTCTATGTTAATAACCTTTTATGTTAATTACCCTCTATGTTAATTACCCTCATGTTAATTACCCTCTATGTTAATTACCCTCTATGTCAATTACCCTTTATGTTAATTACCCTCTATGTTAATTACCCTCTATGTTAATTACCCTCTATGTGAACCTAAATCGGCTTACTATATGTATGCTCTTCATAATGTGTTTTCATTGTGTCCCGCCCATTACATGGGATAACGCGCATAAGTCCGATATGAAAGTTCAATATGAACCTATGTGAATATATATGTCCAATATGAAGATATGTGCAACTTTAGGTCCAATATGAAACTGAATATTTAGGTCCAATATGAATTTATGTGAATATCTAGGACCGATATGAACCTATGCGAATATTTACGACAAAATGAACCTATCTACATGAATATTTAGGACCAAAATGAATCTATGTGAATATTTAGGACCAAAATGAATGTATGTGAATATTTAGGTCCAATATGAACACAGGTAAATATTTAGGTCCACAATGAAGCTATATTTTGATCGCTATACTGGCAGCCATTTTGAGTCAAAGTGACAATTTTGGTTCCATTGAGTTTGAATATTCATAAGTAATGATATGCCGCACTTACGTTGCACAGTCCTGTCCATTTCTGGACATATTTATGTGTACATATATGTTTAGGACCTCATTGAATGCATGGAGTCCTTTTAACGCTAGTATCACGTGATCAGCTACCGATTACCCACTGTATTGAGAATCATTGTGTTATATACTTATAATGGTTTTGCAAACATTCTTAACAGTATTATTGTAACACATTACGGTATTAGCAGAGTATATTAGCTGAACGTATATATAGTTCGTATCACGACAGCCCAGAAAAATGTGCTATTTTTATATATATATGACATAATATCCAATTGTGTTCACCATCCACAACTTATAAGGGATTGCTTGGCACGCTGGGCCAATATCTACCAATTTCCATATTTTGATCGCCATGTTGGCAGCCATTTTGAGTAAGTTGGAATAATCATAAGTAATGGTATGCCTCACTTATATTATATGGATACTATAGATGCTAATTTAAAAGTAGTAAAATGTTATCCGATTTAGGTGCTGCAATAATTTGCGAACCAGCTGTACACGAGTAAACACATGTGTGTATTAGAAGATAGATGACATACCGGGGGTACAACAATGTAAATTAGTGTAAATACTACCATAAACACAAATATATCAACTTCATACCACTATCATAATCATCATCATCATCATCATCAACCATCATGTAACTAATAATATTTGTTTGTTAACTTACTAATGCACTTATGTTACATATTGATTTATGGCTAAGGCATAATAAAACATTGAAACCATTGCACAGTCCTGTCCATTACTGGACATACGTTTGTGCACGTACGTATATTTTAGGACCTCATTGAATTCCTGGAGTCCCTTTAACGCTAGTGTCACGTGATAAGCGACCGATTAGGGACTGTATTGTGAAGCAGTGTATTATATCCTTAATGTTTTAGCATACATTCTTAATAGTTTTATTGTTTCACCTTACGGTATTAGATATCAATGCGGGTTGTAGTGTCATTGTATCATTTTACGGTATTAGATATCAATGCGGGTTGTAGTTTTATTGTTTCACCTTACGGTATTAGATATCAATGCGGGTTGTAGTGTTATTGTTTCACCTTACGGTATTAGATATCAATGCGGGTTGTAGTGTTATTGTTTCACCTTACGGTATTAGATATCAATGCGGGTTGTAGTGTTATTGTTTCACCTTACGGTATTAGATATCAATGCGGGTTGTAGTTTTATTGTTTCACCTTACGGTATTAGATATCAATGCGGGTTGTAGTGTTATTGTTTCACCTTACGGTATTAGATATCAATGCGGGTTGTAGTGTTATTGTTTCACCTTACGGTATTAGATATCAATGCGGGTTGTAGTGTTATTGTTTCACCTTACGGTATTAGATATCAATGCGGGTTGTAGTGTTATTGTTTCACCTTACGGTATTAGATATCAATGCGGGTTGTAGTGTTATTGTTTCACCTTACGGTATTAGATATCAATGCGGGTTGTAGTGTTATTGTTTCACCTTACGGTATTAGATATCAATGCGGGTTGTAGTGTTATTGTTTCACCTTACGGTATTAGATATCAATGCGGGTTGTAGTGTTATTGTTTCACCTTACGGTATTAGATATCAATGCGGGTTGTAGTGTTATTGTTTCACCTTACGGTATTAGATATCAATGCGGGTTGTAGTGTTATTGTTTCACCTTACGGTATTAGATATCAATGCGGGTTGTAGTGTTATTGTTTCACCTTACGGTATTAGATATCAATGCGGGTTGTAGTGTTATTGTTTCACCTTACGGTATTAGATATCAATGCGGGTTGTAGTGTTATTGTTTCACCTTACGGTATTAGATATCAATGCGGGTTGTAGTGTTATTGTTTCACCTTACGGTATTAGATATCAATGCGGGTTGTAGTGTTATTGTTTCACCTTACGGTATTAGATATCAATGCGGGTTGTAGTGTTATTGTTTCACCTTACGGTATTAGATATCAATGCGGGTTGTAGTGTTATTGTTTCACCTTACGGTATTAGATATCAATGCGGGTTGTAGTGTTATTGTTTCACCTTACGGTATTAGATATCAATGCGGGTTGTAGTGTTATTGTTTCACCTTACGGTATTAGATATCAATGCGGGTTGTAGTGTTATTGTTTCACCTTACGGTATTAGATATCAATGCGGGTTGTAGTGTTATTGTTTCACCTTACGGTATTAGATATCGATGCGGGTTGTAGTGTTATTGTTTCACCTTACGGTATTAGATATCAATGCGGGTTGTAGTTTTATTGTTTCACCTTACGGTATTAGATATCAATGCGGGTTGTAGTGTTATTGTTTCACCTTACGGTATTAGATATCAATGCGGGTTGTAGTGTTATTGTTTCACCTTACGGTATTAGATATCAATGCGGGTTGTAGTGTTATTGTTTCACCTTACGGTATTAGATATCAATGCGGGTTGTAGTGTTATTGTTTCACCTTACGGTATTAGATATCAATGCGGGTTGTAGTGTTATTGTTTCACCTTACGGTATTAGATATCAATGCGGGTTGTAGTGTTATTGTTTCACCTTACGGTATTAGATATCAATGCGGGTTGTAGTGTTATTGTTTCACCTTACGGTATTAGATATCAATGCGGGTTGTAGTGTTATTGTTTCACCTTACGGTATTAGATATCAATGCGGGTTGTAGTGTTATTGTATCATTTTCGCATATTTGATATCAATGCAGATTGTCAGCTTAGATATCTATATCGATTTTTACAGCTACCAGTTAGATATCTTCCAGGCGGCGGTTGTTCTGTCAAGTTTTGTCAAAACAAACCTGAGTTTAGTGTGTCTGTCATTTGCAGAATGAGGTCCCCAGAAGTTGAATTTATGGCGGATAGATTGTAAGCCATTATTTCTTTCATATACATGTACGTATGTTGACAAACGGAAAGGCCGTAAGGTCCGTCAGTCAGTGCTCCATCCTGACTTGTTATTGTCAGTCCGGAGGGATATGTGTGATTTCCGTTGACCCCGACGTGTCCACTTGTCAGACAAGCATTGTAATGGTTAAGCTTAAAGGGATACTGCACTCAAATGTTGTTGTTGGTTTCTATAGTCTCTGAGTCGTAGAACAAGGTAACCAGATTTCCTTTATTTGAAAGTCTCTTGTGTACGAACTACGAAGTAATGTTATGGATGGCAAATTAGCCGGAATGCGAAAATACAAATTGTCGTCGAGTAATTTTTTTACAGTTTTCAAGCAAATGTATCAAATAAATGTTATATTATATAGCGCGTTTACTCTATACACTCTCTTACAGTTGTTATATTATATGTATACTAATCCCATGATGGTTTGAGTTTAGCCCCACATCAATATAATTGTTTACACGATCATGTGTGCCACGCGTTTCACAATCCTCTAGCTATCCGCAAATTAATTTGATTACGTCTTGTACACGGAAATTCCTAATTTATTTTATGGCTCCAGCCATATAAATTAAATTTATATCAAATTATTAAGTTTGATTTTAAGATAACCTATTAACATGATCGTTTACAGAATACATCTTCGACTCAAATTACTTATTTTTCTATATAATATCGATATTAGATCGTTGTTGTTACTGGGAATTTATTGAAAATAGCGTACAGCAACCCTTTAAAATCATAGATTATATAATATATATAAAACATATAATATAACTGCAAATGGCATGAATTGTCGAACTTGATACTAAAGACAGAAACTTGTTCCAAACGAAGGCATGAACGATCTTTACCATTGGCTACCAGTTAACATGGACATATGCGGCATGGTTATCAGATAACTTGAGGGTATTTAGCATGCATAACTGTCAAAATAACCCACGTACCAACAAATGAATCGACACACACATGAAGCACTAACAACAGGGACAATTATTAGGAACCCACCAATCAAAGCTGCGAGTGATCAGATATCGATTTTTTAAATCTATTATTTTTCACCACATGTACTTGTTAGTGGCCTGGGAAAAAAAGTAGACGAGCCGATGGTCTCGTACCAAATTGCGGATAAAGGTGGATAATTCTAAAATCAAGTGACTTTCGATGAGCAAAATGTTGACAAATAACAGGTTTTGGGTAATTTTATAATATAGTTAACGGTGGTTAGCGGCATTGTTTTTTGACAATTAATCGATTCTGATGTTGTTATTAGAATGATATGGGGATCATCGAATCGGATTGAGTACCTTTAAGGATCATCGAATCGGATTGAGTACCTTTAAGGATCATCGAATCGGATTGAGTACCTTTAAGGGGGATCATCGAATCGGATTGAGTACCTTTAAGGATCATCGAATCGGATTGAGTACCTTTAAGGATCATCGAATCGGATTGAGTACCTTTAAGGGGGATCATCGAATCGGATTGAGTACCTTTAAGTGAATCGGATTGAGTACCTTTAAGTGTATTTCGCTATCTAATCGCTATTAGTGGCTACATCGACTGTATACAAATTACTAACAACGAATCGAGAGGTGGAAAATCGAAATGGCTAAGTATAAATAATGGTAGAATAGCCTCTTGTGTTTGCTTGATGGCCTGTTGTACATAGAACTATAAATCAATGTGGATAACAAAGGGCCAATATCGATACAAGAATAACAAACGACCACCCGACATCAAATCCATTGTAGTGTCTGCTAAAAAAGTAGAAAGTCCCTCAAGAATATCCGATGCTCGTCTGCGCGAGTTACAGCTGAGCCGGAATTAGATTTACACAAGTGGTGTCAGAGTTCCGGAACTGAAACTGTCGTCTGCGCGAGTTGCAGCTGAGCCGGAATCAGATTTACACAAGTGGTGTAATAGAACCGGAATTAAAACTACGTTACACGGTCTTACACGTGTTGGGTCGATATTCGGAAATACGTTTTTATTTCATAAGCGGATAATCCTTGTTTAACACCGTCTGACGTATTTATAATAGTATATCCATTACCTAACTCCGTCTGCTCGGTCACTAACATGATACGAAATTCAGACCCGGGCGTATAAACGGAGTATTTTATAATACATGAAGGTGAGGTTTCGTTTTTACGCGCCATAGTAAACCAACGAACCGACGTCTTTGTGTGTCAGGTACGAAATTTATTTTGCCGATCAGCTTTCATGATTTGGACCGATGAATCGACACGATTGCCGTTAGCTTACAGTATCATCGCCGTGTAGCTTACAGTGTCATCGCCGTTTAGCTTACAGTGTCATTTTTTACCTGCATCTTACAGAACTATTGACGTGCATCTCACAGTGGCAAGAAGGAACATCGGACATCGTTGCCCATATAGAACCCCATGGGGAGAGTGGATCGGTGTGTATGGAACATCGTTACCCATTGGGAACCCCATGAGGATAGCGGATCGGTATGTAAGGAACGTCGGACATCAAACCATTTTAACGGAAGTATCGCTGCCTCAAGCAGACGACACATAATACTTGCCATACGACATCTCAATTTTCTGACATCGTTCGCCGCCGACAACCATATGCTCAACTGATATGCTGCACCTTGTCCCTATAGTGGCGTGAGGAATATTAACTGACTGCTGAGATTTGCCTTCCACCTGACAGTCTCTATACCTTGTCTCAATTGTGGTGTGTGAAGTGTTAACTTATTGTTGATTGTTTTGGCTTCCACCTGACAGTCTGTACCTTGTCTCTATATATTTGAGTATGACAGAAGCGTTTAGTGTTCCGGAACAGGTACTGTTTGTTGAGTACCTGGTTCCTCAGGATACTATATCACAACACCTTCATGGACAGCCACCAGTAGTTACTAGCGCGCGTGCTGGCTCGCTGACAAACAACCCAAGTTCTGTGTCGTGTTAACTGTTTGTGTGCTCACTGACTTCCGAACGTGATCGTGTCTCATATATTCTTCTTAATGCAGTGTTGACTTTTCTTCGATCTAAATCCAATTAATTAGCAACACGCATCGTGTATACCATGGGTAGCTGGATCAATTCATAACGTGTAGCCAATTAACTAGGTATATGACGCGCATGAGGTTCGAATACAGGATTATCATATACACCCGATGCTCGACAGGAAATAATTCGATGAAACAAAAACTGATTTTCGTAAGTACAGATTCCAGTCACCAGTTCGCACCAGGACAATACACAAATTTGGATTAGTTGTTCGGATTTATGATGCGCTTCAACCCGGGATTATAATTTATATCAGAGAGTCGACCGGGAATAATTAACAAGAACGGATTTCCACGAGTTAAAATATCCAGAAGCGACGCTTTGTGACATTTACTCCACGGAGCTTTTTTAACACGAACTACGGAACAACAATTCAAGGAAAACCAAAAATATCTAACGATACCATTGAGAGGGATCTCGTTAACTGTACATTAATCTCATTAAATTCACGTTAAATCTCGTTAATTTCACGTTAAGTGTCTTCGTTTTATTATAAACGTCATCACTACAAACGGTAAACCGGAATTTTAAGACGTCATCAAGTTAAATCGATATCAGTTTTATAGATATTTATTCGATGTGCGTGTTATCGAACACAATACAGTGACTTGTTTCGTGAAAACAAATTTTAATGTGACTGGAAAGGCGAACAGAGAACATTTCCGTGCACCCCATTGTGAGCAAAGCGGGGACAAGAGAGAACGATTCAGTGTGGCTCGTGGTGATTTGAATTAATGTACCCTTTTGGGAGCCCCACGAGGACAGGGGAAACAATTCGGAATGGTAAAGTTCAACTTGGTATAACATATATTTGATTAATTCTCATAAGAACACGGTGTGTGCCTAGCTGAAGCAGTGGTTTTCCTTAACATGTACCATGCCACGGTGATGTGGTCTCGGTAATCAGTGTGTCCATGCGATTTTGTGTCGGTAATAAGGGTGTTAAAGTGACCGTGGTCTTTGTAATCAGTATGCCCATGTGATTCTGTGTCGGTAATCAGTGTGTCCACGATGG
This sequence comes from Siphonodentalium dalli, assembly GCA_032622095.1. Classification (NCBI taxonomy): domain Eukaryota; kingdom Metazoa; phylum Mollusca; class Scaphopoda; order Gadilida; family Siphonodentaliidae; genus Siphonodentalium; species Siphonodentalium dalli. Next base: position 274,681,809 of record CP136061.1, read on the forward strand.
TGTGGTCTCGTCCGTTCTTCTACCCCGCAAGGTCGTCGGCTGTGGTGCCGTACCCGGACAACCCTGACCTTCACCTTGGATTACCGAGCGCTCATTCGTGTCAGCCAATCGGGAAGCTTCCTGCTCTGCGGGAAATCACGGATCATGACGTCAGAAACCTGGAAAATAGAATACCTGTCCTGGGACCAACTCGACAAGATACCCAACTCTACTTCAAGAGTCAGTCTAATCGAAGGTGAGATTATTTAAGAAATGGACGTTGATTTGTTTACGTTCTATAGAGTATGGGTGCAAGTTGATCTAACATTTTGTGTGAAACGCGAAAGCGTTCCACACATAAAAATGTCAGACCAATATGCATCCATAATCTATGGAACGGAACAAAACCAACATCCACTACTTATATTTACACTCAACCTAGTCAGCTGGAAAAGCGGCTCGTATAAGTAAGAAAGATCAGTTCTTGTTAACGCTGTCAGGGCTTAACTTTTTAACAGATTTTCTCGTGGTAGCATTTAACATAAGGATCGGGTGGAGAACCAACTTCACGACTTATAACCTCTTGAATGCACTTCATATTAGATATTTCAAATCTTGACAACCATGTAAATGCGTTTAAACCGCCACCTTTATAACGTGCGTGTTCCTGCGTGTTCCGTTATATTTTATCAGAAGATGTGCTACATATTAAGTTGCATCAAATTATGACCCAATTCCGTTTGTACATTATGAAATTAAACTAATGTTAACCCTTTATGGAGCCCCAGATAGAGAGAACGATGCAATGATTAATGTCGTCTGCTTGGGTCCGTGTGGGGCTCCATGTCGGAGTGGTATATAATTGACCCTTTCATGACGGGAGCTACGCATTCGCATCATTAAAGACCCTGTGCCTTTTGCGTTCTCTTATCTATGCGAGTCGACATATATGGTCGACTCGCATATATAAGATAATGCATCGGCCTAACTTTTTCTTTTTTTTTATCATTTTTTCTTTCATTCTTAACCGGCAGTTTTTATCATTTTTTATCATTTTTTCTTACATTCTTTAACATTATTTATCATATTTTATAATTTTTTCTTACATTCTATAACAATTTTTATTATTGTTTTTCTTATAATCTTTAACATTTTTATCATTTTTTTTATTCTTTAACAATTTTTGCTAATTTTTTCTTATATTCTTTATTAATTTTTATATTTTTTTCTTACATTCTTTAACAAATTTTATCAGTTTTTATCATTATTTCTTACATTCTTTAACAAATTTTTGTTATTTTTTTTTAATTTTCCTTTATAATTTATTGAGGCCAATGCAGGCTTGTCAACCGGTACCAGTACCGGTACCGGCGGTACTGTGCCGTTTCAACGGTACCGGTTCTGATACTCAGTACCGACGGTTCTCGGTACTCGCAAAAAACAGTAAATAGATCAGTATAGATCGATTAATATTGAAAGAACTTTGCTCTTTTAAGTGTGCCTTAACTGCCGCTTGCATTACGGTATGCTGCTATGTGTCAACGGATCAAGAACGCGGCGGCGGATGCCGACATCAAAGGGAACACAGAGTTATTGCATCAGTCTAGTCAAATATTTCAAATATGTTTATTCTCATTAAACCATATAAATACAGTATTTGAGCGAAAATAATATATCGAAATACATGTAATTAAATATATATACATAATACCGACGTGTTATAGGTATCTCGAGGTGTATGGTGATTTTTCGTCATTTGGCTGCATAACGTTATCCTTATTTTACATTGAGAGAGACTGTAAAAGTGATATATCAGTTATATAGGAATGTAGACACGTATATGATTCAGGAGAGAAGCTCATATCGAACATGTTGACAACACCTGGATGTTTAAATTGACCCATTAGTCGAGATTTCACAATACTTATTGTTAATAATTAGTTCTATAATTTAGATCTTCAAAAAAATACAATATATATTGTTGTGTAGTTTATAAATATATATAATTCATAAGTATGTGATTATATTTCGATCGGATCAGTTGTGCTTGTAAGCACAGGTCCCCAGAACAAAAATTTACCCCACCCCAAATAGTACTTAATCCTATATGATTAAGTACTATTGAGGTGGGGTAAATTTTTGTTCTGGGGACCTGTGCTTGTAAGTGGAGTCCACACGCAAAATCGGCGCATTTAGTTCAGGCAACGAGCGTGTTGAAGCTGTTATCATTTTATTCAACAATGCATATAAGTGCCATTGACTCAATGTGTGTTACATTATAGCTTACATAAGAGGATTGCAGCCTTGCAGGTACATAAAATATATTTCAGTTTAAATTGTCATTCACCATATATATATACCCATCTTTCCGATGTATGTATTTGAGCGTCTGAAGCCCTAAACATAAAAGTTCTAACACCTATCAGGCTGCCTAAATTATGGCACATTTTAGGTGATTGTTGTGTGTGATACATCCAACTATTTCAGACTATACTAATGCATGTATGTCACACATGTATGTGTGGCTGCTGTGGCATACGTGCATTAGGATAGTCTGACATGGTTGCATTTGTCATCCACAACAATCAACAAAAACTGGCACAAAGTGCCATACATTACCAGTAATTACCACATTAGAATATACTCTTTTAAATGTGGGATATGTAGTGGAATAAACAATACAACATCAGTACCGGTACCGGTACCGCGGTTCCAACACAGTACCGGTACCGGTACCGACTGCCTTGGTACCGGCGGTTCTTTGACAAGCCTGGGCCAATGCATTATCTTATATATCTATTATATATTTTGGGAAATCTGTGTGTGTGTCTGTCGTCGCGATGGATTCGAAAACGGCAGAGCCGATTTCGATCAAACTTGGTATGTGGGGTGCTTTCGGCCGGGGAGTGTCATGTGCCTATTAATTTGCCCGTGCGACGTGACCTTGACCTTGAAATCGGTCATTTCAAGGTCGAACGCCCGAGTATCACGGGATTTCGATGAAAATTAGTGTCTAGGGATACTTTCGTATGGGGAGTGTCGTAAGCCTATTCGTTTGCCCGTGCGACGTCACCTTGACCTTGAAATCGGGTCATTTGAAGGTCAAATCCCCAAATATCCCGGGATTTCGATGGAAATTGGTGTCTAGGGATACTTTCGTATGGGGAGTGTCAGAAGCCTATTCATTTGCCCGTGCGACGTGACCTTGAAATCGGGTCAATTCAAGGTCAAATCGCGAATTTTAATGGGATTTCGACGAAATTTGATACATAGGGTTACTTTTGTCCACTGAGTGTTTTGGACGGGTCAAATCGTGACCCCGACCTGACCATGACCTTCAAATTGATCAATTCAAGGTCAAATCGGGTAAAACCGATGGATTTCGACGGGTACTTTTGTCGAGTACTTTTGTCCGGGCAGTGTTTTGGACGGGTCAAATCGTGACCCCACCTGACCTTGACCTTCAAAATGGACAATTCAAGGTCAAATCGCGCAATTCGCCGAAAAGCAGAGGGGAAACAGCCCGGACGAAGTCGGGTCCACCTGCTAGTATATATATATATATATTTGGAAAGTGTGGAGAGCACTGGCGCAGGTCGTATCCGATTTCTTCTGTAATTATTTCTATGGAACTAGCTAAATTTTGTTAGGTTGTGTCGGAAATTGACATGAAATTGCGTTTGAGCATTGTTGCCATATGCTATGATAGATGGAACAAGCTAAATTTTGTTGACATAAAATATTGTGTTGAGCACAAACAAAGGATAGTGATGTTGAAATTGCTAAAAGCTAATTAAACTGCGTGTAAATCAAGGTCTGAGTCTAGATCGAACGAGCATATCGCGCAAACTGGGATTTTTCTTGTAGGCAATAATCACCCGTTTATCGAGAGGCTCGGTCAATTTAGTGTTTAATAATGCAAAGTTTTTTCTGAAAATATTTGCGATTTCAACATTTCTACGATTGTAGATAGAGGAAAGCACAAGAAATTTCGAGAAACACCCTTGTAGTCAATGTTAAGTCCGTACGGAAGATATGTTTTAAGTACGCCCATCCAATGATTTTCGTGTTCTAGGCGTATTGAATTTGTTTGGCCTTCGTCAGCTAGAATTGGTGTCTGTTCTATTGGCTGAAAGCTTAAATGGGATTTAATGTCATGATTAGATGAGTTGAAATGATCGGAAATTTGCATGTCGAGTTTTTTTGTGAACACTGGAAAGGTGATTAGACATTCTAACTTTGAGAGAGGTTTTTGTTTGTCCAACATATTGTATACGGCATCTTTTGCATGTGATTAAGTAAATTACATTTTTAGAATCACAATTAAGTTCGCTATGCTTTTGATACGATATGCGTGTTTGTTCACTGGTGAAAGTGTTACTAGTATTGAGATATCCCATTGTATTGATGTAACATCGTTTTTTGTGACAAAATGAGGCTGAACCATTACCCAACACCGGCCGATTGTGCCGTATCCTTGTGGGCTCAGTCGATGTTGGGTCATGGCGTAACGATTCCAATTCTCTGAGAGTTTCGGACTTTACTTGGCGCAGTAATCTACTAGAGTAGCCGCGCGGTCGTAAAGCCTGGAACAGCACTAAACAAGCTTGATTTAGGTCGCTTCTGTTCGTGCAGTTCCGGTGGTATCGAATGATTTGAGATTTAATCAATCCATTGAAAAGTTTTGGCGGATGGAAAGATTTACGATGAAGAAGCTGGTGAGAATCCGTTGGTTTCGTAAAAAGTTTTGTATCTAAAATTTTGCATGATGTAAATTGTGGACCCTTAAATATTGTTAAATCAAGGAAATCAACGCTGGTTTGCGATATTGATTCTTTGAGTTTGATTGATTCATCATGACTGTTCAAGATGTCCAAGAACACCCTAAACTCATCCAGACCATGAGTCCAAATGATAAATATGTCGTCCAATAATCTATAATAGGCTAATGGTTGTTTATCAGATTTGGCTAGGGCGCCTTTCTCCCACTCTGCAACAAAAATTGAGGCAACAGTTTGACTAAACTTCTTGCCCATACTACAGCCGGAGACCTGTAAATAATATTGTCCATTAAATTCAAAGTTATTCCCTTTAAGAGAAAGTTCTAATAATTGAAGTATTTCATCTCCAGGTCTATGAGGATCATGGTGGAAATCATATGCATTCTTAATTGACTTTAATCCGGCATCGATTCCAATATTAGTATACATAGATTCCACGGCGAGACTAATTAGGTAAGCAGAAGATGGGACTTCAATTTTCGACAATTTAATGAGGAAGTCCTCCGTATCTTTTAGATAGCTCGGGTGGCGGGTAGCAATTGGTTTCAAATAGAAATCAATAAACTGCGAAATGTGGTACGACTCACAGGGTTTTCGCAAAAATTTAGGAAGCTCCCGTCATGAAGGGATTAAGCTGCTCCCGCCATGAAGGGGTTAACCCTTTACCCAACAAACCGGCAAAAACCGGCCAAATAAAGCTTCAACAGCCTAAAATATCTTCGGTCTGTCTCAATAGAACCATACAAATATGGATATCATTGGAACCGGCTCCTTGACCACATTGTGATAGTTACAGTTATACCCTGTGCCAATGCATTCTCTTATATATGCGAGTCGACCATAAGTCGCCTCGCATATATAAGAGAATGCATTGGCCTAAAAAAAATCTTTTTTTAACACTTTTTACCATTTTGTCTTACATTCTTTAACAATTTTATAATTTTTAATGTGTTAAGCCAATGCATTCTCTTATATATGCGAGGCGACCTATGGTCGACTCGCATATATATAAGAGAATGCATTGGCACAGGGCCCTTCTGTTGGGTAAAGGGTTAAGCTGAAAGTTAGAGGTGAACTCCCCAATTTAGACCTCTACCCACTGCCCTGCATGGAAACTTTGTGTAGAAATAATTGCCTACTGACTATATTTTCGCATTGATTTGCGGGTAAGATCAAAGTTCTCAGCGACTGTCCGACAGTATGCAGTAGAAGACTACCAGGTATAGATAATGAAGGCAAAATGTCAATATCCGATTCTTACCATGAAAGGCAGTCACAAAGACCTATAGAATTATATCGTATTCGACGCGACGTGAGTGTACTATAAATTGTCTATAATCTGATAACTGCCGTGCAGACCTCTGACATTACCCCGGTTCAGTCTTATATCTCATTAGCGGCTCACACACCTCTGGCATTCCTACGCTGCGCTCTGATAAAAATCAGTTTATTCAGTCGTTAACTCGATCCGCGATTTATAGCTGGATTACACAATGAGACTACGTTTCGATCGGGTAGGTACATATATAAGACATTATCGTAGGCAGTCATTGTTTATTTTTTGAGAAATTTCCATATTTATCTCTTCCAGTTCATGGTGGGGATCTTTAATTGTTATCTGGTTTACTTGGCATACCACATATATTGAGGAACAATATACATTTCTGGTGGTATACCTTCAGTATTTTTCATAAGTGACAAAAACATATGTACATGCATGCAGCATTTGGGTGAAAATATCTGTTTTCTTACGTCGCAATAACACACCTTTATTTTGGAAGCATATCTGAATTAAGTTTGTATCATATATACTGGATACATCAACTGAAAGGGGTGCTGTGCATAAGTGGGCTAGCATCACTAAATTCACCCTCTGAGGACCTCATTCTGCTAAGGCCCTCAACTGCTATGGGCGACCTACATGTAGGATCAGATTGAAGTTCCCCAGTTGAGGTTGGTGATGTTCACCCATTTGGGCACCTCAATTATGAATTTTATCTTCTGCAAATTAGGGGGATATAGAAACATCCCAGAAGGGAAAACGTAACTAAAAACAATGTTAATTTGATACTATAGTATTCCCAGAAGATGAGACCTAAGCAGAATGAGGTCCCCAGAGGGAGAGTTTGGTGATGCTAGCCCGCTGTGCGGGATATCATCACTAAATTCGCCCTATGGGGACCTCATTCTGCAAATGATAGACACGCTATACATTTTGGAAGCATATCTGAATGAATTTTGCCTCACATCTAAATGATATACATTAACTTAAAGGGGTACTGTACGCCATTTTCAATAAATATCCGGTGATAACGAACTATTATCGATAATATATAGAAACATAAGTAATTTGAGTCGAAGATGTATTCTGTAAACGCTCAGGTTAATTGGCTTAAAATTTAATAATTTAAAAGTTAATAATTTAATATAAATTGAATTTATGGCTGGAGCCATAAAATGGCGTAAATTAAAATACGAATTTCCGTGTACAAAACGTAATCAAATTATAATTGAGGGATAATGGAATAGTAAACCCATTGGACACACGATCGTTTGAAACATTATGCTGATACGGGGAGAAAACTCAAGCCACTCACTGACTAGTGACGATACAATAACTTAAATGAGTATATGGGACTAGTATGCATATAATATAACTTTAATTGGTTGAAAACTGTACAAAAATTACTCGACAACGACAATTTGTATTTTTGCATTCCGGTAAATTTGCCATCCGTTACACTACTTCGTACTCAACAGACTTTCAAATAATGGAAAAAGTGTTACCTTATTCTCAGACTCGGAGACTATAGAAACCAACAACAACATTTGGCGTACAGTATCCCTTTAAAGAACGATAATTTTGTCTGTATATCATAACCGGCTTACAAATCCGTGGCATTCGTACATGACACACTCCCATAAAGTCGGTCTATTCGTCTGTATTTAGTGTTTTATTCACAACAAAGCAACAATAATAACTCACAAATAAGTGTTAATTCGAGCCGTGAGTTATATGTGCGTGTATTAAAATGGTCTATCTCTTTGTAAACGTGTTATATTGTTACCGGGGTAACAAATATTAGATATGAATCGAAGTCCCCTGTCCGGAAATGATTCCATCGATTAATATTCATTATATTTTCTGGTCTAGAAACGTGTGGTTATTTAACTAACGAACAACAGTGGCTACTGTCAACAGAGACCAGAATTTTGTTATGTAATTTTGTCCCAAATAAACGTTAATTAGACTCATTATCTCTTATAACTATCTAATAGAACAATACTAACATTCAATCTGGGACATTTGACATTCGGAGCCTATCGCGCTATATGGTATCGCCTGAATGGTCTGTTCTAAAAATAGAACAATAAAGTGTCCCACTTATTCATCTCATTGTATAATAAAATGTCAGAAATAAAATCAATATTAATTGATAGTAGAGTTTCCGAACACTGTCTTCAATTCACATCTATTATTTTATACCAACGAAACTATTTCAAAACGTTTATATTATATAGATAATGAATGGCTTGGAGTTGACTATGCCAAACTGGTGGTCCGAGAGGAGGAATGGTCCACCAGCCGCAGCAAGCGGGTTATTCCTTATCGAGGACCACTATTTTGGCAACGACAAGACATTCATTATTTATTATATTATAACGAACCAAAGCCGGACGCTTTGATCGTATATAAACTATATCTGATTTTGTGACGTCACCAATTATTATCTTGTAACGAACCAAAGCCGGACGCTTTGATCGTATATAAACTATATCTGATTTTGTCACGTCACCAATTATTATCTTGTAACGAACCAAAGCCGGACACTTTGGGTCGTATATAGACTATATCTGACTTTGTGACGTCACCAATTATTATCTTGTAACGAACCAAAGCCGGACACTTTCGGTAGTATATAGACTATATCTGATTTTGTGACGTCACCAATTGTTATCTTGTAACGAACCAAAGCCGGACACTTTGGGTAGTATATAAACTATATCTGATTTTGTGACGTCACCAATTATTATCTTGTAACGAACCAAAGCCGGACACTTTGGGTAGTATATAAACTATATCTGATTTTGTGACGTCACCAATTATTATCTTGTAACGAACCAAAGCCGGACACTTTGGGTAGTATATAAACTATATCTGATTTTGTGACGTCACCAATTATTAACTAACACGACGGTGCTGTTTTGAATTTATGCGAGCGCTTTTGTCGCACAGTAGATCGGTGGGCTTAAAGCATTAATGTCGTAATCGGAAAATCTTGTTAATATGCCTTTCGATTACTGGTATTGCAAATGAGAATTATGAGTATTGAGTTACAATATAAGTTCATTCGTAGCCGTAGTTTACCTTTTATTGAGAAAATAAGACATAATAAATGACGACACTGTATAGTAACTACAGTCTACACCCATCGAAATTCCTGATGTGAAATATAATAAGAATGACATCACGAATTTACCGTTCTACTGTGCTTGAATGTACACCACTTGGTGCTGTCGGTACTGTGCGAAGCGAAATAACATATATTTAATATGGAATTAATTGTTATCATAAGACTAAATAGTACATACATGCATGTGATCATCCATAAATATCATACTATTTACTAGAATCGAAAGGAAACACATAATTATGAACAAAGCAGAAGATACATTCGTGCAGGTTCAGGCGAACTCGGTCAATGGGAAAGTTAACGACGACGTTGTTCGTCGATTTTCGTTGAAATCGACACGGTGACACCTTATGAATGAAATGAACAACTATGAAATGGACACGCTTCTCCGTATAGTATCTCAGCCGCAGCGCTCACCCAGCGTCAAGAAAAGAAATATGTTGGTTAAATTCATTAAAAATGTTCCCATTCCCCTCTCGACAAGGTATAACTATTTTCACTTTGATGTTGCTAGTTTATACCATGTATAGTATAGTTTTCAACCAAGACGAAATTACGATTGGGGTTCATTCTTTCGACGAACCATTCTGTACGGAGTGTAATTACTGATAATCAACCCAGGAAATATAAGCTCATGTGCATCTTATTTGGAGTGAATACAGGTAATCACAGCTATACCATGATGTGCGTTGTTTTGCTTTGGTTCGCTAATTACGCCAGGGTAATCGATCATATTACGACATTGCCAGGGTATGATCGATCATATTACGACATGTTAATTACGCCAGGGTATGATCGATCATATTACGACATGTTAATTACGCCAGGGTATGATCGATCATATTACGCCAGGGTATGATCGATCATATTACGACATGTTAATTACGCCAGGGTATGATCGATCATATTACGACATGTTAATTACGCCAGGGTATGATCGATCATATTACGCCAGGGTATGATCGATCATATTACGACATGTTAATTACGCCAGGGTATGATCGATCATATTACGACATGTTAATTACGCCAGGGTATGATCGATCATATTACGCCAGGGTATGATCGATCATATTACGACATGTTAATTACGCCAGGGTATGATCGATCATATTACGCCAGGGTATGATCGATCATATTACGCCAGGGTATGATCGATCATATTACGCCAGGGTATGATCGATCATATTACGACATGTTAATTACGCCAGGGTATGATCGATCATATTACGCCAGGGTATGATCGATCATATTACGCCAGGGTATGATCGATCATATTACGCCAGGGTATGATCGATCATATTACGACATTGCTGTTTTGAATTTTTGCGAGCGCTTTTGTTGCACAGTAGATCGGTGGGTTTAAAGCATTAATGTCGTAATCTGAAATACACGTGTGCGTCTTTCAATGGCCGGCTTTCAAAAATGAGGGCAGTTACTATCGGAATTATGCACATTCATTCATAGCGGCGGTTTACATACATTTTATTGAGAACATAATTATAACATATTATGGACTGTCAAATATTTGCAATGGAGTGGCCTAAAATATAAATGTCGCGTGCAATGGGAAAATCTCAATCACTGTGGCTGGGCTGGCGATAATACTGGAATCGAAATCGAAATTCGTGATGCAAGCAAACGTTATTATATCGCGTTTAAATTATTCTAATATTACATAGTGATCATCCGAAGATATCCTTTTATTTTCATGAATCGACAAGAAACACATACTTATGAACAAAGCAGAAGATACATTCATGTTATCGCAAATTCGGTCGATGGTGAAAGCTATATACATGATGACGTTGCGCGTCGAGTTTCGTTGAAATCGACATGATGGCATGTTATGAATGAAATGAACATGATGAAATCGACCAGCTTCTTCGTATAGTACATATCTTAATTTCAGCAAAATACTCTCCTCTAGACAACAACCAACAGTCTTGACTTTTTGTACTCTCAGTTTGATGTTGGTAGTTTATATTCTATATTATTGTTTTCAAAAGGAATGGCTTTTAAAAGATTTTTATTTAGGTTTTAAGTCTAAGTCGGTGAGCTCGTAGTCTGTTTGCATTGCGAATCTCTGATTTTTGCTATAGAACCCACTCTGTCGATGAACCCTTGTGCATGTCTGGAGTGTAAAATATCATAATCACACCACGATATAAGGCCTAAGTTAATCTTATTTGATGGGAAAACGCATCTATGAAGTTATTTTTTTTATTAAAAAGACACAAATATATCCTAGTTTATGCGCGTGTTTTAGCTGTGGTTCGTTAATTACTCTAGCGTATGGTCATATTATCGAACATTGCTGTCAATTCTCTCACAATTTCTGTGTGATTTGTCATATTTGTATTTACCGTGAATTTTGAAAATCGGTCTCCGATTTTACAATTTACGGCAATCTTTTGACGATGGCTGCATAACTATTATTATTAGCTAACGACATCTCATCATGCATTTATTTCTATAAATACGTCATTAGCAAAGACATTGTCGCGAACTTTAGAAAACGGAAAGGAAGTTACAACATCGTCCACTGGTATTACAAAATTAGTACTGGTCGCTCGGGAGGGGGGGGGGGTCAGGAAAAAAATTACGGATACAAGGTGGAAATTTTGTGTTTTTCAGTTTTGGGGACCCACCACCCCGGGAGCGTGAGTTTTTTCCACACAGGTCTGGGACACCCACCCGGGACCGTAATTTGTTTTCCACCCAGGTCTGGGACACCCACCCCCAAAATTTATGAAAATCTTGTAAATTCTACTAAATAATGTGTTGTTGGCAGGGTAAGGGTCTCTCATTGTGTCTGTACAGGAACTGAGAGAACGCTGATCAAGTAAACAAAAATAAACAAACAAAGCACATGGCTGAAAAATATGCCAACAAAACCAGTAACAAAACCTTTAAAAACCCAAATATGTTATAAAGGTAACATACCCACTTTAACGGGATAGTTGTGTCCCTTATTGGCAATAGATTAAAATACGTGCATGTGTAAAGTAAAAACACCGTCAATTTGATTAAATAAACACAGTTCCAGTCATCTCCATGTGGGAAATCACTGGTGAGCAACGATGAGCTCCCCTTAAAATCATTATAGGCGAGTGGTGAGTAGCTCTCCTACAAAATGTCGAGGCGAGTAGTATCCCTGCAGGAGATGCCGAAGGCCTGAGGGGGAGTACGAGATGGGGTAAGGGGGCCTCCCCCGTAAATTTTGAAAATTAGATGCTCTGAGATTGAATCTGGAGCCTTTTAATGCTCCAATCAGTTAACAACACGTTATTATATGACTTAAGTCACTGTAGTCATGTATCGACATCGACCATGTACTTCGACCACGTGGTCACTGTATTTATCGTTTATTCATGACTGATATCATTAATATAAACAAATGAGGCCAACGGTTTTTCGGCTTTTTGACAGCAAATCAATCTAATGGGTCATACCGTACCGGAATTTATTTAAAAGTACCAGGGTTTCCAGTGGGATTTCAAGGAATGAGGGAACCAAGAACTTTTCAGCAATATGAATTTCTATGTTAGGGGATACCTGCGATTATAATAAGTTAAAAAAGCCATGATAAACTATGAGAAAAGATGAGAATGGATTTTTTGTTCATTGCAATTTTTTTCCTCGACCAAAACCGGACCCACTCCATGGTTTCAACTGTTAAAGGGAGAAATTGTGCACAAATTATTCTTAGCGTTATGTCGCCGAAAAAAGACAAATTTGAGGCACATCATGAGCGGAGTGGTTGCTCCACTACGTGTCACGTGTCACGTACGATTCATAATATTATTATGTTTGTTTGATTCCTGGTCCCGGTAGGTATTCGGTACACACATTGAGCATTAGTCGTTGTGCGTGTTTGCGTTGGTACTCTATTTCGGGGATAATTAAGGTGATAACGGGGTTATCCAAATATTAACATATAACTTATGATCCTGATTTTCTGTTCATTGTGCCAGGGGGACATTAAACGTTGTGTGTTCTTGTGCCTGATACCTCTAGTTTAGGTCAACATTTCAACAGTGAGAATTTCTTGAGATCAAAGACCATATAGGTCGGATATTTCAAACTATAACCCGTTCTATGCTAAGTACTCATTGACGAGTAGTTCACAGGGACGCATTTCTCAACACAATAAATGTGCCTAATGATGCCAGAATCGCGCCGACCCCAATAGGTTACACTGGTGTACTGAATAGGGTTCGGTGACATCTAGCAGATGCGGGAGGAATATATAGGAGAGAATATAATAGACACTGGGCCCTGATTGGTCAATAGCATTGTGTGCTTTTTGCATAAAAAAATCGTCACACCTCTTCGCAATGATTTCCCATAGGTAAAATAGCAATTGGCACAGGAATTAACCCTTTGTAGTGAAGTTTGAATTTTTAGGTGTGGTCTAAATTATAACAGTATTTTTTTTATGCGATTCTGACACTAGTTACGAAAACCGTCTTATGTGTTAGCTGGAATATCCATGCTAGCTCGAGACGATTGGAGGTGGTGCTGCACTACCAGGTCACTCCGCTAGAACCCTCTACCCGCCGTGACTTGGGGGAGACAGACTGGAGTCCACCAGTCTGGGGCCTTCACTGCCACCACAAAGACCAAGACAAATCGAAGAAGAAGGGACGCTGACAGATTAAGGGCCAGGTGGAAACAGGGAGCTGAGAGAGACGCAGCTCCCCCACTTGGTCTTGGAACAAGATCATCAGCCCACCGTCGGTGTCACCGATGTTACCACCAGCGGAAACAGGGACGCCTGGGTCACCACGGAGGTCCCTGCCGCCGACACCGATCGATGTCAGAGGAGACAGGTACGCCGACGTCATCCCGGACGCCCCTGCCGCTGACTTTGTGGTACTGAGTGAGTCACCACCTGCTCCATCACCGATGGTGGAGGGCATCCACACCGTATCGAAGACACCGATGTATATATGACCGGATTAATCACTGTGGTGTAATGACGACACATAGCTATGGATACCAATATTTAATGTATGAAGTAGCAGATATTAAGCAATCCAGGTACACACACAAAGTCGCGGAATGAAAGACCCGAATGAGAGGTGATACTCGGATAGGTGTCAGAACCTCAAGATGAAATAAGTTAAGTAAAAGCATGATGTGTCGGGGTGTAGCTGTTCGTTATATACTGTTTGGGATGAATATTAGATGAGGTATTTGGTAATACACATCGGTATTGGCTCTGCCGATATGATCATTCCCTATGACCATATTTTGGGGATCGACTTAATTGTGTGCGGGTCTGGGCTGTGATTAAGATGTGTGAGGTTTCTGTAAGGAACCGAGCACTGATATTTGAGTTTGGGTTCTATACTATACGTAGCACGGATATAATCATGATATACAGTTAGTGCTATACTAATATAATGGGTGGTTATGTTATGGGGCATGGGTAGTTATGTCACATTCACCCCATGGCAGCGACCTCCGCCTGATCCTGCCGAAGATGAGGAAACAGCCGCGACATGGAGACGAACCCAAATTGAGATGGCAAAGGCCAAAGAAAACTCGCGATTGTGGAAGGAAAAACAACGACAATAACTAGAAAGACAGAAACGAACCACGAAATAAGAAAAAAGAAATAACTATTTGATGGCTAAAAATGGTTCTTTTTTATTGTAAATAATCGCTCAATATGAAGGGTGAATGAATATACCTCTCGAAATTATTATTACTGAATCGCGCCGATGTTATCGATTATTACTGAATCGTGCCGATGTTATCGATTATTACTGAAATCGCGCCGATGTTATCGATTATTACTGAATCGCGCCGATGTTATCGATTATTACTGAATCGCCCCGATGTTATCGATTATTACTGAATCGCGCCGATGTTATCGATTATTACTGAATCGCGCCGATGTTATCGATTATTACTGAATCGTGCCGATGTTATCGATTATTACTGAATCGCGCCGATGTTATCGATTATTACTGAATCGCGCCGATGTTATCGATTATTACTGAATCGTGTCGATGTTATCGATTATTACTGAATCGCGCCGATGTTATCGATTATTACTGAATCGCGCCGATGTTATCGATTATTACTGAATCGCGCCGATGTTATCGAGCACGCACTTGATCATGGGGCAGCTCATAAACGATATGTGGTATCAAACAATTGACTGTTTCGGCATACCACTTTTCGCATAGATAGATAGATAGTTTAATGACATAAAACGTCCACACGAGACCGATGTCAAAATAACAAATATATATGTAACAATGTCAATACTAATTCAACTTAATATATGTACTATAGTAACTATTTCATCTATACTATATATTTTGAGACTTCGTATATATGTGTGTGTGTACTTCATAGAATCCAAAACGCGTGTACAGATTGAGCTCAAACTTCCCATGTAAGTGTCAAATCCACCGACACGACCGTCGTAGCGGTTTAGAGAAGCTCAGAGCACCCGTTCTCCAATCTCAAATCACGCAAAGGCACGGCGAGGGTTAATCAAGTGATTATTTAATGAGCGTTTGTTTTTGACGCATCTCTATAAAGAGCGTCTGTTTGCCATTCAACGTTATTTGCATCTGCAGAGAGATATACGGAACATACATTAAATTTAAAAAACATTTGTTTCTGACCAACCCTGCGAACACGGATGGCGCGCTTTGTTTTTACAGTATATAGTTATATACCGAAATAATCACGAATATAGCATCAGATTTCTCCCCAGATATACCGTTATAAAGCTACTGGAATCTGCCAATCTACGGGAAATTCCAGGGAATGCCGATTGAGCTCAAACTTGCTACCCACGGGAAGTGTCATATATATGAGTGTGTCCTTTATAGACTCGAACCGATTGAGCTCAAACTTGCTAAATAAGAAAATAGCCCCCAAGCCGTAAATATCAACAACAACGATATTACTAAATACACGTTTTCGGCAATGTGAGAGTTTTCGGGGAGCCGTGATGCCAACAACAAAGGCGACCCTTTTCAATTTCCAAGTTATGATTAATAATTCTTAGTTTACAAAACATAATCTTTGTGTCGATATTCTGGACAATATTAAGATACGGTTCGTGTGTGTAAGCCTGTGTGTAATGTTGTTTGGCTACACGGTACGTCCTTAACTAATTCGCGCCCGAACATTTATCATCGTTGAACATATCAGTTTTATAATTCTCATATGGGCTGCGAGTCTGAGCAACAGCGTACTCTTATTGCCCCCTCTTACGTATCTTCCACATGATTTATATATTCGCATTTAACGATGAGACCTCACAATTCACCAGATTCATTGTAAATCACACAAACTTAATCTGGAGGCAGTGTGTTGAACAGTCCGCCACAACGCCAGGATAAGCGTGTATTAACCAATGGTATCATCAGACCATATACCGGCTTTGTAACATTTTCTGTCCTGTCCATAAAATCCGAAAGATGGCGCTAATCGTCAAAACACGACCCACTTATCTTATATATAAGGTGTGGTAATTGTTTTATGGTGCCCATATTCAGAATGAGCAATGGGTGATGCCACAGTGTCCTGGGCCCACAAACAAGGTACCCTGCCTTGCTCACCGGAAGCTTACATTCCGCTAATGATGAACAGACAGTCTGCCGTCAGAGCAGTTTTAGCCAGTCAAAAATAAAAATAGTATAAATAAAAATGTAGAGAACCCTGAATCTCATGAATTGTTTACAAAGCACAACATGTGCAACTTTTAATCCCACTCGCAGTCGTGGCCAGGTTATTTTGTTTATATAATCTTCGGAGGTGCCGTTGTTGTCAGCGAGAGGTATCGGAATCCACCGAGATCGCAGCGGCCGCACGAATTACTATATTTTACAGATTCCCGCGTTATCATAACAGCCACGTTTATATCTCCGTGGCTGATATTTTAGTATTATATGCATATCACAAAATTCCCCGGACTATGTATAGGTTATATCAATCAATAATGATCTCTTGGACCGAAGTTGTGGTATGTCCGTCAAAATTGGGAACAACGGGAACACGACCCACTTATCTTATATATAAGGTGTGGTAATTAATAATAAACAAACCATTACGAGTAATTCCTCTGATAAACATGATATGGACATAAACTCAAAACACAGAAACCCCCAACAAAAATCATGCGGCTAACTGACTGAATTCATTTTATTTATTTATTATTCCTGAGCAGCTCTACTCAGTGATATGGATAGAACATAAACTCAAAACACAGAAACCCCCAACAAAAATCATGCGGCTAACTGACTGAATTCATTTTATTTATTTATTATTCCTGAGCAGCTCTACTCAGTGATATGGATAGAACATAAACTCAAAACACAGAAACCCCCAACAAAAATCATGCGGCTAACTGACTTAATTCATTTTATTTATTTATTATTCCTGAGCAGCTCTACTCAGTGATATGGATAGAACATAAACTCAAAACACAGAAACCCCCAACAAAAATCATGCGGCTAACTGACTGAATTCATTTTATTTATTTATTATTCCTAACGTGAGCGAATCGGTCGCGTGTGGAAGAAAGTAAGCCGGTCGGCGTGAATATTGATAGTTGCGTGTGGTTGTGTACGAATGTGCTTGTGGATGCTCTGGTATGCTGTGTCAGATTACATGCATGCGAATTTATGGTATGGCTGTACATGTGTACGTATGTGCGTACGGATGTTCGTGGTCACACATATATGCGTGTTGATGGGGCGCATGCATATGTTCGGCGTGTTCACGTAAGACTGCAGTCGCTTGGGCTGTGTGATACGTGATGTGTTTTTTTCCTTTCTGATGTTGTGCGTTGCATGTATTTGGTCGGACACTTTTTCGTTTGTATGAATTGTATGTAAGATTTATTGTTTTTTTTATTATCATTATTATTTCTGTTTATATTTTGTGTTATATTGTCTTCCAACTGTATATATGTTACAACTATGTATGTTGTCTTTTGTTAGCTCTTCAATACTGGGGGAAATAAAGATATATATACTT
Source organism: Siphonodentalium dalli (assembly GCA_032622095.1). Lineage (NCBI taxonomy): Eukaryota > Metazoa > Mollusca > Scaphopoda > Gadilida > Siphonodentaliidae > Siphonodentalium > Siphonodentalium dalli. Next base: position 274,699,999 of record CP136061.1, read on the forward strand.
GTCTTCATTGTCAACACATCGAGATGAGTGCACAGCCCGCCGCTAGTTTATTGTTAGTTTCACCCATCAGTGACCTGTCCGAGATGATCAGCGTGCAATTGTTAGATCGTACGTTGTTCGAATTTCGCGCCAAGTTGTGATCATTGAGCAAGGTCGCTCGTACTGTGTATGCTTCGCACCACCCATTCATTAAAAAGGGTACCTGGTTATAAGCAGTGAAATATCTTGTCAGTATGCTAGCTACATTGACCATAGGTCGCCTCGCATATATTAGAGAATACATTGGCCTAACAATTTTTTATCATTTTTTCTTACATTCTTTAACAATTTTTATCATTATTTTATCTTCTTTTTTTCTTACATTCTATTGCAATTTTATCATTGTTTTGTTATATTCTTTAACAATTATAAAAAATTAATGTAAAATTTGTCATGCCAATGAATTCTCGGCCACATAACCAGGGGTGATATCGGATCGATAACCAGTACACCTCTGATCCCCATGTCCTCGATAACAAGCTGGATATATCCCCATAACTCAGGTAGGTTTAACACCCCCCCCCCCCCCCGAACACAGCACGGTCACTTAATCCAGAGTGATATCGGGTCCATAACCAGTAAACCTCTGATCATCATGTCCTCGATAACAGGCTCGGATATATCTCCATAACTAAGATAGGTTTAACACCCCCCAACACAGCACAGCCACTTAACCCAGGGTGATATCGGGTCGATAACCAGTAAACCTCTGATCATCATGTCCTCGATAACAGACTGGATATATAACTCCATAACTCGGGTAGGTTTAGTACCACCCTCCCCCAACACAGCACGACACGGCCACTTAACCCAGGGTGATATCGGGTCGATAACCAGTAAACCTCTGATCCTCATATCCTCGATAACAGGCTCGGTTATAACTCCATAACTCGGGTAGGTTTATCACCCCCCCCCCCCCAACACAGCACGACACGGCCACTTAACCCAGGGTGATATCGGGTCGATAACCAATAAACCTCTTATCATTGTGTCCTCGATAACAGGCTTGGATATATCTCCATCACTCAGGTAGGTTTAGCACCCCCCCCCCCCAACACAGCACAGCACGGCCACTTAACCCAGGGTGATATCGGGTCGATAACCAGTACACCTCTTATCCTCATATCCTCGATAACAGGCTTGTATATATAACTCCATAACTCGGGTAGGTTTAGCACCCCCCCCCCCGCCCCCAACACAGCACGGCCGCTTAACCCAGGGTGATATCGGGTCGATAACCAGTACACCTCTTATCCTCATATCCTCGATAACAGGCTTGTATATATAACTCCATAACTCGGGTAGGTTTAGCACCCCCCCCCCCCAACACAGCACGGCCGCTTGACCCAGGGTGATATCGGGTCGATAACCAGTACACCTCTGATCCTCATGCATGTCCTCGATAACAGGCTTGTATATATAACTCCATAACTCGGGTAGGTTTCGCAACCCCCGCCCCCCCCCCCCCCAACACAGCACGGCCGCTTAACCCAGGGTGATATCGGGTCGATAACCAGTACACCTCTGATAATCATGTCCTCGATAACAGGCTTGGATATATAACTCCATAACTCGGGTAGGTTTCGCAACCCCCCCCCCCCCCCCCCAAAAAACAGCACGGCACGGCCGCTTAACCCAGGGTGATATCGGGTCGATAACCAGTACACCTCTGATCCTCATGTCCTCGATAACAGGCTTGGATATATAACTCCATAACTCGGGTAGGTTTAACAGACCTATTAAGTAGAGCGCTGTGTCGATAACAAGCTGGATATATCTCCCTAACTCAGGTAGGTTTAACAGACTTATTAAGTAGCGTACTGTGTCTCTAATCGTATTAAAGCCCACTCAAGACATACCGTTATACCACCATTATGGCGACACCGCTGGATAAACACTGTCGACCGATTTTATTCACAAAGCATTTTAAATTGAGGTGCGTGAATGAAATGTCCCAACGATTTATATAAGAAAAGACTAATTGCTGGACTGCTATTAATAATTCGATCTAAATAAATCGCGCAAGATTCTATTGTGTGTGCGGATCAAAGGCGCCAGTTTGTTTTTTTCTGTTTGTACTAAAGGAACAATATTACTAATCAGTGTTCTCAGTAAAGAGCAGTATTCTGCGCCACACGGAGGGTGTCACCCGCCCCTTCGTGTACGCTATATTTAGGTTAAATATGGGCTATCACTTTGCAAACATGTGTTATATAGCTACCCGGGTATAAAATATTAGATAAAAATCGAAGACTCCTGTCCGGAAATGCTTCTATCGATTAATATTGAATATATTTCGAATATTTTCTGGTCGAAAAAGGTATGGTTGTGTAGCTAACGAACAATAGTGGTTACTGTTAACAGAGACCAGAATTTTAAACTATTTATCTGGGATATATGAACAGCCTAATGATTTATATTGCTATATGATATCGCCTGAATGGTATGTTCTAAAATAGAACAATAAAGTGTCCCATTTAATCATTTCATAATATAAATATTCGAAATAAAACCAATATTAGTTGATAGAAGCGTTTCTGGACAGGGGTCTTATATTCATATTGATTATTTTAACCCACGCAACTATTAAAAATTTGAAAGAGATAATCCACCTTTAATGTACACGCAGTATACACACCCCCTGTCAACAGTGATACTCGGGACTCATGTATCAGAGAGCTTCCCCGATCTAATGTGGTTTCCTATGTGTCGCATCAGGATTAATCACGTACGTGTAGTTGGTTTAAGATTTTAATTATAACTTTAGAATTGAATGGTATTCTACACAAAATTCGAACAGCGTACGATCTAACAATTGCACGCTGATCAATTCGGACAAGTCACTGATGCGTGGAACTAACAATAAACTAGCGGCGGGTTGCGAACTCATCTCGATGTGTTGACAGTGAAGACAAATTATATCATAGCTAAAACAGGCGGCCCCTGTGTGTACGCTTCGTGCACATTTGAATCTTAAAGACATACTGCATGTGTGTACTTGTTCGGTGCGTTAAACTGATAAGTTAGTATTCAGGCGCTATGCCAACTGGGAGAATGTGGCATTCTACTAACATCGCCGAAAGTCTCAAGCAAATCGACCATACCGCTCCATAGAAAACGTCGTCTGAACTACGCTCAATTGTAAATATTTACTTCTCGATTCGGGACGCAACTATAGGAGATAAACGATTTCGTGATCGAGAGTCACTACATTTAAGTAATATATTAGAATGACGATGTGTGTTGTCAAATTGGATACAATATTTGTAAAAAATAACTACTTTGAGGAAGATTATTATCCATTTATATCTGATCACCCTACCCGAGTGTTTCACATCACTTTAAGATTATTATCCATTTATATCTGATCACCCTACCCGAGTGTTTCACAGCACTTTAAACAGAGGCGACCACTGTGTGCGCTTCGCGCAAAATTTGTTAAACAGTTTAATTTAACAAAATTTATTAAATTAATAAAAAATTTTTAGATTGAGCTCCTTGCTCAAATTAACAAACATATATTTGAAGTGTTTGGCCACTGGCAGATCGTCCTTGTTTTTTATATTTTGCCGCTGACCTGTTATTCTTAAGTATTTGCCCGGTCTCCCTTATATAATGAGTATCCGGACAGAAGTCTTGGCACACATGATGTGATCCACCAACCAAACCACTAGAATTACAGTTGAATGAGCCCTTCGGTCGGAAAATGTGACCATCTTTGATTCTTGGAATATTGTTAGAGATTAGCTGACATGTCTTACGTCTGGGCGTGTGACACGGTGTTGTTTTGGAATCCGAGAATGATGGTTGTCGTTTGGTTAATACCAGTTTATTGTTTAGGTTATGTGGTTGTCTTGTGGCCACGACTGGTTTATCGGGCAGGACTTTATGTAGATATTTGTCACTGTCTATCATAGATTGGAGGTCCTGAAGGATATTCCAGAATTTGTCAGTACTGTAGGCGGATGATGGGTTACCACGAATGGAACTCGCTGCCGATCAATTTTCATATATTTGAGTAGATCCTGCGATGGCGAGTTTTGGTGATTTCTTTGTCCACAGCATGTCGTTTATGTCCAAGGGAATAGAAGGCCGATTCCGGAATTTGTCAGTACTGTATGCGGATGATGGGTTACCACGAATGGAACTCGCTGCCGATCAATTTTCATATATTTGAGTAGATCCTGCGATGGCGAGTTTTGGTGATTTCTTTGTCCACAGCATGTCGTTTATGTCCAAGGGAATAGAAGGCCGATTCCGGAATTTGTCAGTACTGTAGGCGGATGATGGGTTACCACGAATGGAACTCGCTGCCGATCAATTTTCATATATTTGAGTAGATCCTGCGATGGCGAGTTTTGGTGATTTCTTTGTCCACAGCATGTCGTTTATGTCCAAGGGAATAGAAGGCCGATTCCGGAATTTGTCAGTATACTGTAGGCGGATGATGGGTTACCACGAATGGAACTCGCTGCCGATCAATTTTCATATATTTGAGTAGATCCTGCGATGGCGAGTTTTGGTGATTTCTTTGTCCACAGCATGTCGTTTATGTCCAAGGGAATAGAAGGCCGATTCCGGAATTTGTCAGTACTGTAGGCGGATGATGGGTTACCACGAATGGAACTCGCTGCCGATCAATTTTCATATATTTGAGTAGATCCTGCGATGGCGAGTTTTGGTGATTTCTTTGTCCACAGCATGTCGTTTATGTCCAAGGGAATAGAAGGCCGATTCCGGAATTTGTCAGTACTGTAGGCGGATGATGGGTTACCACGAATGGAACTCGCTGCCGATCAATTTTCATATATTTGAGTAGATCCTGCGATGGCGAGTTTTGGTGATTTCTTTGTCCACAGCATGTCGTTTATGTCCAAGGGAATAGAAGGCCGATTCCGGAATTTGTCAGTACTGTAGGCGGATGATGGGTTACCCCGAATGGAACTCGCTGCCGATCAATTTTCATATATTTGAGTAGATCCTGCGATGGCGAGTTTTGGTGATTTCTTTGTCCACAGCATGTCGTTTATGTCCAAGGGAATAGAAGGCCGATTCCGGAATTTGTCAGAACTGTAGGCGGATGATGGGTTACCACGAATGGAACTCGCTGCCGATCAATTTTCATATATTTGAGTAGATCCTGCGATGGCGATCGTTAGAAACAGTTTTGGTGATTTCTTTGTCCACAGCATGTCGTTTGCCCCCTCTGCCCCCCTCGTCCGGCGCCCCTGTCTTTGTCCACAGCATGTCGGTTATGTCCTTTGTCCACAGCATGTCGTTTATATCCAAGGGAATAGAAGGCCGATTTGAGGGATTTAATTTGTTAACCACGCACTTCGGGATCCGAATTAAATATCTTAAGGCCTGGCTATATACCACTCCTCTCTTTGTGTGCATAGGATGAAAACTTTGTGAATGCAGGTATAAGAATCTGTGAGTTAGCGACAAACATGTGAGTTCTAACCCTCTATCATCTTAATAACTTTTACCAGAAAACTCTGCACAATCTTCTCGAACGCAAACGGCAAAAAATGTTAAAACTTAAAGAAACACCAACTGAAGATGATCATACGGATCCAGGTATATACTTCTACACACTCCAATGTTTTTAACCCTTTACCCAACAAACCGGCCAAAACCGGCCAAATAAAGCTGCAACAGCCTAAATTATCTTGGGTCTGTCTCAATAGAACCATACAAATATGGATATCATTGGAACCAGCTCCTTGACCACATTGTGATAGTTACAGTTATGCCCTGTGCCAATGCATTCTCTTATATATGCGAGTCGATCATAGGTCGCCTCGCATATATAAGAGAATGCATTGGCCTAAAAAATAAAAAAAATTAACACTTTTTACCATTTTTTCTTACATTCTTTAACAATTTTATAATTTTTAATGTGTTAAGCCAATGCATTCTCTTATATATGCGAGGCGACCTATGGTCGACTCGCATATATACGAGAATGCATTGCACATGGCCCTTCTGTTGGGTAAAGGGTTAATAGGCTACACCCTCTCTACACACTCCAATGTTTTTAATTTATCGGACTATAATCCGACTCAATCAGAACTATCAGTGCTTAACCCTCATAAGTATAACGTTCCCACCCACCACCCCATCCCGCCACCCATAGTATCTTATCATTGCTTAACCCTCCCAGTACCTCCCTTTACCCAACAGAACGGCCCTGTGCCAATGCATTCTCTTATATATGCGAGTCGACCATAGGTCGCCTCGCATATATAAGAGAATGCATTGGCTTAACACATTAAAAATTATAAAATTGTTAAAGAATGTAAGAAAAAATGGTAAAAAGTGTAAAAAAAAAATTTTTTAGGCCAATGCATTCTCTTATATATGCGAGGCGACCTATGGTCGACTCGCATATATAAGAAAATGCATTGGCACAGGGAATAACTGTAACTATCACAATGTGGTCAAGGAGCCGGTTCCAATGATATCCATATTTGTATGGTTCTGTTGAGACAGACCGAAGATATTTTAGGCTGTTGAGGCTTTATTTGGCCGGTTTTGGTCGGTTTGTTGGGTAAAGGGTTAATAAATTATCTCAGGTGGGAGATATTAGCTCAGGTGGGAGATATTAGCTCAGGTGGGATATATTAGCTCAGGTGGGAGATATTAGCTCAGGTGTGCGATATTAGCACCGAATGCATGCATTTTTGTAACAATGGACGTGAAGGCGTTATATATACCAATATTGCTCACAATGACGGTTTGGATGCCCTACACAGATGGGACGGTGATTCTCCATTGTCGACCAGCAACGAAACGATTTTAAAACTTACACAATTCATCCTGGGACATAACTACTTCAACTTTAATAACCATAGGTTTCTACAACGAATGGGATGTACCATGGGGTCGACCATGTCACATCAACTGGCTAATCTGTTCATGACCGACCTGGAAGACAATTTTCTACAACGATGTGAACTACGTCTCTACTTCCGTTATATCGACGATGTATTCTTTATTTGGGACCATGGTGTTACGGCTCTTCAATAATTCCACGAAGCGTTCAACAGTGTACACACTAACGTTAAATACACCCTAACAGTGTACACCCTAACGTTAAAACACACCGTCAACAGTGTACACCCTAACGTTAATTTTACTATGGAACATTCGGAGAACGAAATTAATTTCTTGGATATAAAAGTGTTCCAGCATGATAACAAACTTTGCACGACTGTATACAGGAAGCCCACAGATAGATTCTCATACCTGCATTCACAATGCATTCATCCTATGCACACAAAGAGAGCAGTGGTACAGTATATAGCCAGGCCTTAAGATATCACCACATTAATTCGGACCCGGAAGTGCGTGTTGAACAACTGAAATCCATCAAATCGGCCTTCTATTCCCTTGCAAAACACGAAATGCTTTGGACAAAGAAATCACAAAAGCTGTGAGTAGTATAGAAAGCGTTGTACCTCCCCCATTCTACCAGTACCAGGGTCGATGCATGACCTTGACACGGTCCAATTCTACTAGTACCAGGTCGATGGTTGACCTTAATACGGTATGTAGGTCGCCCTATTTACCCCAGGTATCTAGGTCGCCCTATTTACCCCCCGTATGAATTTAGTAGTACAAATGGTCGATGACCGAGATAAGCTAATGGTATGTAGGTCGCTATATGATGGATGTCGCCCAATTTACCGTCCCGTATGAATCTAGTAGTACAAATGGTCGATGACCGAGATAAGCTAATGGTATGTAGGTCGCTATATGATGGATATACCAGCTAATATGGTCGATGACCGACTATCATATACTCGAGTTTCATACGGTATGTAGGTCGCTATATTATAGAGTAATTTATGCGGGTGTGTGAGGAATATTATCTGAGTAGGGGGCCCTATTACAAACACGGTTAGTAGGTCGCCCGAATTAGATGTGGTAAGTAGGTCGCTATATTATGCAGTATTATGTTAATGTATCTAACAGCTAATATGGTCGATGAGCGACTATCATATACACGAGTTTCTTGTGGTATGTAGGTCGGTGTATTATGCAGTATTTAGAGCGGGTTAATGGATCAACCAGATAATATGGTCGATGACCTACTGACAGATATAATACGTACTAGTACGGTATGCAGGTCGCTGCAGCATCTACCAGATAATATGGTCGATGAGATATACTCGAGTTTCGTAGGGTATGTAGGTCGTTGTACGGTTTTAGACTCGGTTATTGGGTCTACCAGATAATATGGTCGATGACCGACTATCACATATACTCGGGAGTTTCGTAGGGTATGTCGGTCGCTGCAGCAGCTACCAGATAATATGGTCGATGACCTACTTATCGATATACATACTCCAATTTCGTACGGTATGTAGATCGCTGTGTGGGGGTATTAAAATCAGATAATTTTCTTTCACTACCACTATATTTTTTCTCCTACATCTTCAAGGGTGTTATACAATATATTCTCTTTTGTTGTGTCAAAGTCTGCTGTCAAAATGCCAAAAGCTACAGAGAAGACCGTAAAGAAAACGCAAGCTCCATCTAAGGATAGTGAACAACCTATTTTACAACTTTCACTCACAGAATTATTCAACCTCGAGAAGACAAACTTTCAGAATATTGAAAGAAGGATTAGTGTTGGACAGATACCTGTGAAGATAGTGTATACTATCGTGTCAAGAGAGTTGAGAGAATTCGACGACAAGGACACTGATGGTGGAAAGATTGAACTGTACAAACTCACACTCAAAAGAGAATTTCAAAAGTCACTGGAAACCATCAGCGTGATTATCCCAAAACGCTACCAACACCCATGCTCAACTGCTACTCACCTAGTGAATCTTGGAAAGCTGACGACCAAAAATGGTCGTTCAATGAACAACTTATTGTTTTATAGTTCTAATGATTCCACCGAGGAGCAACCTCAAATGCAATTCTGTGCAACAAATGGCCATTGTGCCACGTCAAGTTCATTTGATATGTACTGTTCTTTGTGTGGTGAACAACAGCACGACTGGCAACATCCAGACGAAGATGGACAAATTCAATTCTGCATTGTATGTGGTTTGGAAATCAAATCTCTCACTTATGCCTGAAGTACAAATCTAAAGAACAGCATAGCTAGATATATATGAGCTTCATATTCGAAGAACACTGGAACTATATGTTGTTATATATGTTATGTTTACTGATCTCCTTTCTTAACGAGGTAACGGATCAAATATTAATATTACACTTATGTGTTGTTGTTTTTTTTCTTTATATCCTATATGTAAGTATGGTAAAAAATATGGTATATGTTAAGATATCCTTATTCCCAATCCCGTGATATATTTGTCAGTGCGCATACCCATTGATTGCTGTAAATGATTACAAATTCTATAAATATTGAATATTTTATTACTAATATCGCTATATGATGGATCTACCAGCTAGTATGGTCGATGACCGAATATCCTATTTACCCCAGGTATCTAGGTCGCCCTATTTACCCACGTATGAATATAGTAGTACAAATGGTCGATGAACGAGATAAGCTAATGGTATGTAGGTCGCTATATGATGGATCTACCAGCTAGTATAAGCTGAAGGTATGTAGGTAGCTATATGATGGATCTACCAGCTAATATGGTCGATGACCGAATATTATATACTTGAGTTCCATACGGTATGCAGGTCGCTATATTATAGAGTAATTTATGCGCGTGTGTGTGAGGAATATTATCTGAGTAGGGGGGGGGCTATTACAAACGCTGTTAGTAGGTCGCCCGAATTAGATGCGTTAAGTATATGTCGCTATATTATGCAGTATTATGTTAAATGGATCTACCAGCTAATATGGTCGATGAGCGACTATTATATACACGAGTTTCATATGGTATCTATGTCGCTGTATTATGCAGTATTTATAGCGGGTTAATGGATCTACCAGATAATATGGTCGATGACCTAACTGTCAGATATAATACGTACTAGTACGGTATCCAGGTCGCTGCAGCATCTACCAGATAATATGGTCTATGACCGTCTACTATCGGGACAGTCGTAATGTGGTGTGACCATCTGCTCAACGACCTACACGTTACACGATACAGTTACGGTTGTTTTGTCTATTCTGGCGAATAACAAAGAGCGTTCTTATTATATACGTTCGTAACTATTGTGTATTGTAATACTACATTCGAATTGCTTGAACATTGAAAACAGTATATTCGTTAGTCATCGAGCCACTGATGGTGTGACCAAATAGTCACTGTTTAAACGACAATGACTGTAAAATGACGGAACACATGTGGGACAAAAGATGAGTCACGGGATGTACCGTGTGTATAATTCAAAAGAAATGTGAAAAATACCTAATTTCCGCCTGAAATACTATTCAATTTGTCCAAATTGTACGGAAAATATAGCAAATTTGCTCGATATTGTCTAAATTTTGAGTTTTCGTAACGTTTTGGGTTGGAAGACACCGTAAAACGACTACCTATACACTTTCCAAAATACGAATATGAGATCATACCTGTTATATTCCAACAGTTGACAAAAAGTGCAAATGGTGGATTATAACAAAGAGCAGTTATGGTTGTGTTGTCTATTTCTGGATAATAAAAAGGATTTTTTTTATCATATACACACGTGCCTATTGTATATATTAAAGATGGATTATCTCTTTAAATAACAAATTTTAAATAGTTGCGTGGGTATAAAATAATAGATATGAACTGAAGACCCCTGTCCGGAAAAGCTTCTATCAATTAATATTGTTTTTATTTCGAATATTAAATCGGGAGCGTTTGTGTTACTATTTTTAGAACAGACCATTCGGATGATACCATATTGCGATATAGAGCACTGGTCTGTTCCTATGGCTACGCACTGAAAGTCAAATATCCCAGATTGATTGTTTGTATTGTATTGTTCCACAGATATAAGCGATAATGAGTATAATTAACGTTTGTTTGTGACAAAATTGTACAATAAAATTTCTGGTCTCTGTTAACAGTAACCACTATTGTTCGTTAGCTGAACAAACACACCTTTTTAGACCAGAAAATATTCGAAATAAAATTAATATTAATCGATAGAAGCATTTCCGGACAGGATTTTCGATTCAAATCTAATATATTATACCCCGGTAACTATATAATACATGTTTACATAGAGATAATCCACCTTTAATATTAAATTCAATCGCTTGAACATTGAACTCAGAATATCCGGTTGTTTTCGAATCCCAGATAGTGTGTGAATGCCGTATGTTTTAATGTGCAATTGGGACAGTCGTGTTGGGATATGACCCTCGACTCAAAGACCTAAGTGTTACACGATGCAGTTATGGTCGTTTTGTCGATGTCTGTATAATTATAAAGAGCTTATACCTACTGTGTATTGTAATATTACATTTGAATTGCTTGAACATTGAAAACAGAATATCCGGCAGTCGTAATGGGATATGACCTTCGGCTCATAGACATATATGTTACATGGGTAGTGCAAATATTATGTAGTATACATATAACATGGCGCTGTCAAAGAAACGTTATGATGTATCGTATGTTGTAGGAAGTGTAATTTCTATATCAGGGCCACTATAAATACTCCTTTCTTGGCACGATCCACTCACTCAATGGTATCGTATAAATTAAGCAAAAAAACACAAACTGAGACACACCCGTCTTATTTTGGCATATACTGCCCGTGATTTTCCCAAAGACGAATGCCAACTTTCCACTCGCTTTCGAATCTACTGACCTATCACTCCCTAGATGTTTGACGATTTGTACACCTTTCATATTCAAAAATAGATTCGTGTCGCTCTCGGTCTGACGAGACTACAATGTTCGGGTCTCAATAACAAACAAAAAAACAGCCATATGCCCGACAGGTGTCATAAAACACCGCTCCGTGTTAGTCCATTGTTGATATAGTATAAATAAAGAGCGTTTGTTGCACCTGTACGCAGAAAATTGAAACAGCTGAGAAAATGACTGTGACCATGGGTTGTATTGTTCAAGAGAATACAAAGACATTATATGAATAGTTAGTATATTTTAAACCAATATTGAACCTCACTCCAAATTAAGTTGACATAACATGGAAGCTCTAATGGACCATTAAAATTGATAAGCATGTGATACATCCAATTCGTGTGAGAATGTCGAGTCAGTGCACTGACGTGTGGACGTTGGGGTTAATGGACCTGATACATTATGGAGACAACCTTCACGTCAAATACGATGTGCAAAACTCGATCATTAATATTAAAAATCAGTGATGTTTGAATTGAAAATAGTACCCCTTGCGATGTATTTAATGTGTACATCTTTGGAGTGTATTAAATATTATTTTCGACAACCTACCTATATCGCAAAAAAAAAATATGGTCAATGTCATATGTGTAAATTTGAATCAATGACGAATGTTATACACGATATAATGAGGTCAGTAAATACGACAGTGTTCGTTATGTTGTGTATTATGCGTACCGCCATAGTGCCGGTTGTAATAAGATATTGCGAGTTTGTTATTGAGAGGTGGTTTTAATTACAACTAAAGCTGTGTATACTGTGTATATGTATACTGGTTAACTCACACTGATCTATTTTCGTTTAAATATCGAGCGTGCTGACTATTCGCTCCATTTCGTGTAATATTATTAGTATACTTTAGTAAACGATGGAATCTAAATCCTAAAGGAACTATCTCGGGAATAGGGGTCGTTTTTTAAACGTTTGTACGTTCAAATCTGAAGCTAGAATAGATGTTCGCTGTTGGGTGAAAAATGGGTCATACCCCACGAAAACTGGAACGTCTATGAGTCTGGCGCGTTGGTTGAATCTTTTTTATTATTTTGAAATGATTCAAGAGGCCATCGAACATGGCATAGATTTACACAAACAACATATATGTGGTAATTTGCACGTTAGTTGTGACACAAGGTACTCGGTTATACACATAAGGACATATTTTGTTCCAGGGAGGGGCTGTCAATCTGATACCTACACGGAAGGGGGGTCACATTGAACCATTCAGAATGGAAAGATATGGTGGAGTGTAGAGCGAAGGTAGAGGAACTTTACCCAGAGCTAAAAACGTGGACTCCATGTGTTTATGCCGAGAATGCTCACCTTCAACCTACAAGGAATACTTATAAATTGGACACATAACACTCATGACATATAATTTACACCGATCGTTGTAAATGGATATAACAGCCGTAAGAATATTTTGATATGTATCTGTTTTTGATTATACAGATAGAAGATTAACTATATCATTGTTGAGTATGCTAATCATTAAATTATTTATATTTCCACGTGGATTACTTTTTAAGGCTCTATAATTCATTTCATATTATGATTCTGTGCCTAAAAAATACCTTTTACTTCAAATGCAGCAACAAATCTGAGAGGCAGTGAGTGTACTCGACTCAGATTTATTATTTATCATCTGAGATTTATTACACCGCCGCGTATTTGCAATATAACCTGCATTTAGGTGTAGTCTTCCCTTTGGTATGTATTTCAAAATGTTACTTTGAAATATAGTCTATTTTAAGGCTATATATAATTCTATCTCTTAATACGTTTAAGAAGGATACATGATATCGATATATAGTAAACGTAAATGTATTTGCAGATTGAATAAATGTTCTATATCGCTTTAAATACGGTATGTATACCCTATAATGCTATATTAATTGTTTCAAACAAATGTGCGTTATTACCCTATAATGCTATATTAATTGTTTCAAACAAATGTGCGTTATTGCCGATGAGTATGTGTCTCATACAACCCATATTCTATTGTGCCCGGTAATGAAACGAGGTATGTTATTTGTGAAATCGAAGGTTATATAGTGTTAACCCGTGGATACACTAGGCAGGTCGTATATTTTTCACATGGAGGTCTACTAACCACCTATAGATGGTAAGTGAAATTTGAGGAAATATGCCAGACTTATACATAAGCAATTACCTTATTTACATATATACTTCAATAGTTATAAATGATTAACGTCAACATCTATACAATCTGGTTAAAAGAATCAATTCTCATCATGTTTGGGAGAAATACAGGGAGCCAGGTATAAATCCGAGTTATTTCCTTCGACATAAGTGAACATTTTGAGTACTACTCTTCATAGAACGTTAGAAAACCATAATCTAACAACGAATATCGAAGAAACAATGTGATTTCTTGATACAAATTTGAATTATTCTGTCTATTTTGAATAATATTGGTAGAAAAAATGATTTTTTTTCAATGAGAGTTGGGACAAAAACTCACAAAACGAAGACTTAATACGAACCTATTCGGTATATTGAGTGAATGTTTTAGAAAGAATATCGAAGAACCAATGTAATTACTTGATAAGCATTGTAAATATTCCGTCTGTTTTAAAAAAAATGGAAATATTTCGTCTATTTGGAATACAGTTGGAAGCAATATTCAAGTATTTAAATGAAATTTGGACCAAAAAACTTATAATTTGAGAAAACGTGTACCATTTCTAATGTGTCTAATGTGTGAATGTGTTCATATATAGCAAATATAATGATGCAGAAATGAATATTTCCTAGAAAAAATGTTAACATAGCTTGTATTGAACCAATATAATGTAGCATTCGAGTTAAAATATTTCATATTTGGACCATAACGAACCAATGCAAAAGATAGGGGGACATATTTTGCGCATAAAAATACAATATTTTGTTTTTCATTCTCGATCAAAATAATGCAGGGTTGTCAATTATCAACAAAAAAACAAATACTTTGAAACAACAAAAAAGATGACATAAGAACGAATATCCAAAAGCTAGTGTGAAAATAACCCTCACATTTATAAAAATAAAACAATAAAAATTCAGTTTTCGAGTAAATCCTTTAAAATTATTGAATGTTTTCGTCTATGTTGGATAAAATTTGACACAAAAATCAATTAGCTCACTAACAGTTCGCGCAATATCTCAGGTTTTGAGAAAACGTTTGCAATTTTAGACAACAATATTGCTAGTGAAGGTGAAAATTTCGTCCTGGAACTCATGAAATATGATAAAAATAGATGTAAAGACACTTCCTGGGCCCTCATGTCTATGAGTTATGAACATAATGTCATCTCATAGTGCCTTTGTACCCCATAATTTGGTCACGAGAAATGTGTATTTAATTTTTGACCCTTCATGTGTGATAACAATCAATGAAATTACAGCCCATGGTATCCTAAAACATGAAGGAACATCATAAGTGGAGTCAGTTTTGCCAATTTAGGTAACATTGTTGCCAGGGAAGTTCTACATTTCTTGTTGGAACTGAAGAAATGTGATGAAAATTGATCAATTATCACTTGATGGGCCCTCGTGGCTTTTAATTTCAATTTCCCTGGCAAGAATGTTGCCTAAAATTCCTAAATTGAGTCAATTTATGCTCTGGGTTAATATCTAGGGCACCACTAACATGACCCTTAATTCATCTTTTTGCCACAGATAAATGGTTAAATATCCAATTCACTCTCCTCCTGATCAGATTATGGGGTACAATGAGACTATCAGATGCCTTTAATTTTCATCACATTTCTTCAGTTCCAACAAGAAATGTAGAACTTCCCTGGCAACAATGTTACCTAAATTGGCAAAACTGACTCCACTTATGATGTTCCTTCATGTTTTAGGATACCATGGGCTGTAATTTCATTGATTGTTATCACACATGAAGGGTCAAAAATTAAATACACATTTCTCGTGACCAAATTATGGGGTACAAAGGCACTATGAGATGACATTATGTTCATAACTCATAGACATGAGGGCCCAGGAAGTGTCTTTACATCTATTTTTATCATATTTCATGAGTTCCAGGACGAAATTTTCACCTTCACTAGCAATATTGTTGTCTAAAATTGCAAACGTTTTCTCAAAACCTGAGATATTGCGCGAACTGTTAGTGAGCTAATTGATTTTTGTGTCAAATTTTATCCAACATAGACGAAAACATTCAATAATTTTAAAGGATTTACTCGAAAACTGAATTTTTATTGTTTTATTTTTATAAATGTCAGGGTTATTTTCACACTAGCTTTTGGATATTCGTTCTTATGTCATCTTTTTTGTTGTTTCAAAGTATTTGTTTTTTTGTTGATAATTGACAACCCTGCATTATTTTGATCGAGAATGAAAAACAAAATATTGTATTTTTATGCGCAAAATATGTCCCCCTATCTTTTGCATTGGTTCGTTATGGTCCAAATATGAAATATTTTAACTCGAATGCTACATTATATTGGTTCAATACAAGCTATGTTAACATTTTTTCTAGGAAATATTCATTTCTGCATCATTATATTTGCTATATATGAACACATTCACACATTAGACACATTAGAAATGGTACACGTTTTCTCAAATTATAAGTTTTTTGGTCCAAATTTCATTTAAATACTTGAATATTGCTTCCAACTGTATTCCAAATAGACGAAATATTTCCATTTTTTTTTAAACAGACGGAATATTTACAATGCTTATCAAGTAATTACATTGGTTCTTCGATATTCTTTCTAAAACATTCACTCAATATACCGAATAGGTTCGTATTAAGTCTTCGTTTTGTGAGTTTTTGTCCCAACTCTCATTGAAAAAAAATCATTTTTTCTACCAATATTATTCAAAATAGACAGAATAATTCAAATTTGTATCAAGAAATCACATTGTTTCTTCGATATTCGTTGTTAGATTATGGTTTTCTAACGTTCTATGAAGAGTAGTACTCAAAATGTTCACTTATGTCGAAGGAAATAACTCGGATTTATACCTGGCTCCCTGTATTTCTCCCAAACATGATGAGAATTGATTCTTTTAACCAGATTGTATAGATGTTGACGTTAATCATTTATAACTATTGAAGTATATATGTAAATAAGGTAATTGCTTATGTATAAGTCTGGCATATTTCCTCAAATTTCACTTACCATCTATAGGTGGTTAGTAGACCTCCATGTGAAAAATATACGACCTGCCTAGTGTATCCACGGGTTAACACTATATAACCTTCGATTTCACAAATAACATACCTCGTTTCATTACCGGGCACAATAGAATATGGGTTGTATGAGACACATACTCATCGGCAATAACGAACATTTGTTTGAAACAATTAATATAGCATTATAGGGTAATAACGCACATTTGTTTGAAACAATTAATATAGCATTATAGGGTATACATACCGTATTTAAAGCGATATAGAACATTTATTCAATCTGCAAATACATTTACGTTTACTATATATCGATATCATGTATCCTTCTTAAACGTATTAAGAGATAGAATTATATATAGCCTTAAAATAGACTATATTTCAAAGTAACATTTTGAAATACATACCAAAGGGAAGACTACACCTAAATGCAGGTTATATTGCAAATACGCGGCGGTGTAATAAATCTCAGATGATAAATAATAAATC
The DNA here is from genome assembly GCA_032622095.1 of Siphonodentalium dalli. Classification (NCBI taxonomy): domain Eukaryota; kingdom Metazoa; phylum Mollusca; class Scaphopoda; order Gadilida; family Siphonodentaliidae; genus Siphonodentalium; species Siphonodentalium dalli. The sequence goes on from CP136061.1 coordinate 274,717,501, forward strand.
TGAGTCGAGTACACTCACTGCCTCTCAGATTTGTTGCTGCATTTGAAGTAAAAGGTATTTTTTAGGCACAGAATCATAATATGAAATGAATTATAGAGCCTTAAAAAGTAATCCACGTGGAAATATAAATAATTTAATGATTAGCATACTCAACAATGATATAGTTAATCTTCTATCTGTATAATCAAAAACAGATACATATCAAAATATGTTTACGGCTGTTATATCCATTTACAACGATCGGTGTAAATTATATGTCATGAGTGTTATGTGTCCAATTTATAAGTATTCCTTGTAGGTTGAAGGTGAGCATTCTCGGCATAAACACATGGAGTCCACGTTTTTAGCTCTGGGTAAAGTTCCTCTACCTTCGCTCTACACTCCACCATATCTTTCCATTCTGAATGGTTCAATGTGACCCCCCTTCCGTGTAGGTATCAGATTGACAGCCCCTCCCTGGAACAAAATATGTCCTTATGTGTATAACCGAGTACCTTGTGTCACAACTAACGTGCAAATTACCACATATATGTTGTTTGTGTAAATCTATGCCATGTTCGATGGCCTCTTGAATCATTTCAAAATAATAAAAAAGATTCAACCAACGCGCCAGACTCATAGACGTTCCAGTTTTCGTGGGGTAGGACCCATTTTTCACCCAACAGCGAACATCTATTCTAGCTTCAGATTTGAACGTACAAACGTTTAAAAAACGACCCATATTCCCGAGATAGTTCCTTTAGGATTTAGATTCCATCGTTTACTAAAGTATACTAATAATATTACACGAAATGGAGCGAATAGTCAGCACGCTCGATATTTAAACGAAAATAGATCAGTGTGAGTTAACCAGTATACATATACACAGTATACACAGCTTTAGTTGTAATTAAAACCACCTCTCAATAACAAACTCGCAATATCTTATTACAACCGGCACTATGGCGGTACGCATAATACACAACATAACGAACACTGTCGTATTTACTGACCTCATTATATCGTGTATAACATTCGTCATTGATTCAAATTTACACATATGACATTGACCATATTTTTTTTTTGCGATATAGGTAGGTTGTCGAAAATAATATTTAATACACTCCAAAGATGTACACATTAAATACATCGCAAGGGGTACTATTTTCAATTCAAACATCACTGATTTTTAATATTAATGATCGAGTTTTGCACATCGTATTTGACGTGAAGGTTGTCTCCATAATGTATCAGGTCCATTAACCCCAACGTCCACACGTCAGTGCACTGACTCGACATTCTCACACGAATTGGATGTATCACATGCTTATCAATTTTAATGGTCCATTCGAGCTTCCATGTTATGTCAACTTAATTTGGAGTGAGGTTTAATATTGGTTTAAAATATACTAACTATTCATATAATGTCTTTGTATTCTCTTGAACAATACAACCCATGGTCACAGTCATTTTCTCAGCTGTTTCAATTTTCTGCGTACAGGTGCAACAAACGCTCTTTATTTATACTATATCAACAATGGACTAACACGGAGCGGTGTTTTATGACACCTGTCGGGCATATGGCTGTTTTTTTTTTTTTTTATTGAGACCCGAACATTGTAGTCTCGTCAGACCGAGAGCGACACGAATCTATTTTTGAATATGAAAGGTGTACAAATCGTCAAACATCTAGGGAGTGATAGGTCAGTAGATTCGAAAGCGAGTGGAAAGTTGGCATTCGTCTTTGGGAAAATCACGGGCAGTATATGCCGAAATAAGACGGGTGTGTCTCAGTTTGTGTTTTTTTGCTTAATTTATACGATACCATTGAGTGAGTGGATCGTGCCAAGAAAGGAGTATTTATAGTGGCCCTGATATAGAAGATACACTTCCTACAACATACGATACATCATAACGTTTCTTTGACAGCGCCATGTTATATGTATACTACATAATATTTGCACTACCCGTGTAACATATATGTCTATGAGCCGAAGGTCATATCCCATTACGACTGCCGGATATTCTGTTTTCAATGTTCAAGCAATTCAAATGTAATATTACAATACACAGTAGGTATAAGCTCTTTATAATTATACAGACATCGACAAAACGACCATAACTGCATCGTGTAACACTTAGGTCTTTGAGTCGAGGGTCATATCCCAACACGACTGTCCCAATTGCACATTAAAACATACGGCATTCACACACTATCTGGGACTCGAAAACAACCGGATATTCTGAGTTCAATGTTCAAGCGATTGAATTTAATATTAAAGGTGGATTATCTCTTTGTAAACATGTATTATATAGTTACCGGGGTATAATATATTAGATTTGAATTGAAAATCCTGTCCGGAAATGCTTCTATCGATTAATATTAATTTTATTTCGAATATTTTCTGGTCTAAAAAGGTGTGTTTGTTCAGCTAACGAACAATAGTGGTTACTGTTAACAGAGACCAGAAATTTTATTGTACAATTTTGTCACAAACAAACGTTAATTATACTCATTATCGCTTATATCTGTGGAACAATACAATACAAACAATCAATCTGGGATATTTGACTTTCAGTGCGTAGCCATAGGAACAGACCAGTGCTCTATATCGCAATATGGTATCATCCGAATGGTCTGTTCTAAAAATAGTAACACAAACGCTCCCGATTTAATATTCGAAATAAAAACAATATTAATTGATAGAAGCTTTTCCGGACAGGGGTCTTCAGTTCATATCTATTATTTTATACCCACGCAACTATTTAAAATTTGTTATTTAAAGAGATAATCCATCTTTAATATATACAATAGGCACGTGTGTATATGATAAAAAAAATCCTTTTTATTATCCAGAAATAGACAACACAACCATAACTGCTCTTTGTTATAATCCACCATTTGCACTTTTTGTCAACTGTTGGAATATAACAGGTATGATCTCATATTCGTATTTTGGAAAGTGTATAGGTAGTCGTTTTACGGTGTCTTCCAACCCAAAACGTTACGAAAACTCAAAATTTAGACAATATCGAGCAAATTTGCTATATTTTCCGTACAATTTGGACAAATTGAATAGTATTTCAGGCGGAAATTAGGTATTTTTCACATTTCTTTTGAATTATACACACGGTACATCCCGTGACTCATCTTTTGTCCCACATGTGTTCCGTCATTTTACAGTCATTGTCGTTTAAACAGTGACTATTTGGTCACACCATCAGTGGCTCGATGACTAACGAATATACTGTTTTCAATGTTCAAGCAATTCGAATGTAGTATTACAATACACAATAGTTACGAGCGTATATAATAAGAACGCTCTTTGTTATTCGCCAGAATAGACAAAACAACCGTAACTGTATCGTGTAACGTGTAGGTCGTTGAGCAGATGGTCACACCACATTACGACTGTCCCGATAGTAGACGGTCATAGACCATATTATCTGGTAGATGCTGCAGCGACCTGGATACCGTACTAGTACGTATTATATCTGACAGTTAGGTCATCGACCATATTATCTGGTAGATCCATTAACCCGCTATAAATACTGCATAATACAGCGACATAGATACCATATGAAACTCGTGTATATAATAGTCGCTCATCGACCATATTAGCTGGTAGATCCATTTAACATAATACTGCATAATATAGCGACATATACTTAACGCATCTAATTCGGGCGACCTACTAACAGCGTTTGTAATAGCCCCCCCCCCTACTCAGATAATATTCCTCACACACACGCGCATAAATTACTCTATAATATAGCGACCTGCATACCGTATGGAACTCGAGTATATAATATTCGGTCATCGACCATATTAGCTGGTAGATCCATCATATAGCTACCTACATACCTTCAGCTTATACTAGCTGGTAGATCCATCATATAGCGACCTACATACCATTAGCTTATCTCGTTCATCGACCATTTGTACTACTATATTCATACGTGGGTAAATAGGGCGACCTAGATACCTGGGGTAAATAGGATATTCGGTCATCGACCATACTAGCTGGTAGATCCATCATATAGCGATATTAGTAATAAAATATTCAATATTTATAGAATTTGTAATCATTTACAGCAATCAATGGGTATGAGCACTGACAAATATATCACGGGATTGGGAATAAGGATATCTTAACATATACCATATTTTTTACCATACTTACATATAGGATATAAAGAAAAAAAACAACAACACATAAGTGTAATATTAATATTTGATCCGTTACCTCGTTAAGAAAGGAGATCAGTAAACATAACATATATAACAACATATAGTTCCAGTGTTCTTCGAATATGAAGCTCATAGATATCTAGCTATGCTGTTCTTTAGATTTGTACTTCAGGCATAAGTGAGAGATTTGATTTCCAAACCACATACAATGCAGAATTGAATTTGTCCATCTTCGTCTGGATGTTGCCAGTCGTGTTGTTGTTCACCACACAAAGAACAGTACATATCAAATGAACTTGACGTGGCACAATGGCCATTTGTTCCACAGAATTGCATTTGAGGTTGCTCCTCGGTGGAATCATTAGAACTATAAAACAATAAGTTGTTCATTGAACGACCATTTTTGGTCGTCAGCTTTCCAAGATTCACTAGGTGAGTAGCAGTTGAGCATGGGTGTTGGTAGCGTTTTGGGATAATCACGCTGATGGTTTCCAGTGACTTTTGAAATTCTCTTTTGAGTGTGAGTTTGTACAGTTCAATCTTTCCACCATCAGTGTCCTTGTCGTCGAATTCTCTCAACTCTCTTGACACGATAGTATACACTATCTTCACAGGTATCTGTCCAACACTAATCCTTCTTTCAATATTCTGAAAGTTTGTCTTCTCGAGGTTGAATAATTCTGTGAGTGAAAGTTGTAAAATAGGTTGTTCACTATCCTTAGATGGAGCTTGCGTTTTCTTTACGGTCTTCTCTGTAGCTTTTGGCATTTTGACAGCAGACTTTGACACAACAAAAGAGAATATATTGTATAACACCCTTGAAGATGTAGGAGAAAAAATATAGTGGTAGTGAAAGAAAATTATCTGATTTTAATACCCCCACACAGCGATCTACATACCGTACGAAATTGGAGTATGTATATCGATAAGTAGGTCATCGACCATATTATCTGGTAGCTGCTGCAGCGACCGACATACCCTACGAAACTCCCGAGTATATGTGATAGTCGGTCATCGACCATATTATCTGGTAGACCCAATAACCGAGTCTAAAACCGTACAACGACCTACATACCCTACGAAACTCGAGTATATCTCATCGACCATATTATCTGGTAGATGTTGCAGCGACCTGCATACCGTAGTAGTACGTATTATATCTGTCAGTAGGTCATCGACCATATTATCTGGTTGATCCATTAACCCGCTCTAAATACTGCATAATACACCGACCTACATACCACAAGAAACTCGTGTATATGATAGTCGCTCATCGACCATATTAGCTGTTAGATACATTAACATAATACTGCATAATATAGCGACCTACTTACCACATCTAATTCGGGCGACCTACTAACCGTGTTTGTAATAGGGCCCCCTCCTCAGATAATATTCCTCACACACCCGCATAAATTACTCTATAATATAGCGACCTACATACCGTATGAAACTCGAGTATATGATAGTCGGTCATCGACCATATTAGCTGGTATATCCATCATATAGCGACCTACATACCATTAGCTTATCTCGGTCATCGACCATTTGTACTACTAGATTCATACGGGACGGTAAATTGGGCGACATCCATCATATAGCGACCTACATACCATTAGCTTATCTCGGTCATCGACCATTTGTACTACTAAATTCATACGGGGGGGTAAATAGGGCGACCTAGATACCTGGGGTAAATAGGGCGACCTACATACCGTATTAAGGTCAACCATCGACCTGGTACTAGTAGAATTGGACCGTGTCAAGGTCATGCATCGACCCTGGTACTGGTAGAATGGGGGAGGTACAACGCTTTCTATACTACTGCTGTGTCTAAGAATCGCCAGGATCTCCTCAAATATACTAAGAAAACTGATCGGCAGCGAGTTTCATTCGTGGTAACCTATCATCCGTCTACTGACAAACTCCGGAATATTCTTCAGGACCTCCAACCCATGATAGACAGTGAAAAATATCTGCATAAAGTCCTGCCCGATATAGAGAATAAAGCACACAACTTGAATTGCACTTGTGATTGCCGGATAAAGCCATTTAGTGGACTCCTTCCTGTTAAAACATCTCGTATTGAGACAGACCGAAGATATTTTAGGCTGTTGAAGCTTTATTTGGCCGGTTTTGGTCGGTTTGTTGGGTAAAGGGTTAATAAATTATCTCAGGTGGGAGATATTAGCTCAGGTGGGAGATATTAGCTCAGGTGGGAGATATTAGCTCAGGTGGGATATATTAGCTCAGGTGGGAGATATTAGCTCAGGTGTGCGATATTAGCACCGAATGCATGCATTTTTGTAACAATGGACGTGAAGGCGTTATATATACCAATATTGCTCACAATGACGGTTTGGATGCCCTACACAGATGGGACGGTGATTCTCCATTGTCGACCAGCAACGAAACGATTTTAAAACTTACACAATTCATCCTGGGACATAACTACTTCAACTTTAATAACCATAGGTTTCTACAACGAATGGGATGTACCATGGGGTCGACCATGTCACATCAACTGGCTAATCTGTTCATGACCGACCTGGAAGACAATTTTCTACAACGATGTGAACTACGTCTCTACTTCCGTTATATCGACGATGTATTCTTTATTTGGGACCATGGTGTTACGGCTCTTCAATAATTCCACGAAGCGTTCAACAGTGTACACACTAACGTTAAATACACCCTAACAGTGTACAACCTAACGTTAAAACACACCGTCAACAGTGTACACCCTAACGTTAATTTTACTATGGAACATTCGGAGAACGAAATTAATTTCTTGGATATAAAAGTGTTCCAGCATGATAACAAACTTTGCACGACTGTATATAGGAAGCCCACAGATAGATTCTCATACCTGCATTCACAATGCATTCATCCTATGCACACAAAGAGAGCAGTGGTACAGTATATAGCCAGGCCTTAAGATATCACCACATTAATTCGGACCCGGAAGTGCGTGTTGAACAACTGAAATCCATCAAATCGGCCTTCTATTCCCTTGCAAAACACGAAATGCTTTGGACAAAGAAATCACAAAAGCTGTGTCTAAGAATCGCCAGGATCTCCTCAAATATACTAAGATAACTGATCGGCAGCGAGTTTCATTCGTGGTAACCTATCATCCGTCTACTGACAAACTCCGGAATATTCTTCAGGACCTCCAACCCATGATAGACAGTGAAAAATATCTGCATAAAGTCCTGCCCGATATAGAGAATAAAGCACACAACTTGAATTGCACTTGTGATTGCCGGATAAAGCCATTTAGTGGACTCCTTCCTGTTAAAACATCTCGTATACATGTAGGCGATAGTGCCTCCTCCGCGCTCAAGGTAAAACATCTCATATACATGTAGGCGATAGTGCCTCCTCCGCGCTCAAGGTAAAACATCTCATATACATGTAGGCGATAGTGCCTCCTCCGCGCTCAAGGTAAAACATCTCGTATACATGTAGGTGATAGTGCCTCCTCCGCGCTCAAGGTAAAACATCTCGTATACATGTAGGCGATAGTGGCTCCTCCGCGCTCAAGGTAAAACATCCCGTATACATGTAGGCGATAGTGCCTCCTCCGCGCTCAAGGTAAAACATCTCATATACATGTAGGCGATAGTGCCACCTCCGCGCTCAAGGTAAAACATCTCGTATACATGTAGGCGATAGTGCCTCCTCCGCGCTCAAGGTAAAACATCTCATATACATGTAGGCGATAGTGCCACCTCCGCGCCCAAGGTAAAACATCTCATATACATGTAGGCGATAGTGCCTCCTCCGCGCTCAAGGTAAAACATCTCGTATACATGTAGGCGATAGTGCCACCTCCGCGCTCAAGGTAAAACATCTCGTATACATGTAGGCGATAGTGCCACCTCCGCGCTCAAGGTAAAACATCTCGTATACATGTAGGCGATAGTGCCACCTCCGCGCTCAAGGTAAAACATCTCGTATACATGTAGGCGATAGTGCCACCTCCGCGCTCAAGGTAAAACATCTCGTATACATGTAGGCGATAGTGCCTCCTCCGCGCCCAAGGTAAAACATCTCGTATACATGTAGGCGATAGTGCCACCTCCGCGCTCAAGGTAACACATCTCGTATACATGTAGGCGATAGTGCCACCTCCGCGCCCAAGGTAAAACATCTCATATATATGTAGGCGATAGTGCCACCTCCGCGCTCAAGGTAAAACATCTCATATACATGTAGGCGATAGTGCCTCCTCCGCGCTCAAGGTAAAACATCTCATATACATGTA
>CP136061.1:274733441-274788258 GCA_032622095.1 Siphonodentalium dalli
CTCTGGAATAACTACTCATCAATGATGATTTAGTATAGAAAGTATTTAACTTATTATATGAACATTTCCTATGTGATAACTACATTTCAATGATGCTTTAGTATAGAAAGGTTTAAACGTATTATCTGAACATTTGCTATGTGATAACTACTCTTCAATGATGATTTAGTATAGAAAGGGTTAAACTTATTATCTGAACATTTCCTATGGGATAAAAACTCGTCAGTGAATCTTTAGTATAGAAAGGGTTAAGCTTATTATCTGAACATATCCTATGGGATGACTAGTCATCAATGATGCTTTAGTAAAGAACGGGTCAAATATATTATCTGAACATTTCCTATCGGACAATTACTCATCAATGATACTTTAGAATAGAAAGGGTTAAACTAATTATCTGAACATTTCTTATGGGATAATTACTCATCAATGATGCTTTAGTATAGAAAGGGTTAATCTTATTATCTGGACATTGCATACGGGATATCTAATCATTAATGATGCTTTAGTATAGAAATGATAAACTTATTACCTGAACATTTTCTATGGGTTACTACTCATCAATGATGCTTTAGTATAGAAAGTGTTAATCTTATTATCTGGACATGTCATATGGGATAACTACTCATTAATGATGCTTTAGTATAGAAATAATAAACTTATTATCTGAACATTTACTATGGGATAACTACTCTTCAATGATGATTTAGTATAGAAAGGGTTAAACTTATTATCGGAACATTTCTTATGGGATAAAAACTCGTCAGTGAATCTTTAGTATAGAAAGGGTTAAGCTTATTATCTGAACATCTCCTTTGGGATAACTAGTCATCAATGATGCTTTAGTAAAGAACGGGTCAAATATATTATCTGAACATTTCCTATCGGATAATTACTCATCAATGATGCTTCAGTATGGAACGGGTTAAACTTATTATGTGAACATTTCATATGGGATAACTACTCATCAATAATGCTTTAGTATAGAAAGTGTTAATCTTATTATCTGGACATTTCATACGGGATAACTACTCATTGATGACGCTTTGGTATAGAAATGATAAACTTATTATCTGAACATTTTCTATGGGTTACTACTAATCAATGATGCTTTAGTATAGAACGTGGTAACTGTATTATCTGAACATTTACTATGGGATAACTACACATCAATGGTGCTTTAGTATAGAAAGGTTTAATCTTATTATCTGAACAGTTCCTATGGCATGACTACTTATCAATTATGCTTTAGTATAGAAAGGGCTAAACTTATTATCTGAACATTTCATATGGGATAACTACTCATAAATGATGTCTTAGTATAGCAAGGGTTAAATTTATTATCTGAACATTTCCTATGGCATAACTGCTCATCAATGATGCTTTATTGTAGAAATCGTTAAACTCATAATCATAACATTTCCAATATGATAACTACTCGTCAGTGATGCTTTAGTATAGAAAGGGTTGAACTTATTATCAGAACATATCCTATGGGATAACTACTCATCAATGATGATTTAGTATAGAAACGGTTAACTTATTAGCTGAATATTTCCTATGGGATAACTACTCATCAATAATGCTTTAGTATAGAGAGGGTTAAACTTATTATCTGAACATTTCCTATGGGATAACTACTCGTCAGTGATGCGTTAGTATAGAACAGGTTATACTTATTATCTGAACATTTCCTATGGGATAACTACTCGTCAGTGATGCGTTAGTATAGAACAGGTTATACTTATTATCAGAACATTTCCTATGGGATAACTACTCATCAATGATGATTTTGTATAGAAAGGGTTAAACTTATTAGCTGAATATTTCCTATGGGATAACTACTCATCAATAATGCTTTAGTATAGAGAGGGTTAAACTTATTATCTGAACATTTCCTATGGGATAACTACTCGTCAGTGATGCGTTAGTATAGAACAGGTTATACTTATTATCAGAACATTTCCTATGGGATAACTACTCATCAATGATGATTTTGTATAGAAAGGGTTAAACTTATTATCAGGATATTTCCTATCGGATAAATATTCGTCAGTGATGCTTTAGTATAGAAAGGGTTAAAATTATTATCAGAACATATCCTATGTGATAACTACTCGTCAGTGACGCTTTAGTATAGAAAGGGTTAAACTTATTATCAGAACTTTTCCTATGTGATAACTACTCGTCAGTGATGCTTTAGTATAGAAAGGGTTAAACGTATTATCAGAACATTTCCTATGGGATAACTACTCATCTGTGATGCTTTGGTGTAGAACAGGTTAAACTTATTATGTGAATATTTCATATGGGAAACAACTCATCGGTGATGCTTTAGTATAGAACAGGTTAAACTTATTATGTGAATATTTCATATGGGATAACTACTCATCAGTGATGCTTTAATATAGAAAGGGTTGTACTTATTATCTGAACATTTCCTAAGGGATAACTACTCATTAATGATGATTTAGTTTAGAAAGGGTTGAACTTATTACCTGATCATTTCCTATGGGATAACTACTCATCAATTGGTGTTTAGTATTGTAAGGGTTAAACTTATTATCTGAACATTTCATACGGGATAACTACTCATCAATGAAGCTTTAGTATAGAAAGGATTAAACTTATTATTTGAACATTTGCTATGAGGTATCTACTCACCAATGATGCTTTAGTATAGAAAGTTAAACTTATTATCTGAACATTTCCTATGGGATAACTACTCGTCAATGATGCTGTAGTATAGAAAGGGTTAAACTTATTATCTGAACATTTCCTATGGGATAACTACTCGTCAATGATGCTGTAGTATAGAAAGGGTTAAACTTATTATCTGAACATTTCCTATGGGATAACTACTCATCAATCGTGCTTTAGTATAGAAAGGGTTAAACTTATTATCTGAACATTTGCTATGAGATGACTACTCATCAACGATGCTTTAGTATAGAAAGGGTTAAACGTATTATCTGAACATGTCCTACGGGATAGCTACTCATCAATGTTGCTTTAGTATAGAAAGGGTTGAACGTATTACCTGATCATTTCATATGGGATAACTACTCATCAATTATGCTTTAATATAGACAGGATTATACTTATTACCTGAACATTTCCTATGGGAAACTGCTCGTCAGTGATGCTGAAGGTGTCATTCTGACCAAAAAAAGTGTTGAAGGATACACAGGTTTTTAAAATGTGCTGAATGGTACACAGGTTTTGATTTTGAAATCTCGTTCTAAATGACTTTTAGTTTTCGTATCTGCCATGATTTCTGTTAGAGAATAATTGTTTACGTTCCAGTGAACATTAAAATGAACTGAAAACAAACTGCTAATGGGCGCCAGACTTCCAGAAACACAGTGTAAGTAGCGGTGTTAGTGCCGATCACAAACCATGTGTACCCTTCAGCACATTTTCAAATCATGTGTACCCTTCAGCACATTTTCAAACCATGTGTACCCTTCAGCACATTTTCAAACCATGTGTACCCTTCATCACTTTTTGGTGAGGGTGACCCCTTCAGCGTCAGTGATGCTTTATAGTATAGAAAGATTTAAATATATAGAATCTTGGCTTTTCTTTTTATAAAAAAATAAATGTACATTGTCTGGGAAAACTACTCAATGGTGTTTTAGTATATAAAGCAATGGGTTAACATTCTTTTGTGTCATTTTAGGATCAATGGTGGCCTTCTTGGTGCAAGGAGCAGAACGTTAATTTCGGACCAGATTAGCATCAAGCGCCCCACCAATGCGCCTCTTAGACAAACTCTATATTCTGAGCTGCCGCTACGAGGGGATCTTCCGGTAACAATCGGCATCACCGCGGGGCCCCATGATATAGGTCTCAGTGAGCATGATATGTGCAGGCGTAATAACAGAAGCCGTCTGCTCGTGTCACGTGACAGCACCGTGTCCAATGGACGAAGGACTGTTAACTCTGGTCATAAAGGTGCGGAGATGAAACAAAAAGATATGGCAGAATGGAAGGTTATTTCGAATAATTACAAAAATCAAACGAAAAATGGACGTTTACGCGACAAGATCACCCAGAATAACTTTAAGGTGATGCAGGCATCTAAACATGGCTATCATTCCAGGAGCTTCTCTCCTACCTACAGAAGACTCGTGTGCGTTAAAGAGAAACTCGATGCAATAAAGGAGCGATGCTCTGTTGAAACCGACTTCGATGATTACGCATTGGACTTGACGTTGCTATGCAACGGCGATAGCCATGATGGTGATCACACGGAACCGGATGTAGCTGATTCTTGTCGCATCAGGCTGGACAATGGGACGGATCGAAGTGGTATTGCAAGTCTCAACATTAACTGTCCGCATTGCAGCCCGAGAAACGTTAAAGTTCACGCGATGCCGAACGAGAAAACGCGAGGAGCTTCTCGTGAATTGGGGAATTCTCTGAAAGTAAAGGGAGCGTGTAGACACGTGCTGGAAACTCAGACAGAGCTCCATCTATATTTACCACAAATTGTTTCTGACGTCATGGCTTCCGACTCTGACGTCATGGCTTCAGATATCTATTCTATCCACAATAATGATGGGCAGACGATCGATTCCACTATCCCGCCGCTGTCGCTTGTGCAACTTCCGAAAATAAATTCACTTCCGGTTGCGCGAAACGATGCATTTAAATCTAATAAAAAGTTGCTGCGCAAGCGAACTTCAATCAAAAATGCGAAACCACGTGATTTTGATAATTGTTCTGAAGGTAGTAATTCTGGAGTCATCAAGAAACGCCAGCGGCCTCATTCCGATAAGGTCAAGGACGAAAATAACGCTACGGACAACTTGTATGATATCCCGACCTGGGTTTCTATGACGTATAATTCGGAAGATGATGAGACATAAATTATTTATGAAAATCGTTGCCGTGTTTATATCACAGACTGACAGGGACGTCACGACAGTGATGTTGGGAAGGTGTCTCACCTCAGCCCCCCCCCCCGCCATAAAACGTATTGGCTATGACATTGTTATGTGAACAGTGGGGTGGGCGCATGATCACTCGAGCTTTGATTATCATATGAACAGTGGGGCTGGCTTGGTGTGTCATCGGAACAGTGGGGCGTCATTGTCACGCGGGATTGGGTTGTCATTGGAACAGTGGGGCGTCATGGTCACGCGGGGTTGGGTTGTCATTGGAACAGTGGGGCGTCATGGTCACGCGGGGTTGGGTTGTTATTGGAACAGTGTGACGTCATGGTCACGTGGATTTGGATTGTCATGGGAACATTGGGGCGTCATTGTCACGTGGACTTGGATTGGCATGGGAACAGTGGCGCGTCCTTGTCACGTGGGCTTGGGTTGTCATTGGAACAGTATGGCGTCGAAGTCACGTGGGCTTGGATTGTCATGGGAACAGCGGGGCATCATCATAGCCACTCGTGCTTGGGTTGTCATGTGAATAATGGCGCGGGCTTGATTGTGGCACCCAATGGGAATTATATATGTCGAGTTAAAATTGCATAAATTGGTTGTTCATACGGGTTCTATGATATGGTACATGGATCTGAATGGATCGGAAATATGGGCGACGTATATATACTATTGAGTTGAGAAAAATAACGATATTCATTTTGTCCCAACAATATCATAGCTAATTCAGCAGGGCCCACCAGCAGCATATATAGCATAATAATAGGATCAGCTAACAGTATAACATTATTAACAGCACGTCCACATGATGAGGTAGTGGTGGCTCATTTTGTGGTGACTTTTTTCTGGCATATTACCACCCCTATCAGGTGGTCCGGCTAATGTGCTATGATGCTGGTTATACCACCGCTGGTCAGATGGTCCTGTTAATGTGCTATGATGCTGGTTATACCACCCCTGGTCAGGTGGTCCTGTTAATGTACTATGATGCTGGTTATACTACCCCTGGTCAGGTGGTCCTGTTAATGTACTATGATGCTGGTTATACTACCCCTGGTCAGGTGGTCCTGTTAATGTACTATGATGCTGGTTACACCGCCCCTGGTCAGGTGGTCCTGTTAATGTGCTATGATGCTGGTTATACCACCCCTGGTCAGGTGGTCCTGTTAATGTACTATGATGCTGGTTATACTACCCCTGGTCAGATGGTCCTGTTAATGTGCTATGATGCTGGTTATACTACCCCTGGTCAGGTGGTCCTGTTAATGTGCTATGATGCTGGTTATACTACCCCTGGTCAGGTTGTCCTGTTAATGTACTATGATGCTGGTTATACTACCCCTGGTCAGGTGGTCCTGTTAATGTGCTATGATGCTGGTTATACTACCCCTGGTCAGGTTGTCCTGTTAATGTACTATGATGCTGGTTATACTGCCCCCCCCCCTGGTCAGGTGGTCCTGTTAATGTACTATGATGCTGGTTATACCGCCCCTGGTCAGGTGGTCCTGCTAATGTGCTATGATGCTGGTTATACCACCGCTGGTCACGTGGTCCTGCTAATGTGCTATGATGCTGGTTATACCACCCCTGGTCATGTGGCCCTGCTAATGTGCTATGATGCTGGTTATACTACCCCTGGTCATGTGGTCCTGCTAATGTGCTATGATGCTGGTTATACCACCCCTGGTCAGGTGGTCCTGCTAATGTGCTATGATGCTGGTTATACCACCCCTGGTCAGGTGGTCCTGTTAATGTACTATGATGCTGGTTATACTACCCCTGGTCAGGTGGTCCTGTTAATGTGCTATGATGCTGGTTATACTACCCCTGGTCAGGTGGTCCTGCTAATGTGCTATGATGCTGGTTATACTACCCCTGGTCAGGTGGTCCTGCTAATGTGCTATGATGCTGGTTATACCACCCCTGGTCAGGTGGTCCTGTTAATGTGATATGATGCTGGTTATACCACCCCAGGTCAGGTGGTCCTGTTAATGTACTATGATGCTGGTTATACCACCCCTGGTCAGGTGGTCCTGTTAATGTACTATGATGCTGGTTATACTACCCCTGGTCAGGTGGTCCTGTTAATGTGCTATGATGCTGGTTATACCACCCCCTGGTCAGGTGGTCCTGTTAATGTACTATGATGCTGGTTATACTACCCCTGGTCAGGTGGTCCTGTTAATGTGCTATGATGCTGGTTATACCACCCCTGGTCATGTGGTCCTGTTAATGTGATATGATGCTGGTTATACTACCCTGGTCAGGTGGTCCTGTTAATGTGCTATGATGCTGGTTATACCACCCCTGGTCATGTGGTCCTGTTAATGTGATATGATGCTGGTTATACTACCCTGGTCAGGTGGTCCTGTTAATGTGATATGATGCTGGTTATACTACCCTGGTCAGGTGGTCCTGTTAATGTGCTATGATGCTGGTTATACCACCCCTGGTCAGATGGTCCTGTTAATGTACTATGATGCTGGTTATACTACCCCTGGTCAGGTGGTCCGGTTAATGTGCTATGATGCTGGTTATACTACCCCTGGTCATGTGGTCCTGTTAATGTGCTATGATGCTGGTTATACTACCCCTGGTCATGTGGTCCTGTTAATGTGATATGATGCTGGTTATACTACCCCTGGTCAGATGGTCCTGTTAATGTGCTATGATGCTGGTTATACTACCCCTGGTCAGGTGGTCCTGTTAATGTGCTATGATGCTGGTTATACTACCCCTGGTCAGGTGGTCCTGTTAATGTGCTATGATGCTGGTTATACTACCCCTGGTCAGGTGGTCCTGTTAATGTGCTATGATGCTGGTTATACCACCCCTGGTCAGGTTGTCCTGTTAATGTACTATGATGCTGGTTATACTACCCCTGGTCAGATGGTCCTGTTAATGTGCTATGATGCTGGTTATACCACCCCTGGTCAGGTGGTCCTGCTAATGTGCTATGATGCTGGTTATACTACCCCTGGTCAGGTGGTCCTGCTAATGTGCTATGATGCTGGTTATACTACCCCTGGTCAGGTGGTCCTGCTAATGTGCTATGATGCTGGTTATACTACCCCTGGTCATGTGGTCCTGTTAATGTGCTATGATGCTGGTTATACTACCCCTGGTCAGGTGGCCCTGTTAATGTACTATGATGCTGGTTATACTACCCCTGGTCAGGTGGTCCTGTTAATGTGCTATGATGCTGGTTATACCACCCCTGGTCATGTGGTCCTGCTAATGTGCTATGATGCTGGTTATACTACCCCTGGTCAGGTGGTCCTGTTAATGTGATATGATGCTGGTTATACCACCCCTGGTCATGTGGTCCTGTTAATGAGCTATGATGCTGGTTATACTACCCCCGGTCAGGTGGTCCTGTTAATGTGCTATGATGCTGGTTATACCACCCCTGGTCATGTGGTCCTGCTAATGTGCTATGATGCTGGTTATAACACCCCTGGTCAGGTGGTCCTGCTAATGTGCTATGATGCTGGTTATACCACCCCTGGTCAGGTGGTCCTGTTAATGTGCTATGATGCTGGTTATACTACCCCTGGTCAGGTGGTCCTGCTAATGTGCTATGATGCTGGTTATACTACCCCTGGTCAGGTGGTCCTGTTAATGTGCTATGATGCTGGTTATACCACCCCTGGTCAGGTGGTCCTGTTAATGTGCTATGATGCTGGTTATACCACCCCTGGTCAGGTGGTCCTGTTAATGTGCTATGATGCTGGTTATACCACCCCTGGTCAGATGGTCCTGTTAATGTACTATGATGCTGTTATACCACCCCTGGTCATGTGGTCCTGTTAATGTACTATGATGCTGGTTATACTACCCCTGGTCAGGTGGTCCTGTTAATGTGCTATGATGCTGGTTATACCGCCCCTGGTCAGGTGGTCCTGTTAATGTGCTATGATGCTGGTTATACCACCCCTGGTCATGTGGTCCTGCTAATGTGCTATGATGCTGGTTATACTACCCCTGGTCATGTGGTCCTGTTAATGAGCTATGATGCTGGTTATACTACCCCTGGTCAGGTGGTCCTGTTAATGTGCTATGATGCTGGTTATACCACCCCTGGTAGGATGGTCCTGCTAATGTGCTATGATGCTGGTTATACCACCCCTGGTCATGTGGTCCTGCTAATGTGCTATGATGCTGGTTATACCACCCCTGGTCAGGTGGTCCTGTTAATGTACTATGATGCTGGTTATACCACCCCTGGTCATGTGGTCCTGCTAATGTGCTATGATGCTGGTTATACTACCCCTTGTCAGATGGTCCTGTTAATGTGCTATGATGCTGGTTATACCACCCCTGGTCAGGTGGTCCTGTTAATGTGCTATGATGCTGGTTATACTACCCCTGGTCAGGTGGTCCTGCTAATGTGCTATGATGCTGGTTATACCACCCCTGGTCAGGTGGTCCTGTTAATGTGCTATGATGCTGGTTATACTACCCCTGGTCAGGTGGTCCTGTTAATGTACTATGATGCTGGTTATACTACCCCTGGTCAGATGGTCCTGTTAATGTGCTATGATGCTGGTTATACCACCCCTGGTCAGATGGTCCTGTTAATGTACTATGATGCTGGTTATACTACCCCTGGTCAGGTGGTCCTGTTAATGTACTATGATGCTGGTTATACCACCCCTGGTCAGATGGTCCTGTTAATGTACTATGATGCTGGTTATACTACCCCTGGTCAGATGGTCCTGTTAATGTGCTATGATGCTGGTTATACTACCCCTGGTCAGGTGGTCCTGTTAATGTGCTATGATGCTGGTTATACCACCCCTGGTCAGGTGGTCCTGTTAATGTACTATGATGCTGGTTATACCACCCCTGGTCAGGTGGTCCTGTTAATGTACTATGATGCTGGTTATACCACCCCTGGTCAGGTGGTCATGTTAATGTGCTATGATGCTGGTTATACTACCCCTGGTCAGATGGTCCTGTTAATGTGCTATGATGCTGGTTATACCACCCCTGGTCAGGTGGTCCTGTTAATGTGCTATGATGCTGGTTATACTACCCTGGTCAGATGGTCCTGTTAATGTGCTATGATGCTGGTTATACTACCCCTGGTCAGGTGGTCCTGTTAATGTACTATGATGCTGGTTATACTACCCCCGGTCAGGTGGTCCTGCTAATGTACTATGATGCTGGTTATACTACCCCTGGTCAGGTGGTCCTGTTAATGTGCTATGATGCTGGTTATACCACCCCTGGTCAGGTGGTCCTGTTAATGTACTATGATGCTGGTTATACTACCCCTGGTCAGATGGTCCTGTTAATGTGCTATGATGCTGGTTATACCACCCCTGGTCAGATGGTCCTGTTAATGTACTATGATGCTGGTTATACCACCCCTGGTCAGATGGTCCTGTTAATGTGCTATGATGCTGGTTATACTACCCTGGTCAGATGGTCCTGTTAATGTACTATGATGCTGGTTATACTACCCCCGGTCAGGTGGTCCTGCTAATGTACTATGATGCTGGTTATACTACCCCTGGTCAGGTGGTCCTGTTAATGTACTATGATGCTGGTTATACTACCCCTGGTCAGGTGGTCCTGTTAATGTACTATGATGCTGGTTATACTACCCCCGGTCAGGTGGTCCTGCTAATGTACTATGATGCTGGTTATACTACCCCTGGTCAGGTGGTCCTGTTAATGTGCTATGATGCTGGTTATACCACCCCTGGTCAGGTGGTCCTGTTAATGTACTATGATGCTGGTTATACTACCCCTGGTCAGATGGTCCTGTTAATGTGCTATGATGCTGGTTATACCACCCCTGGTCAGATGGTCCTGTTAATGTACTATGATGCTGGTTATACCACCCCTGGTCAGATGGTCCTGTTAATGTGCTATGATGCTGGTTATACTACCCTGGTCAGATGGTCCTGTTAATGTACTATGATGCTGGTTATACTACCCCCGGTCAGGTGGTCCTGCTAATGTACTATGATGCTGGTTATACTACCCCTGGTCAGGTGGTCCTGTTAATGTGCTATGATGCTGGTTATACCACCCCTGGTCAGGTGGTCCTGTTAATGTACTATGATGCTGGTTATACCACCCCCGGTCAGGTGGTCCTGCTAATGTACTATGATGCTGGTTATACTACCCCTGGTCAGGTGGTCCTGTTAATGTGCTATGATGCTGGTTATACTACCCCTGGTCAGTTGGTCCTGTTAATGTACTATGATGCTGGTTATACTACCCCTGGTCAGGTGGTCCTGTTAATGTACTATGATGCTGGTTATACCACCCCTGGTCAGGTGGTCCTGTTAATGTACTATGATGCTGGTTATACTACCCCCGGTCAGGTGGTCCTGCTAATGTACTATGATGCTGGTTATACTACCCCTGGTCAGGTGGTCCTGTTAATGTGCTATGATGCTGGTTATACCACCCCTGGTCAGGTGGTCCTGTTAATGTACTATGATGCTGGTTATACTACCCCTGGTCAGATGGTCCTGTTAATGTGCTATGATGCTGGTTATACCACCCCTGGTCAGATGGTCCTGTTAATGTACTATGATGCTGGTTATACCACCCCTGGTCAGATGGTCCTGTTAATGTGCTATGATGCTGGTTATACTACCCTGGTCAGATGGTCCTGTTAATGTACTATGATGCTGGTTATACTACCCCCGGTCAGGTGGTCCTGCTAATGTACTATGATGCTGGTTATACTACCCCTGGTCAGGTGGTCCTGTTAATGTGCTATGATGCTGGTTATACCACCCCTGGTCAGGTGGTCCTGTTAATGTACTATGATGCTGGTTATACTACCCCTGGTCAGATGGTCCTGTTAATGTGCTATGATGCTGGTTATACCACCCCTGGTCAGGTGGTCCTGTTAATGTGCTATGATGCTGGTTATACCACCCCTGGTCAGATGGTCCTGTTAATGTGCTATGATGCTGGTTATACTACCCCTGGTCAGGTGGTCCTGTTAATGTGATATGATGCTGGTTATACTACCCTGGTCAGGTGGTCCTGCTAATGTACTATGATGCTGGTTATACTACCCCTGGTCAGGTGGTCCTGTTAATGTACTATGATGCTGGTTATACCACCCCTGGTCAGATGGTCCTGTTAATGTACTATGATGCTGGTTATACCACCCCTGGTCAGGTGGTCCTGTTAATGTGCTATGATGCTGGTTATACCACCCCTGGTCAGGTGGTCCTGTTAATGTACTATGATGCTGGTTATACTACCCCTGGTCAGGTGGTCCTGTTAATGTGCTATGATGCTGGTTATACCACCCCTGGTCAGGTGGTCCTGTTAATGTGCTATGATGCTGGTTATACTACCCCTGGTCAGGTGGTCCTGTTAATGTACTATGATGCTGGTTATACCACCCCTGGTCAGGTGGTCCTGTTAATGTGATATGATGCTGGTTATACTACCCCTGGTCAGGTGGTCCTGTTAATGTACTATGATGCTGGTTATACTACCCCTGGTCAGGTGGTCCTGTTAATGTGCTATGATGCTGGTTATACTACCCCTGGTCAGGTGGTCCTGTTAATGTACTATGATGCTGGTTATACTACCCCTGGTCAGGTGGTCCTGTTAATGTGCTATGATGCTGGTTATACCACCCCTGGTCAGGTGGTCCTGTTAATGTACTATGATGCTGGTTATACCACCCCTGGTCATGTGGTCCTGTTAATGTACTATGATGCTGGTTATACTACCCCTGGTCAGGTGGTCCTGTTAATGTGCTATGATGCTGGTTATACCACCCCTGGTCAGGTGGTCCTGCTAATGTGCTATGATGCTGGTTATACCACCCCTGGTCAGATGGTCCTGTTAATGTACTATGATGCTGGTTATACCACCCCTGGTCATGTGGTCCTGTTAATGTGCTATGATGCTGGTTATACCACCCCTGGTCAGATGGTCCTGTTAATGTGCTATGATGCTGGTTATATTACCCCTGGTCAGGCGGTCCTGTTAATGTACTATGATGCTGGTTATACCACCCCTGGTCAGGTGGTCCTGTTAATGTACTATGATGCTGGTTATACTACCCCTGATCAGGTTGTCCTGTTAATGTGCTATGATGCTGGTTATACTACCCCTGGTCAGGTGGTCCTGTTAATGTACTATGATGCTGGTTATACCACCCCTGGTCAGGTGGTCCTGTTAATGTACTATGATGCTGGTTATACTACCCCTGATCAGGTTGTCCTGTTAATGTACTATGATGCTGGTTATACCACCCCTGGTCAGATGGTCCTGTTAATGTACTATGATGCTGGTTATACCACACCTGGTCAGATGGTCCTGTTAATGTACTATGATGCTGGTTATACCACCCCTGGTCAGGTGGTCCTGTTAATGTACTATGATGCTGGTTATACTACCCCTGGTCAGGTGGTCCTGTTAATGTACTATGATGCTGGTTATACTACCCCTGGTCAGGTGGTCCTGTTAATGTGCTATGATGCTGGTTATACCACCCCTGGTCAGGTGGTCCTGCTAATGTACTATGATGCTGGTTATACTACCCCTGATCAGGTGGTCCTGTTAATGTGCTATGATGCTGGTTATACTACCCCTGGTCAGGTGGTCCTGTTAATGTACTATGATGCTGGTTATACTACCCCTGGTCAGATGGTCCTGTTAATGTACTATGATGCTGGTTATACTACCCCTGGTCAGGTTGTCCTGTTAATGTACTATGATGCTGGTTATACTACCCCTGGTCAGATGGTCCTGTTAATGTACTATGATTCTGGTTATACTACCCCTGGTCAGATGGTCCTGTTAATGTACTATGATGCTGGTTATATTACCCCTGGTCAGGTGGTCCTGTTAATGTGCTATGATGCTGGTTATACCACCCCTGGTCAGATGGTCCTGTTAATGTGCTATGATGCTGGTTATACCACCCCTGGTCAGGTGGTCCTGTTAATGTACTATGATGCTGGTTATACTACCCCTGATCAGGTTGTCCTGTTAATGTACTATGATGCTGGTTATACTACCCCTGGTCAGGTGGTCCTGTTAATGTGCTATGATGCTGGTTATACTACCCCTGGTCAGGTGGTCCTGTTAATGTACTATGATGCTGGTTATACCATCCCTGGTCAGGTGGTCCTGTTAATGTACTATGATGCTGGTTATACCATCCCTGGTCAGGTGGTCCTGTTAATGTACTATGATGCTGGTTATACCATCCCTGGTCAGGTGGTCCTGTTAATGTACTATGATGCTGGTTATACCATCCCTGGTCAGGTGGTCCTGTTAATGTGCTATGATGCTGGTTATACTACCCCTGGTCAGGTGGTCCTGTTAATGTGCTATGATGCTGGTTATACTACCCCTGGTCAGATGGTCCTGCTAATGTGCTATGATGCTGGTTATACTACCCCTGGTCAGGTGGTCCCTGTTAATGTGCTATGATGCTGGTTATACCACCCCTGGTCAGGTGGTCCTGTTAATGTGCTATGATGCTGGTTATACTACCCCTGGTCAGATGGTCCTGCTAATGTGCTATGATGCTGGTTATACTACCCCTGGTCAGATGGTCCTGTTAATGTACTATGATGCTGGTTATACCACACCTGGTCAGATGGTCCTGTTAATGTACTATGATGCTGGTTATACCACCCCTGGTCAGGTGGTCCTGTTAATGTACTATGATGCTGGTTATACTACCCCTGGTCAGGTGGTCCTGTTAATGTGCTATGATGCTGGTTATACTACCCCTGGTCAGATGGTCCTGCTAATGTGCTATGATGCTGGTTATACTACCCCTGGTCAGATGGTCCTGTTAATGTACTATGATGCTGGTTATACCACACCTGGTCAGATGGTCCTGTTAATGTACTATGATGCTGGTTATACCACCCCTGGTCAGGTGGTCCTGCTAATGTGCTATGATGCTGGTTATACCACCCCTGGTCAGGTGGTCCTGCTAATGTGCTATGATGCTGGTTATACCACCCCTGGTTATGTGGTCCTGTTAATGTGCTATGATGCTGGTTATACTACCCCTGGTCAGGTGGTCCTGTTAATGTGCTATGATGCTGGTTATACCACCCCTGGTCATGTGGTCCTGTTAATGTGCTATGATGCTGGTTATACTACCCCTGGTCATGTGGTCCTGTTAATGTGCTATGATGCTGGTTATACTACCCCTGGTCAGGTGGTCCTGTTAATGTACTATGATGCTGGTTATACTACCCCTGGTCATGTGGTCCTGTTAATGTGCTATGATGCTGGTTATACTACCCCTGGTCAGGTGGTCCTGTTAATGTACTATGATGCTGGTTATACCACCCCCGGTCAGGTGTTCCTGTTAATGTGCTATGATGCTGGTTATACTACCCCTGGTCAGGTGGTCCTGTTAATGTACTATGATGCTGGTTATACCACCCCTGGTCAGGTGGTCCTGTTAATGTACTATGATGCTGGTTATACTACCCCTGGTCAGGTGGTCCTGTTAATGTGCTATGATGCTGGTTATACCACCCCTGGTTATGTGGTCCTGTTAATGTGCTATGATGCTGGTTATACCACCCCTGGTCAGGTGGTCCTGTTAATGTGCTATGATGCTGGTTATACTACCCCTGGTCAGGTGGTCCTGTTAATGTGCTATGATGCTGGTTATACCACCCCCGGTCAGGTGGTCCTGCTAATGTGCTATGATGCTGGTTATACTAACCCTGGTAATGTGGTCCTGCTAATGTGCTATGATGCTGGTTATACTACCCCTGGTCATGTGGTCCTGTTAATGTGCTATGATGCTGGTTATACCACCCCTGGTCCGGTGGTCCTGTTAATGTGCTATGATGCTGGTTATACCACCCCTGGTCAGGTGGTCCTGTTAATGTACTATGATGCTGGTTATACCACCCCTGGTCATGTGGTCCTGTTAATGTGCTATGATGCTGGTTATACCACCCCTGGTCCGGTGGTCCTGTTAATGTGCTATGATGCTGGTTATACCACCCCTGGTCAGGTGGTCCTGTTAATGTACTATGATGCTGGTTATACCACCCCTGGTCAGGTGGTCCTGTTAATGTACTATGATGCTGGTTATACTACCCCTGGTCAGGTGGTCCTGTTAATGTGCTATGATGCTGGTTATACTACCCCTGGTCAGGTGGTCCTGTTAATGTGCTATGATGCTGGTTATACCACCCCTGGTCAGGTGGTCCTGTTAATGTGCTATGATGCTGGTTATACCACCCCTGGTCAGGTTGTCCTGTTAATGTACTATGATGCTGGTTATACCACCCCTGGTCAGGTTGTCCTGTTAATGTGCTATGATGCTGGTTATACCACCCCTGGTCAGGTTGTCCTGTTAATGTACTATGATGCTGGTTATACCACCCCTGGTCAGGTGGTCCTGTTAATGTGCTATGATGCTGGTTATACCACCCCTGGTCAGGTGGTCCTGTTAATGTGCTATGATGCTGGTTATACCACCCCTGGTCAGGTGGTCCTGTTAATGTGCTATGATGCTGGTTATACCACCCCTGGTCAGGTGGTCCTGTTAATGTGCTATGATGCTGGTTATACCACCCCTGGTCAGGTGGTCCTGTTAATGTGCTATGATGCTGGTTATACTACCCCTGGTCAGGTGGTCCTGTTAATGTGCTATGATGCTGGTTATACTACCCCCGGTCAGGTGGTCCTGCTAATGTACTATGATGCTGGTTATACTACCCCTGGCCAGGTGGTCCTGTTAATGTACTATGATGCTGGTTATACCACCCCTGGTCAGGTGGTCCTGTTAATGTGCTATGATGCTGGTTATACTACCCCTGGTCAGGTGGTCCTGTTAATGTACTATGATGCTGGTTATACTACCCCTGGTCAGATGGTCCTGTTAATGTACTATGATGCTGGTTATACTACCCCTGGTCAGGTGGTCCTGTTAATGTGCTATGATGCTGGTTATACCACACCTGGTCAGGTGGTCCTGTTAATGTGCTATGGTGCTGGTTATACTACCCCTGGTCAGGTGGTCCTGTTAATGTACTATGATGCTGGTTATACCACCCCTGGTCAGGTGGTCCTGTTAATGTGCTATGATGCTGGTTATACTACCCCTGGTCAGATGGTCCTGCTAATGTGCTATGATGCTGGTTATACTACCCCTGGTCAGGTGGTCCCTGTTAATGTGCTATGATGCTGGTTATACCACCCCTGGTCAGGTGGTCCTGTTATTGTGCTATGATGCTGGTTATACTACCCCTGGTCAGATGGTCCTGCTAATGTGCTATGATGCTGGTTATACTACCCCTGGTCAGATGGTCCTGTTAATGTACTATGATGCTGGTTATACCACACCTGGTCAGATGGTCCTGTTAATGTACTATGATGCTGGTTATACCACCCCTGGTCAGGTGGTCCTGTTAATGTACTATGATGCTGGTTATACTACCCCTGGTCAGGTGGTCCTGTTAATGTGCTATGATGCTGGTTATACTACCCCTGGTCAGATGGTCCTGCTAATGTGCTATGATGCTGGTTATACTACCCCTGGTCAGATGGTCCTGTTAATGTACTATGATGCTGGTTATACCACACCTGGTCAGATGGTCCTGTTAATGTACTATGATGCTGGTTATACCACCCCTGGTCAGGTGGTCCTGCTAATGTGCTATGATGCTGGTTATACCACCCCTGGTCAGGTGGTCCTGCTAATGTGCTATGATGCTGGTTATACCACCCCTGGTTATGTGGTCCTGTTAATGTGCTATGATGCTGGTTATACTACCCCTGGTCAGGTGGTCCTGTTAATGTGCTATGATGCTGGTTATACCACCCCTGGTCATGTGGTCCTGTTAATGTGCTATGATGCTGGTTATACTACCCCTGGTCATGTGGTCCTGTTAATGTGCTATGATGCTGGTTATACTACCCCTGGTCAGGTGGTCCTGTTAATGTACTATGATGCTGGTTATACTACCCCTGGTCATGTGGTCCTGTTAATGTGCTATGATGCTGGTTATACTACCCCTGGTCAGGTGGTCCTGTTAATGTACTATGATGCTGGTTATACCACCCCCGGTCAGGTGTTCCTGTTAATGTGCTATGATGCTGGTTATACTACCCCTGGTCAGGTGGTCCTGTTAATGTACTATGATGCTGGTTATACCACCCCTGGTCAGGTGGTCCTGTTAATGTACTATGATGCTGGTTATACTACCCCTGGTCAGGTGGTCCTGTTAATGTGCTATGATGCTGGTTATACCACCCCTGGTTATGTGGTCCTGTTAATGTGCTATGATGCTGGTTATACCACCCCTGGTCAGGTGGTCCTGTTAATGTGCTATGATGCTGGTTATACTACCCCTGGTCAGGTGGTCCTGTTAATGTGCTATGATGCTGGTTATACCACCCCCGGTCAGGTGGTCCTGCTAATGTGCTATGATGCTGGTTATACTAACCCTGGTCATGTGGTCCTGCTAATGTGCTATGATGCTGGTTATACTACCCCTGGTCATGTGGTCCTGTTAATGTGCTATGATGCTGGTTATACCACCCCTGGTCCGGTGGTCCTGTTAATGTGCTATGATGCTGGTTATACCACCCCTGGTCAGGTGGTCCTGTTAATGTACTATGATGCTGGTTATACCACCCCTGGTCATGTGGTCCTGTTAATGTGCTATGATGCTGGTTATACCACCCCTGGTCCGGTGGTCCTGTTAATGTGCTATGATGCTGGTTATACCACCCCTGGTCAGGTGGTCCTGTTAATGTACTATGATGCTGGTTATACCACCCCTGGTCAGGTGGTCCTGTTAATGTACTATGATGCTGGTTATACTACCCCTGGTCAGGTGGTCCTGTTAATGTGCTATGATGCTGGTTATACTACCCCTGGTCAGGTGGTCCTGTTAATGTGCTATGATGCTGGTTATACCACCCCTGGTCAGGTGGTCCTGTTAATGTGCTATGATGCTGGTTATACCACCCCTGGTCAGGTTGTCCTGTTAATGTACTATGATGCTGGTTATACCACCCCTGGTCAGGTTGTCCTGTTAATGTGCTATGATGCTGGTTATACCACCCCTGGTCAGGTTGTCCTGTTAATGTACTATGATGCTGGTTATACCACCCCTGGTCAGGTGGTCCTGTTAATGTGCTATGATGCTGGTTATACCACCCCTGGTCAGGTGGTCCTGTTAATGTGCTATGATGCTGGTTATACCACCCCTGGTCAGGTGGTCCTGTTAATGTGCTATGATGCTGGTTATACCACCCCTGGTCAGGTGGTCCTGTTAATGTGCTATGATGCTGGTTATACCACCCCTGGTCAGGTGGTCCTGTTAATGTGCTATGATGCTGGTTATACTACCCCTGGTCAGGTGGTCCTGTTAATGTGCTATGATGCTGGTTATACTACCCCCGGTCAGGTGGTCCTGCTAATGTACTATGATGCTGGTTATACTACCCCTGGCCAGGTGGTCCTGTTAATGTACTATGATGCTGGTTATACCACCCCTGGTCAGGTGGTCCTGTTAATGTGCTATGATGCTGGTTATACTACCCCTGGTCAGGTGGTCCTGTTAATGTACTATGATGCTGGTTATACTACCCCTGGTCAGATGGTCCTGTTAATGTACTATGATGCTGGTTATACTACCCCTGGTCAGGTGGTCCTGTTAATGTGCTATGATGCTGGTTATACCACACCTGGTCAGGTGGTCCTGTTAATGTGCTATGGTGCTGGTTATACTACCCCTGGTCAGGTGGTCCTGTTAATGTACTATGATGCTGGTTATACCACCCCTGGTCAGGTGGTCCTGTTAATGTACTATGATGCTGGTTATACTACCCCTGGTCAGATGGTCCTGTTAATGTGCTATGATGCTGGTTATACCACCCCTGGTCAGGTGGTCCTGTTAATGTGCTATGATGCTGGTTATACCACCCCTGGTCAGGTGGTCCTGTTAATGTGCTATGATGCTGGTTATACCACCCCTGGTCAGGTGGTCCTGTTAATGTGCTATGATGCTGGTTATACTACCCCTGGTCAGGTGGTCCTGTTAATGTGCTATGATGCTGGTTATACCACCCCTGGTCAGGTGGTCCTGTTAATGTGCTATGATGCTGGTTATACTACCCCTGGTCAGGTGGTCCTGTTAATGTACTATGATGCTGGTTATACCACCCCTGGTCAGGTGGTCCTGTTAATGTACTATGATGCTGGTTATACTACCCCTGGTCAGGTGGTCCTGCTAATATACTATGATGCTGGTTATACTACCCCTGGTCAGGTGGTCCTGTTAATGTACTATGATGCTGGTTATACTACCCCTGGTCAGGTGGTCCTGTTAATGTACTATGATGCTGGTTATACCACCCCTGGTCAGGTGGTCCTGTTAATGTACTATGATGCTGGTTATACCACCCCTGGTCAGGTGGTCCTGTTAATGTACTATGATGCTGGTTATACTACCCCTGGTCAGGTGGTCCTGTTAATGTACTATGATGCTGGTTATACTACCCCTGGTCAGATGGTCCTGTTAATGTACTATGATGCTGGTTATACTACCTCTGGTCAGGTGGTCCTGTTAATGTGCTATGATGCTGGTTATACTACCCCTGGTCAGTTGGTCCTGTTAATGTACTATGATGCTGGTTATACTACCCCTGGTCAGGTGGTCCTGTTAATGTGCTATGATGCTGGTTATACTACCCCTGGTCAGTTGGTCCTGTTAATGTGCTATGATGCTGGTTATACTACCCCTGGTCAGGTGGTCCTGTTAATGTACTATGATGCTGGTTATACCACCACTGGTCAGGTGGTCCTGTTAATGTGCTATGATGCTGGTTATACTACCCCTGGTCAGTTGGTCCTGTTAATGTACTATGATGCTGGTTATACTACCCCTGGTCAGGTGGTCCTGTTAATGTGCTATGATGCTGGTTATACTACCCCTGGTCAGTTGGTCCTGTTAATGTACTATGATGCTGGTTATACTACCCCTGGTCAGGTGGTCCTGTTAATGTGCTATGATGCTGGTTATACTACCCCTGGTCAGGTGGTCCTGTTAATGTACTATGATGCTGGTTATACTACCCCTGGTCAGGTGGTCCTGCTAATGTGCTATGATGCTGGTTATACTACCCCTGGTTATGTGATCCTGTTAATGTACTATGATGCTGGTTATACTACCCTGGTCA
Organism: Siphonodentalium dalli; assembly: GCA_032622095.1. Taxonomy (NCBI): domain Eukaryota; kingdom Metazoa; phylum Mollusca; class Scaphopoda; order Gadilida; family Siphonodentaliidae; genus Siphonodentalium; species Siphonodentalium dalli. The sequence continues at coordinate 274,754,522 of CP136061.1, forward strand.
GGTGGTCCTGTTAATGTGCTATGATGCTGGTTATACTACCCCTGGTCAGGTGGTCCTGTTAATGTACTATGATGCTGGTTATACTACCCCTGGTCAGGTGGTCCTGTTAATGTACTATGATGCTGGTTATACTACCCCTGGTCAGGTGGTCCTGTTAATGTACTATGATGCTGGTTATACTACCCCTGGTCAGATGGTCCTGTTAATGTGCTATGATGCTGGTTATACCGTCCCTGGTCAGGTGGTCCTGTTAATGTGCTATGATGCTGGTTATACCACCCCTGGTCAGGTGGTCCTGTTAATGTACTATGATGCTGGTTATACTACCCCTGGTCATGTGGTCCTGTTAATGTGCTATGATGCTGGTTATACCGTCCCTGGTCAGATGGTCCTGTTAATGTACTATGATGCTGGTTATACTACCCTGGTCAGGTGGTCCTGTTAATGTACTATGATGCTGGTTATACTACCCCTGGTCAGGTGGTCCTGTTAATGTGCTATGATGCTGGTTATACTACCCCTGGTCAGGTGGTCCTGTTAATGTACTATGATGCTGGTTATACTACCCCTGGTCAGGTGGTCCTGTTAATGTACTATGATGCTGGTTATACTACCCTGGTCAGGTGGTCCTGTTAATGTGCTATGATGCTGGTTATACTACCCCTGGTCAGGTGGTCCTGTTAATGTACTATGATGCTGGTTATACTACCCCTGGTCAGGTGTTCCTGTTAATGTACTATGATGCTGGTTATACTACCCCTGGTCAGGTGGTCCTGTTAATGTACTATGATGCTGGTTATACTACCCCTGGTCAGGTGGTCCTGTTAATGTGCTATGATGCTGGTTATACCGTCCCTGGTCAGGTGGTCCTGTTAATGTACTATGATGCTGGTTATACTACCCTGGTCAGGTGGTCCTGTTAATGTGCTATGATGCTGGTTATACTACCCCTGGTCAGGTGGTCCTGTTAATGTACTATGATGCTGGTTATACCACCCCTAGTCAGGTGGTCCTGTTAATGTACTATGATGCTGGTTATACTACCCTGGTCAGGTGGTCCTGTTAATGTGCTATGATGCTGGTTATACTACCCCTGGTCAGGTGGTCCTGTTAATGTACTATGATGCTGGTTATACTACCCCTGGTCAGGTGGTCCTGTTAATGTGCTATGATGCTGGTTATACTACCCCTGGTCAGGTGGTCCTGTTAATGTACTATGATGCTGGTTATACTACCCCTGGTCAGGTGGTCCTGTTAATGTGCTATGATGCTGGTTATACTACCCCTGGTCAGATGGTCCTGTTAATGTACTATGATGCTGGTTATACTACCCCAGGTCAGGTGGTCCTGTTAATGTACTATGATGCTGGTTATACTACCCCTGGTCAGGTGGTCCTGTTAATGTGCTATGATGCTGGTTATACTACCCCTGGTCAGGTGGTCCTGTTAATGTGCTATGATGTTGGTTATACTACCCCTGGTCAGGTGGTCCTGTTAATGTACTATGATGCTGGTTATACCACCCCTGGTCAGGTGGCCCTGTTAATATGCTATGATGCTGGTTATACTACCCCTGGTCAGGTGGTCCTGTTAATGTACTATGATGCTGGTTATACCACCCCTGGTCAGGTGGTCCTGTTAATGTACTATGATGCTGGTTATACTACCCCTGGTCAGGTGGTCCTGTTAATGTACTATGATGCTGGTTATACCACCCCTGGTTAGGTGGTCCTGCTAATGTGCTATGATGCTGGTTATACCACCCCTGGTTAGGTGTTCCTGTTAATGTACTATGATGCTGGTTATACTACCCCTGGTCAGGTGGTCCTGCTAATGTGCTATGATGCTGGTTATACTACCCCTGGTCAGGTGGTCCTGTTAATGTACTATGATGCTGGTTATACTACCCCTGGTCAGGTGGTCCTGTTAATGTACTATGATGCTGGTTATACTACCCCTGGTCAGGTGGTCCTGTTAATGTACTATGATGCTGGTTATACTACCCCTGGTCAGGTGGTCCTGTTAATGTACTATGATGCTGGTTATACTACCCCTGGTCAGGTGGTCCTGCTAATGTGCTATGATGCTGGTTATACTACTCCTGGTCAGGTGGTCCTGCTAATGTACTATGATGCTGGCTATACTACCCCTGGTCAGGTGGTCCTGTTAATGTACTATGATGCTGGTTATACTACCCCTGGTCAGGTGGTCCTGTTAATGTACTATGATGCTGGTTATACCGCCCCTGGTCAGGTGGTCCTGTTAATGTGCTATGATGCTGGTTATACCACCCCTGGTCAGGTGGTCCTGTTAATGTACTATGATGCTGGTTATACTACCCCTGGTCAGGTGGTCCTGTTAATGTACTATGATGCTGGTTATACTACCCCTGGTCATGTGGTCCTGTTAATGTGCTATGATGCTGGTTATACTACCCCTGGTCAGGTGGTCCTGTTAATGTGCTATGATGCTGGTTATACCACCCCTGGTCAGGTGGTCCTGTTAATGTACTATGATGCTGGTTATACCACCCCTGGTCAGGTGGTCCTGTTAATGTACTATGATGCTGGTTATACCACCCCTGGTCAGGTGGTCCTGTTAATGTGCTATGATGCTGGTTATACTACCCCTGGTCAGGTGGTCCTGTTAATGTACTATGATGCTGGTTATACTACCCCTGGTCAGGTGGTCCTGTTAATATACTATGATGCTGGTTATACTACCCCTGGTCAGGTGGTCCTGTTAATGTACTATGATGCTGGTTATACTACCCCTGGTCAGGTGGTCCTGTTAATGTGCTATGATGCTGGTTATACTACCCCTGGTCAGGTGGTCCTGTTAATGTGCTATGATGCTGGTTATACTACCCCTGGTCAGGTGGTCCTGTTAATGTACTATGATGCTGGTTATACTACCCCTGGTCAGGTGGTCCTGTTAATGTGCTATGATGCTGGTTATACTACCCCTGGTCAGGTGGTCCTGTTAATGTGCTATGATGCTGGTTATACTACCCCTGGTCAGGTGGTCCTGTTAATGTACTATGATGCTGGTTATACCACCCCTGGTCAGGTGGTCCTGTTAATGTACTATGATGCTGGTTATACTACCCCTGGTCAGGTGGTCCTGTTAATGTACTATGATGCTGGTTATACCGCCCCTGGTCAGGTGGTCCTGTTAATATACTATGATGCTGGTTATACCACCCCTGGTCAGGTGGTCCTGTTAATGTACTATGATGCTGGTTATACCACTCCTGGTCAGGTTGTCCTGTTAATGTACTATGATGCTGGTTATACTACCCCTGGTCATGTGGTCCTGTTAATGTGCTATGATGCTGGTTATACTACCCCTGGTCAGGTGGTCCTGTTAATGTGATATGATGCTGGTTATACCACCCCTGGTCAGGTGGTCCTGTTAATGTACTATGATGCTGGTTATACTACCCCTGGTCAGGTGGTCCTGTTAATGTGCTATGATGCTGGTTATACCACACCTGGTCAGGTGGTCCTGTTAATGTGCTATGATGCTGGTTATACCACCCCTGGTCAGGTGGTCCTGTTAATGTGATATGATGCTGGTTATATCACCCCCGGTCAGGTGGTCCTGTTAATGTACTATGATGCTGGTTATACCACCCCTGGTCAGGCGGTCCTGCTAATGTGCTATGATGCTGGTTATACTACGCCTGGTCAGGTGGTCCTGTTAATGTGCTATGATGCTGGTTATACTACCCCTGGTCAGGTGGTCCTGTTAATGTACTATGATGCTGGTTATACTACCCCTGGTCAGGTGGTCCTGTTAATGTACTATGATGCTGGTTATACCACCCCTGGTCAGGCGGTCCTGTTAATGTGCTATGATGGTGGTTATACCACCCCTGGTCAGGTGGTCCTGTTAATGTGCTATGATGCTGGTTATACTACCCCTGGTCAGGTGGTCCTGTTAATGTACTATGATGCTGGTTATACCACCCCTGGTCAGGTGGTCCTGTTAATGTGCTATGATGCTGGTTATACTACCCCTGGTCAGGTGGTCCTGTTAATGTACTATGATGCTGGTTATACTACCCCTGGTCAGGTGGTCCTGTTAATGTGCTATGATGCTGGTTATATCACCCCTGGTCAGGTGATCCTGTTAATGTACTATGATGCTGGTTATACTACCCCTGGTCAGGTGGTCCTGTTAATGTACTATGATGCTGGTTATACCACCCCTGGTCAGGTGGTCCTGTTAATGTACTATGATGCTGGTTATACCACCCCTGGTCAGGTGGTCCTGTTAATGTACTATGTCGCTGGTTATACTACCCCTGGTCAGATGGTCCTGTTAATGTGCTATGATGCTGGTTATACCGTCCCTGGTCAGATGGTCCTGTTAATGTACTATGATGCTGGTTATACTACCCTGGTCAGGTGGTCCTGTTAATGTACTATGATGCTGGTTATACTACCCCTGGTCAGGTGGTCCTGTTAATGTGCTATGATGCTGGTTATACTACCCCTGGTCAGGTGGTCCTGTTAATGTACTATGATGCTGGTTATACTACCCCTGGTCAGGTGGTCCTGTTAATGTACTATGATGCTGGTTATACTACCCTGGTCAGGTGGTCCTGTTAATGTGCTATGATGCTGGTTATACTACCCCTGGTCAGGTGGTCCTGTTAATGTACTATGATGCTGGTTATACTACCCCTGGTCAGGTGTTCCTGTTAATGTACTATGATGCTGGCTATACTACCCCTGGTCAGGTGGTCCTGTTAATGTACTATGATGCTGGTTATACTACCCCTGGTCAGGTGGTCCTGTTAATGTACTATGATGCTGGTTATACTACCCCTGGTCAGATGGTCCTGTTAATGTACTATGATGCTGGTTATACTACCCCTGGTCATGTGGTCCTGTTAATGTGCTATGATGCTGGTTATACCGTCCCTGGTCAGGTGGTCCTGTTAATGTACTATGATGCTGGTTATACTACCCTGGTCAGGTGGTCCTGTTAATGTGCTATGATGCTGGTTATACTACCCCTGGTCAGGTGGTCCTGTTAATGTACTATGATGCTGGTTATACCACCCCTAGTCAGGTGGTCCTGTTAATGTACTATGATGCTGGTTATACTACCCTGGTCAGGTGGTCCTGTTAATGTGCTATGATGCTGGTTATACTACCCCTGGTCAGGTGGTCCTGTTAATGTACTATGATGCTGGTTATACTACCCCTGGTCAGGTGGTCCTGTTAATGTGCTATGATGCTGGTTATACTACCCCTGGTCAGGTGGTCCTGTTAATGTACTATGATGCTGGTTATACTACCCCTGGTCAGGTGGTCCTGTTAATGTGCTATGATGCTGGTTATACTACCCCTGGTCAGATGGTCCTGTTAATGTACTATGATGCTGGTTATACTACCCCAGGTCAGGTGGTCCTGTTAATGTACTATGATGCTGGTTATACTACCCCTGGTCAGGTGGTCCTGTTAATGTGCTATGATGCTGGTTATACTACCCCTGGTCAGGTGGTCCTGTTAATGTGCTATGATGTTGGTTATACTACCCCTGGTCAGGTGGTCCTGTTAATGTACTATGATGCTGGTTATACCACCCCTGGTCAGGTGGCCCTGTTAATATGCTATGATGCTGGTTATACTACCCCTGGTCAGGTGGTCCTGTTAATGTACTATGATGCTGGTTATACCACCCCTGGTCAGGTGGTCCTGTTAATGTACTATGATGCTGGTTATACTACCCCTGGTCAGGTGGTCCTGTTAATGTACTATGATGCTGGTTATACCACCCCTGGTCAGGTGTTCCTGTTAATGTACTATGATGCTGGTTATACTACCCCTGGTCAGGTGGTCCTGCTAATGTGCTATGATGCTGGTTATACTACCCCTGGTCAGGTGGTCCTGTTAATGTACTATGATGCTGGTTATACTACCCCTGGTCAGGTGGTCCTGTTAATGTACTATGATGCTGGTTATACTACCCCTGGTCAGGTGGTCCTGTTAATGTACTATGATGCTGGTTATACTACCCCTGGTCAGGTGGTCCTGTTAATGTACTATGATGCTGGTTATACTACCCCTGGTCAGGTGGTCCTGCTAATGTGCTATGATGCTGGTTATACTACCCCTGGTCAGGTGGTCCTGCTAATGTACTATGATGCTGGCTATACTACCCCTGGTCAGGTGGTCCTGTTAATGTACTATGATGCTGGTTATACTACCCCTGGTCAGGTGGTCCTGTTAATGTACTATGATGCTGGTTATACCGCCCCTGGTCAGGTGGTCCTGTTAATGTGCTATGATGCTGGTTATACCACCCCTGGTCAGGTGGTCCTGTTAATGTACTATGATGCTGGTTATACTACCCCTGGTCAGGTGGTCCTGTTAATGTACTATGATGCTGGTTATACTACCCCTGGTCATGTGGTCCTGTTAATGTGCTATGATGCTGGTTATACTACCCCTGGTCAGGTGGTCCTGTTAATGTGCTATGATGCTGGTTATACCACCCCTGGTCAGGTGGTCCTGTTAATGTACTATGATGCTGGTTATACCACCCCTGGTCAGGTGGTCCTGTTAATGTACTATGATGCTGGTTATACCACCCCTGGTCAGGTGGTCCTGTTAATGTGCTATGATGCTGGTTATACTACCCCTGGTCAGGCGGCCCTGTTAATGTACTATGATGCTGGTTATACTACCCCTGGTCAGGCGGCCCTGTTAATGTACTATGATGCTGGTTATACTACCCCTGGTCAGGCGGCCCTGTTAATGTACTATGATGCTGGTTATACTACCCCAGGTCAGGCGGCCCTGTTAATGTACTATGATGCTGGTTATACTACCCCTGGTCAGGCGGCCCTGTTAATGTACTATGATGCTGGTTATACTACCCCTGGTCAGGCGGCCCTGTTAATGTACTATGATGCTGGTTATACTACCCCTGGTTAGGCGGCCCTGTTAATGTACTATGATGCTGGTTATACTACCCCAGGTCAGGCGGCCCTGTTAATGTACTATGATGCTGGTTATACCACCCCCGGTTAGGCGGCCCTGTTAATGTACTATGATGCTGGTTATACTACCCCTGGTTAGGCGGCCCTGTTAATGTACTATGATGCTGGTTATACTACCCCTGGTCAGGCGGCCCTGTTAATGTACTATGATGCTGGTTATACTACCCCTGGTTAGGCGGCCCTGTTAATGTACTATGATGCTGGTTATACTACCCCTGGTTAGGCGGCCCTGTTAATGTACTATGATGCTGGTTATACTACCCCTGGTTAGGCGGCCCTGTTAATGTACTATGATGCTGGTTATACTACCCCTGGTCAGGCGGCCCTGTTAATGTACTATGATGCTGGTTATACTACCCCTGGTTAGGCGGCCCTGTTAATGTACTATGATGCTGGTTATACTACCCCTGGTCAGGCGGCCCTGTTAATGTACTATGATGCTGGTTATACTACCCCTGGTTAGGCGGCCCTGTTAATGTACTATGATGCTGGTTATACTACCCCTGGTTAGGCGGCCCTGTTAATGTACTATGATGCTGGTTATACTACCCCTGGTTAGGCGGCCCTGTTAATGTACTATGATGCTGGTTATACTACCCCTGGTTAGGCGGCCCTGTTAATGTACTATGATGCTGGTTATACTACCCCTGGTCAGGCGGCCCTGTTAATGTACTATGATGCTGGTTATACTACCCCTGGTTAGGCGGCCCTGTTAATGTACTATGATGCTGGTTATACTACCCCTGGTTAGGCGGTCCTGTTAATGTACTATGATGCTGGTTATACTACCCCTGGTCAGGCGGCCCTGTTAATGTACTATGATGCTGGTTATACTACCCCTGGTTAGGCGGCCCTGTTAATGTACTATGATGCTGGTTATACTACCCCTGGTTAGGCGGCCCTGTTAATGTACTATGTTGCTGGTTATACTACCCCTGGTTAGGCGGCCCTGTTAATGTACTATGATGCTGGTTATACTACCCCTGGTTAGGCGGCCCTGTTAATGTACTATGATGCTGGTTATACTACCCCTGGTTAGGCGGCCCTGTTAATGTACTATGATGCTGGTTATACTACCCCTGGTTAGGCGGCCCTGTTAATGTACTATGATGCTGGTTATACTACCCCTGGTCAGGCGGCCCTGTTAATGTACTATGATGCTGGTTATACTACCCCTGGTTAGGCGGCCCTGTTAATGTACTATGATGCTGGTTATACTACCCCTGGTTAGGCGGCCCTGTTAATGTGCTATGATGCTGGTTATACTACCCCTGGTTAGGCGGTCCTGTTAATGTACTATGATGCTGGTTATACTACCCCTGGTTAGGCGGCCCTGTTAATGTACTATGATGCTGGTTATACTACCCCTGGTTAGGCGGCCCTGTTAATGTACTATGATGCTGGTTATACTACCCCTGGTTAGGCGGCCCTGTTAATGTACTATGATGCTGGTTATACTACCCCTGGTTAGGCGGCCCTGTTAATGTACTATGATGCTGGTTATACTACCCCTGGTCAGGCGGCCCTGTTAATGTACTATGATGCTGGTTATACTACCCCTGGTCAGGCGGCCCTGTTAATGTACTATGATGCTGGTTATACTACCCCTGGTCAGGCGGCCCTGTTAATGTACTATGATGCTGGTTATACTACCCCTGGTTAGGCGGCCCTGTTAATGTACTATGATGCTGGTTATACTACCCCTGGTTAGGCGGCCCTGTTAATGTACTATGATGCTGGTTATACTACCCCTGGTCAGGCGGTCCTGTTAATGTACTATGATGCTGGTTATACTACCCCTGGTCAGGCGGCCCTGTTAATGTACTATGATGCTGGTTATACTACCCCTGGTTAGGCGGCCCTGTTAATGTACTATGATGCTGGTTATACTATCCCTGGTTAGGCGGCCCTGTTAATGTACTATGATGCTGGTTATACTACCCCTGGTCAGGTGGCCCTGTTAATGTGCTATGATGCTGGTTATACTACCCCTGGTCAGGCGGCCCTGTTAATGTACTATGATGCTGGTTATACTACCCCTGGTCAGGCGGCCCTGTTAATGTACTATGATGCTGGTTATACTACCCCTGGTCAGGCGGCCCTGTTAATGTACTATGATGCTGGTTATACTACCCCTGGTCAGGCGGCCCTGTTAATGTACTATGATGCTGGTTATACAACCCCTGGTCAGGTGGCCCTGTTAATGTACTATGATGCTGGTTATACTACCCCTGGTCAGGTGGCCCTGTTAATGTACTATGATGCTGGTTATACTACCCCTGGTCAGGCGGCCCTGTTAATGTACTATGATGCTGGTTATACTACCCCTGGTCAGGCGGCCCTGTTAATGTACTATGATGCTGGTTATACTACCCCTGGTTAGGCGGCCCTGTTAATGTACTATGATGCTGGTTATACTACCCCTGGTCAGGCGGCCCTGTTAATGTACTATGATGCTGGTTATACTACCCCTGGTTAGGCGGCCCTGTTAATGTACTATGATGCTGGTTATACTATCCCTGGTTAGGCGGCCCTGTTAATGTACTATGATGCTGGTTATACTACCCCTGGTCAGGTGGCCCTGTTAATGTGCTATGATGCTGGTTATACTACCCCTGGTCAGGCGGCCCTGTTAATGTACTATGATGCTGGTTATACTACCCCTGGTTAGGCGGCCCTGTTAATGTACTATGATGCTGGTTATACTACCCCTGGTCAGGCGGCCCTGTTAATGTACTATGATGCTGGTTATACTACCCCTGGTTAGGCGGCCCTGTTAATGTACTATGATGCTGGTTATACTACCCCTGGTTAGGCGGCCCTGTTAATGTACTATGATGCTGGTTATACTACCCCTGGTCAGGCGGTCCTGTTAATATGCTATGATGCTGGTTATACTACCCCTGGTCAGGCGGCCCTGTTAATGTACTATGATGCTGGTTATACTACCCCTGGTTAGGCGGCCCTGTTAATGTACTATGATGCTGGTTATACTACCCCTGGTCAGGCGGCCCTGTTAATGTGCTATGATGCTGGTTATACTACCCCTGGTCAGGCGGTCCTGTTAATGTACTATGATGCTGGTTATACTACCCCAGGTCAGGCGGCCCTGTTAATGTACTATGATGCTGGTTATACTACCCCTGGTCAGGCGGTCCTGTTAATATGCTATGATGCTGGTTATACTACCCCTGGTCAGGCGGCCCTGTTAATGTACTATGATGATGGTTATACTACCCCAGGTTAGGCGGCCCTGTTAATGTACTATGATGCTGGTTATACCATCCCCGGTTAGGCGGCCCTGTTAATGTACTATGATGCTGGTTATACTACCCCTGGTCAGGCGGCCCTGTTAATGTACTATGTTGCTGGTTATACTACCCCCGGTCAGGCGGCCCTGTTAATGTACTATGATGCTGGTTATACTACCCCTGGTCAGGCGGCCCTGTTAATGTACTATGATGCTGGTTATACTACCCCTGGTTAGGCGGCCCTGTTAATGTGATATGATGCTGGTTATACTACCCCTGGTCAGGTGGTCCTGTTAATGTACTATGATGCTGGTTATACTATCCCTGGTTAGGCGGCCCTGTTAATGTACTATGATGCTGGTTATACTACCCCTGGTCAGGCGGCCCTGTTAATGTACTATGATGCTGGTTATACTACCCCCGGTTAGGCGGCCCTGTTAATGTGATATGATGCTGGTTATACTACCCCTGGTCAGGTGGTCCTGTTAATGTACTATGATGCTGGTTATACTATCCCTGGTTAGGCGGCCCTGTTAATGTACTATGATGCTGGTTATACTACCCCTGGTCAGGCGGCCCTGTTAATGTACTATGATGCTGGTTATACTACCCCCGGTTAGGCGGCCCTGTTAATGTGATATGATGCTGGTTATACTACCCCTGGTTAGGTGGTCCTGTTAATGTACTATGATGCTGGTTATACTACCCCTGGTCAGGCGGCCCTGTTAATGTACTATGATGCTGGTTATACTACCCCTGGTCAGGTGGTCCTGTTAATGTACTATGATGCTGGTTATACTATCCCTGGTTAGGCGGCCCTGTTAATGTACTATGATGCTGGTTATACTACCCCTGGTCAGGCGGCCCTGTTAATGTACTATGATGCTGGTTATACTACCCCTGGTTAGGTGGTCCTGTTAATGTACTATGATGCTGGTTATACTATCCCTGGTTAGGCGGCCCTGTTAATGTACTATGATGCTGGTTATACTACCCCTGGTCAGGCGGCCCTGTTAATGTACTATGATGCTGGTTATACCACCCCCGGTCAGGCGGCCCTGTTAATGTACTATGATGCTGGTTATACTACCCCTGGTTAGGCGGCCCTGTTAATGTACTATGATGCTGGTTATACTACCCCTGGTTAGGCGGCCCTGTTAATGTACTATGATGCTGGTTATACTACCCCTGGTTAGGCGGCCCTGTTAATGTGCTATGATGCTGGTTATACTACCCCTGGTCAGGCGGTCCTGTTAATATGCTATGATGCTGGTTATACTACCCCTGGTCAGGCGGCCCTGTTAATGTACTATGATGCTGGTTATACTACCCCTGGTTAGGTGGCCCTGTTAATGTACTATGATGCTGGTTATACTACCCCCGGTCAGGCGGCCCTGTTAATGTACTATGATGCTGGTTATACTACCCCAGGTTAGGCGGCCCTGTTAATGTACTATGATGCTGGTTATACTACCCCTGGTTAGGCGGCCCTGTTAATGTACTATGATGCTGGTTATACTACCCCTGGTCAGGCGGCCCTGTTAATGTACTATGATGCTGGTTATACTACCCCTGGTCAGGCGGCCCTGTTAATGTACTATGATGCTGGTTATACTACCCCTGGTTAGGCGGCCCTGTTAATGTACTATGATGCTGGTTATACTACCCCTGGTTAGGCGGCCCTGTTAATGTACTATGATGCTGGTTATACTACCCCTGGTCAGGCGGCCCTGTTAATGTACTATGATGCTGGTTATACTACCCCTGGTTAGGCGGCCCTGTTAATGTACTATGATGCTGGTTATACTACCCCTGGTTAGGCGGCCCTGTTAATGTACTATGATGCTGGTTATACCACCCCTGGTCAGGTGGCCCTGTTAATGTACTATGATGCTGGTTATACTACCCCTGGTTAGGTGGTCCTGTTAATGTGCTATGATGCTGGTTATACTTCCCCTGGTTAGGCGGCCCTGTTAATGTACTATGATGCTGGTTATACTACCCCTGGTTAGGCGGCCCTGTTAATGTACTATGATGCTGGTTATACTACCCCTGGTTAGGCGGCCCTGTTAATGTACTATGATGCTGGTTATACTACCCCCTGGTTAGGCGGCCCTGTTAATGTACTATGATGCTGGTTATACTACCCCTGGTTAGGCGGCCCTGTTAATGTACTATGATGCTGGTTATACTACCCCTGGTCAGGTGGTCCTGTTAATGTACTATGATGCTGGTTATACTACCCCTGGTTAGGCGGCCCTGTTAATGTGATATGATGCTGGTTATACCACCCCTGGTTAGGCGGCCCTGTTAATGTACTATGATGCTGGTTATACTACCCCTGGTCAGGCGGCCCTGTTAATGTACTATGATGCTGGTTATACTACCCCTGGTCAGGCGGCCCTGTTAATGTACTATGATGCTGGTTATACTACCCCTGGTTAGGCGGCCCTGTTAATGTACTATGATGCTGGTTATACTACCCCCGGTTAGGCGGCCCTGTTAATGTACTATGATGCTGGTTATACTACCCCTGGTCAGGCGGCCCTGTTAATGTACTATGATGCTGGTTATACTATCCCTGGTTAGGCGGCCCTGTTAATGTACTATGATGCTGGTTATACTACCCCAGGTTAGGCGGCCCTGTTAATGTACTATGATGCTGGTTATACTACCCCCGGTTAGGCGGCCCTGTTAATGTACTATGATGCTGGTTATACTACCCCAGGTCAGGCGGCCCTGTTAATGTACTATGATGCTGGTTATACTACCCCTGGTTAGGTGGCCCTGTTAATGTACTATGATGCTGGTTATACTACCCCTGGTTAGGCGGTCCTGTTAATGTACTATGATGCTGGTTATACTACCCCTGGTCAGGCGGCCCTGTTAATGTACTATGATGCTGGTTATACTACCCCCGGTCAGGTGGCCCTGTTAATGTACTATGATGCTGGTTATACCACCCCTGGTCAGGCGGCCCTGTTAATGTACTATGATGCTGGTTATACTACCCCTGGTTAGGCGGCCCTGTTAATGTACTATGATGCTGGTTATACTACCCCTGGTTAGGCGGTCCTGTTAATGTACTATGATGCTGGTTATACTACCCCTGGTTAGGCGGCCCTGTTAATGTACTATGATGCTGGTTATACTACCCCCGGTTAGGCGGCCCTGTTAATGTACTATGATGCTGGTTATACTACCCCTGGTTAGGTGGTCCTGTTAATGTACTATGATGCTGGTTATACTACCCCTGGTTAGGTGGTCCTGTTAATGTGCTATGATGCTGGTTATACTACCCCTGGTTAGGCGGCCCTGTTAATGTACTATGATGCTGGTTATACTACCCCTGGTTAGGCGGCCCTGTTAATGTACTATGATGCTGGTTATACTACCCCTGGTCAGGCGGCCCTGTTAATGTACTATGATGCTGGTTATACTACCCCAGGTCAGGCGGCCCTGTTAATGTACTATGATGCTGGTTATACTACCCCTGGTAAGGCGGCCCTGTTAATGTACTATGATGCTAGTTATACTACCCCCGGTTAGGTGGCCCTGTTAATGTACTATGATGCTGGTTATACCACCCCTGGTCAGGCGGCCCTGTTAATGTACTATGATGCTGGTTATACTACCCCTGGTTAGGCGGCCCTGTTAATGTACTATGATGCTGGTTATACTACCCCAGGTTAGGCGGCCCTGTTAATGTACTATGATGCTGGTTATACTACCCCAGGTTAGGCGGCCCTGTTAATGTACTATGATGCTGGTTATACTACCCCTGGTTAGGCGGCCCTGTTAATGTACTATGATGCTGGTTATACTACCCCTGGTTAGGCGGCCCTGTTAATGTACTATGATGCTGGTTATACTACCCCTGGTTAGGCGGCCCTGTTAATGTACTATGATGCTGGTTATACTACCCCTGGTTAGGCGGCCCTGTTAATGTACTATGATGCTGGTTATACTACCCCAGGTCAGGCGGCCCTGTTAATGTACTATGATGCTGGTTATACCGCCCCTGGTTAGGCGGCCCTGTTAATGTACTATGATGCTGGTTATACTACCCCTGGTCAGGCGGCCCTGTTAATGTACTATGATGCTGGTTATACTACCCCTGGTTAGGCGGCCCTGTTAATGTACTATGATGCTGGTTATACTACCCCTGGTCAGGCGGCCCTGTTAATGTACTATGATGCTGGTTATACTACCCCTGGTTAGGCGGCCCTGTTAATGTACTATGATGCTGGTTATACTACCCCTGGTTAGGCGGCCCTGTTAATGTACTATGATGCTGGTTATACTACCCCTGGTCAGGCGGCCATGTTAATGTGCTATGATGCTGGTTATACTACCCCTGGTTAGGCGGCCCTGTTAATGTACTATGATGCTGGTTATACTACCCCTGGTCAGGCGGCCCTGTTAATGTACTATGATGCTGGTTATACTACCCCTGGTCAGGCGGTCCTGTTAATGTACTATGATGCTGGTTATACCACCCCTGGTTAGGCGGCCCTGTTAATGTGCTATGGTGCTGGTTATACTACCCCTGGTCAGGCGGCCCTGTTAATGTACTATGATGCTGGTTATACTACCCCTGGTCAGGCGGCCCTGTTAATGTACTATGATGCTGGTTATACTACACCTGGTTAGGCGGCCCTGTTAATGTGCTATGATGCTGGTTATACTACCCCTGGTTAGGTGGCCCTGTTAATGTGCTATGGTGCTGGTTATACTACCCCTGGTCAGGCGGCCCTGTTAATGTACTATGATGCTGGTTATACTACCCCTGGTCAGGTGGTCCTGTTAATGTACTATGATGCTGGTTATACCACCCCTGGTTAGGCGGCCCTGTTAATGTGCTATGGTGCTGGTTATACTACCCCTGGTCAGGCGGCCCTGTTAATGTACTATGATGCTGGTTATACTACCCCTGGTCAGGTGGTCCTGTTAATGTACTATGATGCTGGTTATACTACCCCTGGTTAGGCGGTCCTGTTAATGTACTATGATGCTGGTTATACTACCCCTGGTAAGGCGGCCCTGTTAATGTACTATGATGCTGGTTATACTACCCCAGGTCAGGCGGCCCTGTTAATGTACTATGATGCTGGTTATACCACCCCTGGTTAGGCGGCCCTGTTAATGTACTATGATGCTGGTTATACTACCCCCGGTTAGGCGGCCCTGTTAATGTACTATGATGCTGGTTATACTACCCCTGGTTAGGCGGCCCTGTTAATGTACTATGATGCTGGTTATACTACCCCTGGTCAGGCGGCCCTGTTAATGTACTATGATGCTGGTTATACTACCCCTGGTCAGGCGGCCCTGTTAATGTACTATGATGCTGGTTATACTACCCCTGGTTAGGCGGCCCTGTTAATGTACTATGATGCTGGTTATACTACCCCTGGTTAGGCGGCCCTGTTAATGTGATATGATGCTGGTTATACTACCCCTGGTCAGGCGGCCCTGTTAATGTACTATGATGCTGGTTATACTACCCCTGGTTAGGCGGCCCTGTTAATGTACTATGATGCTGGTTATACTACCCCTGGTCAGGCGGCCCTGTTAATGTACTATGATGCTGGTTATACTACCCCTGGTCAGGCGGCCCTGTTAATGTACTATGATGCTGGTTATACTACCCCTGGTCAGGCGGCCCTGTTAATGTACTATGATGCTGGTTATACTACCCCAGGTTAGGCGGCCCTGTTAATGTACTATGATGCTGGTTATACTACCCCTGGTTAGGCGGCCCTGTTAATGTACTATGATGCTGGTTATACTACCCCTGGTCAGGCGGCCCTGTTAATGTACTATGATGCTGGTTATACTACCCCTGGTTAGGCGGCCCTGTTAATGTACTATGATGCTGGTTATACTACCCCTGGTTAGGCGGCCCTGTTAATGTACTATGATGCTGGTTATACTACCCCTGGTTAGGCGGCCCTGTTAATGTGATATGATGCTGGTTATACTACCCCTGGTTAGGCGGCCCTGTTAATGTGCTATGATGCTGGTTATACTACCCCTGGTTAGGCGGCCCTGTTAATGTACTATGATGCTGGTTATACCACCCCTGGTTAGGCGGCCCTGTTAATGTACTATGATGCTGGTTATACTACCCCTGGTTAGGCGGCCCTGTTAATGTACTATGATGCTGGTTATACTACCCCAGGTTAGGCGGCCCTGTTAATGTACTATGATGCTGGTTATACTACCCCAGGTTAGGCGGCCCTGTTAATGTGCTATGATGCTGGTTATACTACCCCTGGTCAGGCGGCCCTGTTAATGTACTATGATGCTGGTTATACTACCCCTGGTTAGGCGGCCCTGTTAATGTACTATGATGCTGGTTATACTACCCCTGGTCAGGCGGCCCTGTTAATGTACTATGATGCTGGTTATACTACCCCTGGTTTGGCGGCCCTGTTAATGTACTATGATGCTGGTTATACTACCCCAGGTCAGGCGGCCCTGTTAATGTACTATGATGCTGGTTATACTACCCCTGGTTAGGCGGCCCTGTTAATGTACTATGATGCTGGTTATACTACCCCCGGTTAGGCGGCCCTGTTAATGTACTATGATGCTGGTTATACTACCCCTGGTCAGGCGGCCCTGTTAATGTACTATGATGCTGGTTATACTACCCCTGGTTAGGCGGCCCTGTTAATGTACTATGATGCTGGTTATACTACCCCCGGTCAGGCGGCCCTGTTAATGTACTATGATGCTGGTTATACTACCCCTGGTAAGGCGGCCCTGTTAATGTACTATGATGCTGGTTATACTACCCCTGGTCAGGCGGCCCTGTTAATGTACTATGATGCTGGTTATACTACCCCTGGTCAGGCGGCCCTGTTAATGTACTATGATGCTGGTTATACTACCCCTGGTTAGGCGGCCCTGTTAATGTACTATGATGCTGGTTATACTACCCCTGGTTAGGCGGCCCTGTTAATGTACTATGATGCTGGTTATACTACCCCTGGTTAGGTGGTCCTGTTAATGTACTATGATGGTGGTTATACTACCCCTGGTTAGGCGGCCCTGTTAATGTACTATGATGCTGGTTATACTACCCCTGGTCAGGCGGCCCTGTTAATGTACTATGATGCTGGTTATACTACCCCTGGTTAGGCGGCCCTGTTAATGTGATATGATGCTGGTTATACTACCCCTGGTCAGGCGGCCCTGTTAATGTACTATGATGCTGGTTATACTATCCCTGGTTAGGCGGCCCTGTTAATGTGCTATGATGCTGGTTATACTATCCCTGGTTAGGCGGCCCTGTTAATGTACTATGATGCTGGTTATACTACCCCTGGTTAGGCGGCCCTGTTAATGTACTATGATGCTGGTTATACTACCCCTGGTTAGGCGGCCCTGTTA
Source organism: Siphonodentalium dalli (assembly GCA_032622095.1). Classification (NCBI taxonomy): domain Eukaryota; kingdom Metazoa; phylum Mollusca; class Scaphopoda; order Gadilida; family Siphonodentaliidae; genus Siphonodentalium; species Siphonodentalium dalli. The sequence goes on from CP136061.1 coordinate 274,772,192, forward strand.
ATGTACTATGATGCTGGTTATACTACCCCCGGTCAGGCGGCCCTGTTAATGTACTATGATGCTGGTTATACTACCCCAGGTTAGGCGGCCCTGTTAATGTGCTATGATGCTGGTTATACTACCCCTGGTCAGGCGGCCCTGTTAATGTGCTATGATGCTGGTTATACTACCCCTGGTCAGGTGGCCCTGTTAATGTACTATGATGCTGGTTATACTACCCCTGGTTAGGCGGCCCTGTTAATGTACTATGATGCTGGTTATACTACCCCTGGTCAGGTGGCCCTGTTAATGTGCTATGATGCTGGTTATACTACCCCTGGTTAGGCGGCCCTGTTAATGTGCTATGATGCTGGTTATACTACCCCTGGTCAGGTGGCCCTGTTAATGTACTATGATGCTGGTTATACTACCCCTGGTTAGGTGGCCCTGTTAATGTACTATGATGCTGGTTATACTACCCCTGGTTAGGCGGCCCTGTTAATGTACTATGATGCTGGTTATACTACCCCTGGTTAGGCGGCCCTGTTAATGTACTATGATGCTGGTTATACTACCCCTGGTTAGGCGGCCCTGTTAATGTGCTATGATGCTGGTTATACTACCCCTGGTCAGGTGGCCCTGTTAATGTACTATGATGCTGGTTATACTACCCCTGGTTAGGTGGCCCTGTTAATGTACTATGATGCTGGTTATACTACCCCTGGTTAGGCGGCCCTGTTAATGTACTATGATGCTGGTTATACTACCCCTGGTTAGGCGGCCCTGTTAATGTACTATGATGCTGGTTATACTACCCCTGGTCAGGCGGCCCTGTTAATGTACTATGATGCTGGTTATACTATCCCTGGTTAGGCGGCCCTGTTAATGTACTATGATGCTGGTTATACTACCCCTGGTTAGGCGGCCCTGTTAATGTACTATGATGCTGGTTATACTACCCCAGGTTAGGCGGCCCTGTTAATGTGCTATGATGCTGGTTATACTACCCCTGGTTAGGCGGCCCTGTTAATGTACTATGATGCTGGTTATACTACCCCAGGTTAGGCGGCCCTGTTAATGTACTATGATGCTGGTTATACTACCCCTGGTTAGGCGGCCCTGTTAATGTGCTATGATGCTGGTTATACTACCCCAGGTTAGGCGGCCCTGTTAATGTGATATGATGCTGGTTATACTACCCCTGGTCAGGCGGCCCTGTTAATGTACTATGATGCTGGTTATACTACCCCTGGTTAGGCGGCCCTGTTAATGTACTATGATGCTGGTTATACTACCCCTGGTCAGGCGGCCCTGTTAATGTACTATGATGCTGGTTATATTACCCCCGGTTAGGCGGCCCTGTTAATGTACTATGATGCTGGTTATACTACCCCTGGTCAGGCGGCCCTGTTAATGTACTATGATGCTGGTTATACTACCCCTGGTTAGGCGGCCCTGTTAATGTACTATGATGCTGGTTATACCACCCCTGGTCAGGCGGCCCTGTTAATGTACTATGATGCTGGTTATACTACCCCTGGTCAGGCGGCCCTGTTAATGTACTATGATGCTGGTTATACTACCCCAGGTTAGGCGGCCCTGTTAATGTACTATGATGCTGGTTATACTACCCCTGGTCAGGCGGCCCTGTTAATGTACTATGATGCTGGTTATACTACCCCTGGTTAGGCGGTCCTGTTAATGTACTATGATGCTGGTTATACCATCCCTGGTTAGGCGGCCCTGTTAATGTACTATGATGCTGGTTATACTACCCCAGGTCAGGCGGCCCTGTTAATGTGCTATGATGCTGGTTATACTACCCCTGGTTAGGCGGCCCTGTTAATGTACTATGATGCTGGTTATACTATCCCTGGTTAGGCGGCCCTGTTAATGTACTATGATGCTGGTTATACTACCCCTGGTTAGGCGGCCCTGTTAATGTACTATGATGCTGGTTATACTACCCCTGGTCAGGCGGCCCTGTTAATGTACTATGATGCTGGTTATACTACCCCAGGTTAGGTGGTCCTGTTAATGTACTATGATGCTGGTTATACTACCCCAGGTTAGGCGGCCCTGTTAATGTACTATGATGCTGGTTATACTACCCCTGGTCAGGCGGCCCTGTTAATGTGCTATGATGCTGGTTATACTACCCCTGGTTAGGCGGTCCTGTTAATGTACTATGATGCTGGTTATACTACCCCCGGTCAGGCGGCCCTGTTAATGTACTATGATGCTGGTTATACTACCCCTGGTCAGGCGGCCCTGTTAATGTACTATGATGCTGGTTATACTACCCCTGGTTAGGCGGCCCTGTTAATGTACTATGATGCTGGTTATACTACCCCTGGTTAGGCGGCCCTGTTAATGTACTATGATGCTGGTTATACTACCCCTGGTTAGGCGGCCCTGTTAATGTACTATGATGCTGGTTATACTACCCCTGGTTAGGCGGCCCTGTTAATGTACTATGATGCTGGTTATACTACCCCCGGTCAGGCGGCCCTGTTAATGTACTATGATGCTGGTTATACTACCCCTGGTCAGGCGGCCCTGTTAATGTACTATGATGCTGGTTATACTACCCCTGGTTAGGCGGCCCTGTTAATGTACTATGATGCTGGTTATACTACCCCTGGTTAGGCGGCCCTGTTAATGTACTATGATGCTGGTTATACTATCCCAGGTTAGGCGGCCCTGTTAATGTGCTATGATGCTGGTTATACTACCCCTGGTCAGGTGGTCATGTTAATGTACTATGATGCTGGTTATACTACCCCAGGTTAGGCGGCCCTGTTAATGTACTATGATGCTGGTTATACTACCCCTGGTTAGGTGGCCCTGTTAATGTACTATGATGCTGGTTATACTACCCCTGGTTAGGCGGCCCTGTTAATGTACTATGATGCTGGTTATACTACCCATGGTTAGGCGGCCCTGTTAATGTACTATGATGCTGGTTATACTACCCCCGGTCAGGCGGCCCTGTTAATGTACTATGATGCTGGTTATACTACCCCTGGTTAGGCGGCCCTGTTAATGTACTATGATGCTGGTTATACTACCCCCGGTCAGGCGGCCCTGTTAATGTACTATGATGCTGGTTATACTACCCCTGGTCAGGCGGCCCTGTTAATGTACTATGATGCTGGTTATACTACCCCTGGTTAGGCGGCCCTGTTAATGTACTATGATGCTGGTTATACTACCCCTGGTTAGGCGGCCCTGTTAATGTACTATGATGCTGGTTATACTACCCCCGGTCAGGCGGCCCTGTTAATGTACTATGATGCTGGTTATACTACCCCAGGTTAGGCGGCCCTGTTAATGTGCTATGATGCTGGTTATACTACCCCTGGTTAGGTGGCCCTGTTAATGTACTATGATGCTGGTTATACTACCCCTGGTTAGGCGGCCCTGTTAATGTACTATGATGCTGGTTATACTACCCCAGGTTAGGCGGCCCTGTTAATGTGATATGATGCTGGTTATACTACCCCTGGTCAGGCGGCCCTGTTAATGTACTATGATGCTGGTTATACTACCCCCGGTCAGGCGGCCCTGTTAATGTGCTATGATGCTGGTTATACTACCCCAGGTCAGGCGGCCCTGTTAATGTACTATGATGCTGGTTATACTATCCCTGGTTAGGCGGTCCTGTTAATGTACTATGATGCTGGTTATACCACCCCTGGTCCGGTGGTCCTGTTAATGTGCTATGATGCTGGTTATACTACCCCTGGTCAGGCGGCCCTGTTAATGTACTATGATGCTGGTTATACTACCCCTGGTTAGGCGGCCCTGTTAATGTACTATGATGCTGGTTATACTACCCCTGGTTAGGTGGTCCTGTTAATGTACTATGATGCTGGTTATACCACCCCTGGTCAGGCGGCCCTGTTAATGTACTATGATGCTGGTTATACTACCCCTGGTTAGGCGGCCCTGTTAATGTACTATGATGCTGGTTATACTACCCCCGGTTAGGCGGCCCTGTTAATGTACTATGATGCTGGTTATACTATCCCTGGTTAGGCGGCCCTGTTAATGTACTATGATGCTGGTTATACTACCCATGGTTAGGCGGCCCTGTTAATGTACTATGATGCTGGTTATACCACCCCTGGTTAGGCGGCCCTGTTAATGTACTATGATGCTGGTTATACCACCCCTGGTTAGGCGGCCCTGTTAATGTACTATGATGCTGGTTATACTACCCCCGGTCAGGCGGCCCTGTTAATGTGCTATGATGCTGGTTATACTACCCCTGGTCAGGCGGCCCTGTTAATGTACTATGATGCTGGTTATACTACCCCCGGTCAGGCGGCCCTGTTATTGTGCTATGATGCTGGTTATACTACCCCTGGTTAGGCGGCCCTGTTAATGTACTATGATGCTGGTTATACTATCCCTGGTTAGGCGGCCCTGTTAATGTACTATGATGCTGGTTATACTACCCATGGTTAGGCGGCCCTGTTAATGTACTATGATGCTGGTTATACTACCCCTGGTCAGGCGGCCCTGTTAATGTACTATGATGCTGGTTATACTACCCCCGGTCAGGCGGCCCTGTTAATGTACTATGATGCTGGTTATACTACCCCTGGTCAGGCGGCCCTGTTAATGTACTATGATGCTGGTTATACTACCCCTGGTTAGGCGGCCCTGTTAATGTACTATGATGCTGGTTATACTACCCCTGGTTAGGCGGCCCTGTTAATGTACTATGATGCTGGTTATACTACCCCCGGTCAGGCGGCCCTGTTAATGTACTATGATGCTGGTTATACTACCCCAGGTTAGGCGGCCCTGTTAATGTGCTATGATGCTGGTTATACTACCCCTGGTTAGGTGGCCCTGTTAATGTACTATGATGCTGGTTATACTACCCCTGGTTAGGCGGCCCTGTTAATGTACTATGATGCTGGTTATACTACCCCAGGTTAGGCGGCCCTGTTAATGTGATATGATGCTGGTTATACTACCCCTGGTCAGGCGGCCCTGTTAATGTACTATGATGCTGGTTATACTACCCCTGGTCAGGTGGTCCTGTTAATGTACTATGATGCTGGTTATACTACCCCCGGTCAGGCGGCCCTGTTAATGTGCTATGATGCTGGTTATACTACCCCTGGTCAGGCGGCCCTGTTAATGTACTATGATGCTGGTTATACTACCCCCGGTCAGGCGGCCCTGTTAATGTGCTATGATGCTGGTTATACTACCCCAGGTCAGGCGGCCCTGTTAATGTACTATGATGCTGGTTATACTATCCCTGGTTAGGCGGTCCTGTTAATGTACTATGATGCTGGTTATACCACCCCTGGTCCGGTGGTCCTGTTAATGTGCTATGATGCTGGTTATACTACCCCTGGTCAGGCGGCCCTGTTAATGTACTATGATGCTGGTTATACTACCCCTGGTTAGGCGGCCCTGTTAATGTACTATGATGCTGGTTATACTACCCCTGGTTAGGTGGTCCTGTTAATGTACTATGATGCTGGTTATACCACCCCTGGTCAGGCGGCCCTGTTAATGTACTATGATGCTGGTTATACTACCCCTGGTTAGGCGGCCCTGTTAATGTACTATGATGCTGGTTATACTACCCCTGGTTAGGCGGCCCTGTTAATGTACTATGATGCTGGTTATACTACCCCCGGTCAGGTGGTCCTGTTAATGTACTATGATGCTGGTTATACTACCCCTGGTCAGGTGGTCCTGTTAATGTACTATGATGCTGGTTATACTACCCCTGGTTAGGCGGCCCTGTTAATGTACTATGATGCTGGTTATACTACCCCCGGTCAGGCGGCCCTGTTAATGTACTATGATGCTGGTTATACTACCCCTGGTCAGGCGGCCCTGTTAATGTGCTATGATGCTGGTTATACCATCCCTGGTCAGGTGGTCCTGTTAATGTACTATGATGCTGGTTATACTACCCCCGGTTAGGCGGCCCTGTTAATGTACTATGATGCTGGTTATACTACCCCCGGTCAGGCGGTCCTGTTAATGTACTATGATGCTGGTTATACTACCCCTGGTCAGGCGGCCCTGTTAATGTACTATGATGCTGGTTATACTACCCCTGGTCAGGTGGTCCTGTTAATGTGCTATGATGCTGGTTATACCACCCCTGGTCAGGTGGTCCTGTTAATGTACTATGATGCTGGTTATACTACCCCTGGTCAGGTGGTCCTGTTAATGTGCTATGATGCTGGTTATACCAACCCTGGTCAGGTGGTCCTGTTAATGTACTATGATGCTGGTTATAGCAACCACAACGCGCCGCAGGCGCGTTGTTGCTTTTCATGTTTAGGCGTGAATGACGTCATTAATTTTTACAATACCATGAAACAGCATTTCGACGCGATGAAAATCCGGACAAGAAAAATGGGTTAAAAATCACGTGACTTCCGCTTCGCTTTCGCATAGAATCATGGGAACAATAATATCCCAAAAAGAAACGGTGACACAGAATCGGAAGTGGACCAACGGGATGGTTATAAAATTAACAACTTTAGTTTTTCTGAACAATTCCTACGTGATTTTGGCCTATAGATTAGTTTCGTTTGACCAATTTCGTTGGTTAGCTGAATAAAATCAGCGAAGACGTCATGACATGGTCCATGACGTCATTTGCGTCATTTGGTGTTGTGGGCTAGAATCCAGAAAAAATTGGTCTCCGCAGGAAACACTGATTTCACATCAGTATACTAGACTTGGTTGCATTCATAACCGTTTTCGCAAAAGATATATGCGAAAATAGCACAAGCAAACGTGCCTGCTTCAGAATCAAATTACCACAGTTGAATAGCCAAGGATGTACCCTTTCCAACAATGTATAGCACGACATCGTGTGTTGCGCCGATGTTTACTTATGGTGTTTTGTAATAACCATCCCGCCTTAGCTGCGTGTAATTTTCCTCCGGACAAATTGCTCAGCGAAAAATCCCCCTAATAGGCGGACAACACATTCAATAAGTTCCCGTCTCGCAACGATTTGGCCTCACAGACATATCAGCGGCTTATCAATTCCTTCGAGATAAATGATTGAACCAATCTACCCTAACAAGGGGGATTTTTTCACGGTTGTATGTCGCGCGAATAGTATTGGCTGGCTGCCAGGTATTCACACTCAACATCGGAACGCGGCTTATTATTTGAAATCATTTGTGAGCAGTGGTGGCAGCGAGGAAGTCAAATGATATGTCCATCATAACATGGGTCGCCTTCGTTGGTGAAGTTGGAATTAAGCCTCAACCAAATTTGTTGTCAAGTTGATGTGGGGGGCTTATATGACCTTGACCTTGACCATAAAATGACCTTGACCTCTGTTGAAAGACATCTCACTTAAAGGGCCATTTTGCTAGATATGTGTTGCGATGTACGCGCTAATGTCAATATTCAGAGGCCTTTTATAGCTATCCTTTAGAAATATACCGGTATCGAGGCTCCTACATACTCGAGTCTGTATCTGACGAACAGAAACATGGGAGTACGATATCCATTTAAACTTGACCTCCATAAAGAATCTATTATATATTTGAAGAAAGTTTGTGGTCTGTGCGTGTGGGTGTGTGTGTATGTATGTGTGTGTGTTTCCGCGATGGAATCGGAAACGGCTAACCGATTTTGATGAAACTTGGTACGGGTATGTAGTTTGACCTGAGGACTAACATGGGTATATCCGTTTGCCCGTGCGGCGTGACCTTGACCTTCAAATGACCTTGAACTCAAGTTCTCCGCTGAGCCGATTTTCACCAAATTTGGTATGTGGGGGTAGTTTCAGGCGCTGAGCAATTTCGTCACACCCGGATGCCCGTGCGGCGTGAACTTGATATTTTAAATGACATTGAACTGTATCTGGGTATCCACTGGCCCGATTTCCACCATTTTTTGGGGGTGTTGGTGTAGATGGGGATGCCAACAAATTTCGTCTCACCCACATGCCCGTCAGACAGGTACCCAGCTAAAACCTAATGTATAGTTTGTGACTTTTGTCTGTTAGCTATGGCCGGGAAAACTTCCGGACGGATTTCGACGAAACTTGATACCTAAGTGTACGTTTGTCCGGGAAGTGTTTTGGACGGGTCAAAGTGTGATGCTTGATCTTCAAAATGGTCGATTCAAGATCAAATCGGGTATTAGTGGCGGATTTCGACGATATTCGATAGCTAGGGATACTTTTGTCCGGGCAGTGTTTTGGACGGCTTAACTCGTAACCCCGACCTGACATTGACATTCAAAACGGTAAATTCAAGGTCAAATCTGGTCAAATTTCGCATAACTAGATCCGACGAAGCACCGCGTGTGGTTGCCCCGTTACGTGTCACGTACGATCATATTACTACCCCTGGTCAGGTGGTCCTGTTAATGTACTATGATGCTGGTTATACTACCCCTGGTCAGGTGGTCCTGTTAATGTACTATGATGCTGGTTATACTACCCCTGGTCAGGTGGTCCTGTTAATGTGCTATGATGCTGGTTATACCGCCCCTGGTCAGGTGGTCCTGTTAATGTACTATGATGCTGGTTATACTACCCCTGGTCAGGTGGTCCTGTTAATGTACTATGATGCTGGTTATACCACCCCTGGTCAGGTGGTCCTGTTAATGTGCTATGATGCTGGTTATACTACCCCTGGTCAGGTGGTCCTGTTAATGTGCTATGATGCTGGTTATACCACCCCTGGTCAGGTGGTCCTGTTAATGTGCTATGATGCTGGTTATACTACCCCTGGTTAGGCGGCCCTGTTAATGTACTATGATGCTGGTTATACTACCCCTGGTTAGGCGGCCCTGTTAATGTACTATGATGCTGGTTATACTACCCCCGGTCAGGTGGTCCTGTTAATGTACTATGATGCTGGTTATACTACCCCTGGTCAGGTGGTCCTGTTAATGTACTATGATGCTGGTTATACTACCCCTGGTTAGGCGGCCCTGTTAATGTACTATGATGCTGGTTATACTACCCCCGGTCAGGCGGCCCTGTTAATGTACTATGATGCTGGTTATACTACCCCTGGTCAGGCGGCCCTGTTAATGTGCTATGATGCTGGTTATACCATCCCTGGTCAGGTGGTCCTGTTAATGTACTATGATGCTGGTTATACTACCCCCGGTTAGGCGGCCCTGTTAATGTACTATGATGCTGGTTATACTACCCCCGGTCAGGCGGTCCTGTTAATGTACTATGATGCTGGTTATACTACCCCTGGTCAGGCGGCCCTGTTAATGTACTATGATGCTGGTTATACTACCCCTGGTCAGGTGGTCCTGTTAATGTGCTATGATGCTGGTTATACCACCCCTGGTCAGGTGGTCCTGTTAATGTACTATGATGCTGGTTATACTACCCCTGGTCAGGTGGTCCTGTTAATGTGCTATGATGCTGGTTATACCAACCCTGGTCAGGTGGTCCTGTTAATGTACTATGATGCTGGTTATAGCAACCACAACGCGCCGCAGGCGCGTTGTTGCTTTTCATGTTTAGGCGTGAATGACGTCATTAATTTTTACAATACCATGAAACAGCATTTCGACGCGATGAAAATCCGGACAAGAAAAATGGGTTAAAAATCACGTGACTTCCGCTTCGCTTTCGCATAGAATCATGGGAACAATAATATCCCAAAAAGAAACGGTGACACAGAATCGGAAGTGGACCAACGGGATGGTTATAAAATTAACAACTTTAGTTTTTCTGAACAATTCCTACGTGATTTTGGCCTATAGATTAGTTTCGTTTGACCAATTTCGTTGGTTAGCTGAATAAAATCAGCGAAGACGTCATGACATGGTCCATGACGTCATTTGCGTCATTTGGTGTTGTGGGCTAGAATCCAGAAAAAATTGGTCTCCGCAGGAAACACTGATTTCACATCAGTATACTAGACTTGGTTGCATTCATAACCGTTTTCGCAAAAGATATATGCGAAAATAGCACAAGCAAACGTGCCTGCTTCAGAATCAAATTACCACAGTTGAATAGCCAAGGATGTACCCTTTCCAACAATGTATAGCACGACATCGTGTGTTGCGCCGATGTTTACTTATGGTGTTTTGTAATAACCATCCCGCCTTAGCTGCGTGTAATTTTCCTCCGGACAAATTGCTCAGCGAAAAATCCCCCTAATAGGCGGACAACACATTCAATAAGTTCCCGTCTCGCAACGATTTGGCCTCACAGACATATCAGCGGCTTATCAATTCCTTCGAGATAAATGATTGAACCAATCTACCCTAACAAGGGGGATTTTTTCACGGTTGTATGTCGCGCGAATAGTATTGGCTGGCTGCCAGGTATTCACACTCAACATCGGAACGCGGCTTATTATTTGAAATCATTTGTGAGCAGTGGTGGCAGCGAGGAAGTCAAATGATATGTCCATCATAACATGGGTCGCCTTCGTTGGTGAAGTTGGAATTAAGCCTCAACCAAATTTGTTGTCAAGTTGATGTGGGGGGCTTATATGACCTTGACCTTGACCATAAAATGACCTTGACCTCTGTTGAAAGACATCTCACTTAAAGGGCCATTTTGCTAGATATGTGTTGCGATGTACGCGCTAATGTCAATATTCAGAGGCCTTTTATAGCTATCCTTTAGAAATATACCGGTATCGAGGCTCCTACATACTCGAGTCTGTATCTGACGAACAGAAACATGGGAGTACGATATCCATTTAAACTTGACCTCCATAAAGAATCTATTATATATTTGAAGAAAGTTTGTGGTCTGTGCGTGTGGGTGTGTGTGTATGTATGTGTGTGTGTTTCCGCGATGGAATCGGAAACGGCTAACCGATTTTGATGAAACTTGGTACGGGTATGTAGTTTGACCTGAGGACTAACATGGGTATATCCGTTTGCCCGTGCGGCGTGACCTTGACCTTCAAATGACCTTGAACTCAAGTTCTCCGCTGAGCCGATTTTCACCAAATTTGGTATGTGGGGGTAGTTTCAGGCGCTGAGCAATTTCGTCACACCCGGATGCCCGTGCGGCGTGAACTTGATATTTTAAATGACATTGAACTGTATCTGGGTATCCACTGGCCCGATTTCCACCATTTTTTGGGGGTGTTGGTGTAGATGGGGATGCCAACAAATTTCGTCTCACCCACATGCCCGTCAGACAGGTACCCAGCTAAAACCTAATGTATAGTTTGTGACTTTTGTCTGTTAGCTATGGCCGGGAAAACTTCCGGACGGATTTCGACGAAACTTGATACCTAAGTGTACGTTTGTCCGGGAAGTGTTTTGGACGGGTCAAAGTGTGATGCTTGATCTTCAAAATGGTCGATTCAAGATCAAATCGGGTATTAGTGGCGGATTTCGACGATATTCGATAGCTAGGGATACTTTTGTCCGGGCAGTGTTTTGGACGGCTTAACTCGTAACCCCGACCTGACATTGACATTCAAAACGGTAAATTCAAGGTCAAATCTGGTCAAATTTCGCATAACTAGATCCGACGAAGCACCGCGTGTGGTTGCCCCGTTACGTGTCACGTACGATCATATTACTACCCCTGGTCAGGTGGTCCTGTTAATGTACTATGATGCTGGTTATACTACCCCTGGTCAGGTGGTCCTGTTAATGTACTATGATGCTGGTTATACTACCCCTGGTCAGGTGGTCCTGTTAATGTGCTATGATGCTGGTTATACCGCCCCTGGTCAGGTGGTCCTGTTAATGTACTATGATGCTGGTTATACTACCCCTGGTCAGGTGGTCCTGTTAATGTACTATGATGCTGGTTATACCACCCCTGGTCAGGTGGTCCTGTTAATGTGCTATGATGCTGGTTATACTACCCCTGGTCAGGTGGTCCTGTTAATGTGCTATGATGCTGGTTATACCACCCCTGGTCAGGTGGTCCTGTTAATGTGCTATGATGCTGGTTATACCACCCCTGGTCAGGTGGTCCTGCTAATGTGCTATGATGCTGGTTATACCACCCCTGGTCAGGTGGCCCTGTTAATGTGCTATGATGCTGGTTATACCACCCCTGGTCAGGTGGTCCTGTTAATGTACTATGATGCTGGTTATACTACCCCTGGTCAGGTGGTCCTGTTAATGTGCTATGATGCTGGTTATACCACCCCTGGTCAGGCGGCCCTGTTAATGTACTATGATGCTGGTTATACTACCCCTGGTCAGGCGGCCCTGTTAATGTACTATGATGCTGGTTATACTACCCCTGGTTAGGCGGCCCTGTTAATGTACTATGATGCTGGTTATACTACCCCTGGTCAGGCGGCCCTGTTAATGTACTATGATGCTGGTTATACTACCCCTGGTCAGGCGGCCCTGTTAATGTACTATGATGCTGGTTATACTACCCCTGGTTAGGCGGCCCTGTTAATGTACTATGATGCTGGTTATACTACCCCTGGTTAGGCGGTCCTGTTAATGTACTATGATGCTGGTTATACTACCCATGGTTAGGCGGCCCTGTTAATGTACTATGATGCTGGTTATACTACCCCCGGTCAGGCGGCCCTGTTAATGTACTATGATGCTGGTTATACTACCCCTGGTTAGGCGGCCCTGTTAATGTACTATGATGCTGGTTATACTACCCATGGTTAGGCGGCCCTGTTAATGTACTATGATGCTGGTTATACCACCCCTGGTTAGGCGGCCCTGTTAATGTACTATGATGCTGGTTATACCACCCCTGGTTAGGCGGCCCTGTTAATGTACTATGATGCTGGTTATACTACCCCCGGTCAGGCGGCCCTGTTAATGTGCTATGATGCTGGTTATACTACCCCTGGTCAGGCGGCCCTGTTAATGTACTATGATGCTGGTTATACTACCCCCGGTCAGGCGGCCCTGTTATTGTGCTATGATGCTGGTTATACTATCCCTGGTTAGGCGGCCCTGTTAATGTACTATGATGCTGGTTATACTACCCATGGTTAGGCGGCCCTGTTAATGTACTATGATGCTGGTTATACTACCCCTGGTCAGGCGGCCCTGTTAATGTACTATGATGCTGGTTATACTACCCCCGGTCAGGCGGCCCTGTTAATGTACTATGATGCTGGTTATACTACCCCAGGTTAGGCGGCCCTGTTAATGTACTATGATGCTGGTTATACTACCCCTGGTTAGGCGGCCCTGTTAATGTACTATGATGCTGGTTATACTACCCCTGGTCAGGCGGCCCTGTTAATGTACTATGATGCTGGTTATACTACCCCTGGTTAGGCGGCCCTGTTAATGTACTATGATGCTGGTTATACTACCCCAGGTTAGGCGGCCCTGTTAATGTACTATGATGCTGGTTATACTATCCCTGGTTAGGCGGCCCTGTTAATGTGCTATGATGCTGGTTATACTACCCCTGGTCAGGTGGTCATGTTAATGTACTATGATGCTGGTTATACTACCCCAGGTTAGGCGGCCCTGTTAATGTACTATGATGCTGGTTATACTACCCCTGGTTAGGTGGCCCTGTTAATGTACTATGATGCTGGTTATACTACCCCTGGTTAGGCGGCCCTGTTAATGTACTATGATGCTGGTTATACTACCCATGGTTAGGCGGCCCTGTTAATGTACTATGATGCTGGTTATACTACCCCCGGTCAGGCGGCCCTGTTAATGTACTATGATGCTGGTTATACTACCCCTGGTTAGGCGGCCCTGTTAATGTACTATGATGCTGGTTATACTACCCCCGGTCAGGCGGCCCTGTTAATGTACTATGATGCTGGTTATACTACCCCTGGTCAGGCGGCCCTGTTAATGTACTATGATGCTGGTTATACTACCCCTGGTTAGGCGGCCCTGTTAATGTACTATGATGCTGGTTATACTACCCCTGGTTAGGCGGCCCTGTTAATGTACTATGATGCTGGTTATACTACCCCCGGTCAGGCGGCCCTGTTAATGTACTATGATGCTGGTTATACTACCCCAGGTTAGGCGGCCCTGTTAATGTGCTATGATGCTGGTTATACTACCCCTGGTTAGGTGGCCCTGTTAATGTACTATGATGCTGGTTATACTACCCCTGGTTAGGCGGCCCTGTTAATGTACTATGATGCTGGTTATACTACCCCAGGTTAGGCGGCCCTGTTAATGTGATATGATGCTGGTTATACTACCCCTGGTCAGGCGGCCCTGTTAATGTACTATGATGCTGGTTATACTACCCCCGGTCAGGCGGCCCTGTTAATGTGCTATGATGCTGGTTATACTACCCCAGGTCAGGCGGCCCTGTTAATGTACTATGATGCTGGTTATACTATCCCTGGTTAGGCGGTCCTGTTAATGTACTATGATGCTGGTTATACCACCCCTGGTCCGGTGGTCCTGTTAATGTGCTATGATGCTGGTTATACTACCCCTGGTCAGGCGGCCCTGTTAATGTACTATGATGCTGGTTATACTACCCCTGGTTAGGCGGCCCTGTTAATGTACTATGATGCTGGTTATACTACCCCTGGTTAGGTGGTCCTGTTAATGTACTATGATGCTGGTTATACCACCCCTGGTCAGGCGGCCCTGTTAATGTACTATGATGCTGGTTATACTACCCCTGGTTAGGCGGCCCTGTTAATGTACTATGATGCTGGTTATACTACCCCTGGTTAGGCGGCCCTGTTAATGTACTATGATGCTGGTTATACTACCCCCGGTCAGGTGGTCCTGTTAATGTACTATGATGCTGGTTATACTACCCCTGGTCAGGTGGTCCTGTTAATGTACTATGATGCTGGTTATACTACCCCTGGTTAGGCGGCCCTGTTAATGTACTATGATGCTGGTTATACTACCCCCGGTCAGGCGGCCCTGTTAATGTACTATGATGCTGGTTATACTACCCCTGGTCAGGCGGCCCTGTTAATGTGCTATGATGCTGGTTATACCATCCCTGGTCAGGTGGTCCTGTTAATGTACTATGATGCTGGTTATACTACCCCCGGTTAGGCGGCCCTGTTAATGTACTATGATGCTGGTTATACTACCCCCGGTCAGGCGGTCCTGTTAATGTACTATGATGCTGGTTATACTACCCCTGGTCAGGCGGCCCTGTTAATGTACTATGATGCTGGTTATACTACCCCTGGTCAGGTGGTCCTGTTAATGTGCTATGATGCTGGTTATACCACCCCTGGTCAGGTGGTCCTGTTAATGTACTATGATGCTGGTTATACTACCCCTGGTCAGGTGGTCCTGTTAATGTGCTATGATGCTGGTTATACCAACCCTGGTCAGGTGGTCCTGTTAATGTACTATGATGCTGGTTATAGCAACCACAACGCGCCGCAGGCGCGTTGTTGCTTTTCATGTTTAGGCGTGAATGACGTCATTAATTTTTACAATACCATGAAACAGCATTTCGACGCGATGAAAATCCGGACAAGAAAAATGGGTTAAAAATCACGTGACTTCCGCTTCGCTTTCGCATAGAATCATGGGAACAATAATATCCCAAAAAGAAACGGTGACACAGAATCGGAAGTGGACCAACGGGATGGTTATAAAATTAACAACTTTAGTTTTTCTGAACAATTCCTACGTGATTTTGGCCTATAGATTAGTTTCGTTTGACCAATTTCGTTGGTTAGCTGAATAAAATCAGCGAAGACGTCATGACATGGTCCATGACGTCATTTGCGTCATTTGGTGTTGTGGGCTAGAATCCAGAAAAAATTGGTCTCCGCAGGAAACACTGATTTCACATCAGTATACTAGACTTGGTTGCATTCATAACCGTTTTCGCAAAAGATATATGCGAAAATAGCACAAGCAAACGTGCCTGCTTCAGAATCAAATTACCACAGTTGAATAGCCAAGGATGTACCCTTTCCAACAATGTATAGCACGACATCGTGTGTTGCGCCGATGTTTACTTATGGTGTTTTGTAATAACCATCCCGCCTTAGCTGCGTGTAATTTTCCTCCGGACAAATTGCTCAGCGAAAAATCCCCCTAATAGGCGGACAACACATTCAATAAGTTCCCGTCTCGCAACGATTTGGCCTCACAGACATATCAGCGGCTTATCAATTCCTTCGAGATAAATGATTGAACCAATCTACCCTAACAAGGGG